>BTHU01000011.1:81477010-81979753 GCA_036184795.1 Tokudaia tokunoshimensis
CACTTATAAACAATGTTTTTAAGGATCTTAAAGCCCAGATGCAGGAAGCTATGACTCAAGAGGTGTCCGATGTTTTCAGCGATACTACAACTCCCATCAAGCTGTTGGCAGTGGCGGCCACTGCTCCTCCTGATGCTCCCAATAGGGAAGAGGTAGGTTTCCGAAGTACAGAGGATGATTGTGGACAAAAGATGGAAGTGCAAGAGGGGAGTGTTCTAGTTCACCAAGTGTGTCTGCTATATCTGTCTTTAAGTGAATGCTGTAGCATATGTGGTCATTAGATTAAAGCAAGTGGAGCTGCCTTTCATTACATATCAAGAAGCACGACATGGAAGTAAGTGTTTTTAGCGTTTGTAAAAAACAAAACAAAACAAAACAAAAAACTGACCCCTCTGGTTTTCTTGGTTGTTGTTCTCATGGGAAGGCATCACTGCAGTCAGGAAGAAATGTGGGGTGAGGGTTACTCCAGCCACAGTTTTCTGAACACTGTAAGCTCAACACAAGTCAGGGCAATTCTTTAAACTCATTTGATGTAATAATTCTGTGCAAACCCTTCTGGCGACTCCTTCTTTTCCCTGAGTGAAGCCAGAATCATTACAGTGAATAGCAGGCCAGTGATGTGCTGGTAAGCTAACTCTTCAGGATAGAACCCAAAAAGCCCGTTTTGTAAATAAATGTTGCTTGGATTTTTAGTATGTAGATACTCTCAATGTGTTGTATTTTTGAGACAAGGTCTTGTTTACATATCCCAGGCTGGCCTTGAACTTGTGTGACTCCTCTCCCAAATATTGAGATTGCAGATATGCACCACTATACCCAGCTACCATAGCTGTTTTAATTTAAAATTGTTGAAAGCAAAGCTGCAAAGAGATGGGATGTATCTGACTCCTGTAAATTAGTGTAGATCTATACAAGTGGCTTAACTACTGAAGTCTGGTCCCTAACTACCTCCTTGACCTCACAATGACAGTATTCATCCTCTTCTTATTCCTCTATTCACATTGATCTTGAATACCCATGGTGCTCCTTGGATGTTTGTACGTTCTACTCAAGCCCTTGACACTTGCTTTTCTTTTCACAAATTATATTTGTTCATTCTCTTCACCTTGCTATTGAAATTTCACTCTTGTGTGACAATACATGAAAAACCCCACTCCTCATCCCTGGGAGTTCTTAATATCCATATCCTACTTTTCTTCTTAGAAGTTATTGATGTTTGATGGGCTGGGGCTATAGCTCACTTTGTCAAGTACTTGCTTAGCATGCACAAAGACTCCAGCACTGCAAAAGCTAATGATGGGGAATCCCAGTGCTCAGGAGGTGGGGACAGAAGAAGTAGAAGTTCAAGGTCATCCTTGACTACCCATCTAGCCTAGGTTATGTGAGATCTTGTTTCAAACAGAACGACACACATACACGACTTTGTCGTTTTGTTGGTCTGTCTGGCTTGTGACATCATGAAAGTTCCATGTAGGCAGGGCTTTGCTTTGTCAGTAATTGAGGCCCAGTTCCCTAAGCAGTCTTAGCCACGATTGGTGCTGAATGTAACTCTCAAGGAGAATGTTACAGCATCTTAATGTCTAGACTCTGTCACACAGCATGTGAAAGAACCTAGGACAGGAAGTGTGTGCTTCTGTAGCCTTTAATTAGTAGCAGAGGAGAAAAGTTTGGAGGGCTACCCAGGGTGTAACATTTTGGGTAAATGGGTAAATGTTGGGTTGCTTCTTAGTGACTCTCCTTTCTCTTCCTGGCCGAGGTAGGTGGTTCAGTTCAGGGTCTCCTTACACTAGGGTGATTTGCTACTTTCTCATCCTAGGCTTCTGAATTTCAGACCCCTAAATTTCAGCTATCTGCTTTTCTTGTTCATTTAGAATCTAGATTCTAGATGCTTTATAGGTTCCTAAGCATATGATGAGTTTCTCTTTGAAATTGTTTCCAGTGCCTTTTCCTAGCCCTTTACACCAACAAATAATTCAGGCATATTAATTTTATATCGAAAATCGTTTTGAATCCTATCATATTGCCACAGTTTAAAATCCTCTTCTTGTTCTCCACTCCCTAAATGGTTGCTTAGCTCTGTTGTCTTTGAATCATTCATTAAACTACCAACTGGGGAAGAGGGAAAGTTCATCCAACCCTGATCTCCTGATCTTCTCAGTGGGCATCAGAATAAAGCTGGAGCTTCCTGATGTGGCTTTTTTTTTTTTAATGTTTGTTTGTTGTCATGTACCCCAGGCTAACCTAGGAGTGTAAGGATAGCCTTGATCATCCTCAGGGCTGTACTCGTAGATTGCACCATAACAGCTGGCTTGTGGGATTTGGCGTCAGATCCAGGGCTTCATGCTTGCTAGGCAAGCACTCTACCAATGAGCCATGACCCCAGCCCCTGTGGTCTGGCGATTACTCTTCTTTGTATGCTGATTTCACAGAGTGCTGGCTCTCATTGCATGCTTCTGCAGTAACTAGTTGTGTGTAATCTCCTGCATACTTGGCCCTTCTGTGTCCTTGCTTCCTCCCTCTGCCTAATTACTTCCAGCCTCTTTTCTGCCTGTTTCCTCTTCCTTCTTTATTGTATTTGATTTCTGGATGAGTTAAGTGCCTCTCCTGTTACACCCATAAGATTGTTGTATAGCTCTGCTATTTCACATAGTGATACCATTTTTTACAAATAACCTGTTTCTGGGCTTCCCAGAAAGGGAACCCCTTTAGATGCTATTTGTATTCTCCATTTTTTTGTCTTTCTTTCCTTTCCTTTTCTGTCCTTTCCTTCGTTTTGTTTTTGTTTTTATCAAGACAGGGTTTCTCTGTGTAACAGCTCTGGCTGTTCTAGAACTCACTTTGTAGACTAAGCTGGCCTCAAACTCAAGAGACTTGCTTGCTTCTGCCTCCCAAGTGCTGGGATTAATGGCATGTGTCAACACTGCCTGGCTAGGAAGCTGAATCAAAACAAAAGGTCAGGATGGGTCAAGGGACCTCAAATGGTGGATGCAGAACATTGGAATGAGAATGGAGCTTGCTATCGAACTACGAAACCTTTACAGATTGTCTGACTTGAGTCAGAGTTGGATGCCAGGTATGGAAGTGGTACTCTCAAATATTGTTACTAGGACATAAAAAAAAAAAAAAAGGAAGTATTCTGCCAGTCTCCTGGCAGGCTCTGTATGTTGCATAAACCTGACCCAGTCCAAATATCGATCCTAATGTCACCCAAATAAATAGAAACCTTTTTGTCATTTGTAAGTTAGGTTTTTTTGTTTTGTTTTGTTTTTGTCTTTTTTGATAATGTACAGCCTCTCATGATATCCGCAAGGGAAGGGAAAGTTAGCTTTTTAAACTATTCAGAGATCCAACTAAACAGTCAAGTAGACGGTTTTGCATTTAGAACTAATAAAATCACCCATCCTTGCCTCTGTGTTCTGTCTGGTATGAGTACGAGATATCATTTTTCCCATTGAGGTCAAGGGCAGAGTTTTTACAACATTAATGGTAACAGGATCCATCAGAGGAAGCTGGAGCCAGGTAAGGACTCTTTGTGAATAGTTGGGGATTGTAATGCACCGGTTGTCTACAGGAAAGCCTGGAGGGGTTTATCTGTCCTCTTTAAATAAGAAGGCCTTTGGGGAATGAAATTATCTAGTCTACACATTTGGTGAACTTGTTGCAAAGTATATAGTCCTGTGTGTGCTCTTGGTAAGTAGGTTTAAATGGAGATTCAGGGATGTGCCTCTTTGTATGTGTATATGATTCTTAAGACTGAACCTCTGAGGAAATGCATAAAGGTCAAGATTTGCCATTTGACTGTTGTTTTATTAATAAGATCTTTGAGCAGTTGCAGAATCAGATTAAAAAGACCTTTTTTCAGGTTTCCTGATGCATTATATGGAAATGCATTTCCTTGATGTCTTTATTTTTTTTTCTCAAGGTATTTGATGAAAGGGCAGCCAATTTTGAAAACCATTCAGGAAGGCTTGGAGCCACAGCAGAGAAGGCAGCTGCTGTTGGTACTGCCAATAAATCAACAGTGGAAGGCATTCAGGCATCTGTGAAGACAGCCCGAGAACTCACTCCCCAGGTTAACTTTTGCTCACTCCTCCTTTCAGTATCATGGTACAGTATTCAGGAAATGAAATCAATTATAGATGCTTTTTAAAGATCACATATAAAAAATAGAAAGAAAGAAAGAGTATCCTAAGGGACGGGATGCACAGGATCCTAACTCCTAAAGGCTCTTCTAGAGGACACACTTTGGTTCCCAGCAACCATGTCATGTGGTTCACAAATGTCTGTAATTCTGTCTCCAGGGGATCTGATGCTTCTGATCTTCATGGGCACCTGTTCTCATGTGCACACACCCATATACAACACACATACCCACACATAATTACAAATAATAAAAATAAATCTTAAAAACATGCATGTGGAGCTAGGGAAATAGCTCAGCAGAGAAAGCACTTGCCACATAGTTATGTGGGCTTGAGCCTGAATTCCCAGAACTCATGTAAAAGCTAGTCATAGTAGGACATGTCATCATACAGTGCTCAGAGGAGATGGTGGGCAAAGAAAGGAGAATCCCTGGGATTCTCAGGCCAGCGAGGCTGAGAGTTATGAACAACAAAGAGACCCTTGTCTTCAACAAGCTACAAGGCGAGGACCAACACTAAGGTTGTCCTTTGACCTCCATATATATTTGTACCACACATGTACCTACTCACACATACAAATACTTGTATGTGCATCCATATCATATATACACACTACACACACACACACACCACATGCATATTTATATAACATTCATTGGGTCAAACTTGGTAACCTTTAGGATTTTATGGAACTTTGAACTTTATACATTTTTGCATTGTTTGAATTTTTAAATAATGATCAGTATTCTTTCAAAAGCAAAAGACAAGTGGTAAAACAGCCTTTTTTCCTATCACACGTGTAATTAAGAAAATATTTAGATAATATTAAGAGAAAGTTTCTTTAGTTTCTGTCTTTCCATAGCATCTCTTTGAGGAGATTGAAAACAATTAGCTAGTTCCATTGCTTATTTCTCTTTTCTAACTGCATAACTTAGCTATCTAATTATGGAACCAGAGTAAAGCCAGGAAGTTGGAGAACAAAAGACTGGAAATGAAAGTTCTGGGGCTGGAGAGGGCTCAGTGGTTAAGAGCACTGACTGCTCTTCCAAAGGTCCTGAATTCAAATCCCAGCAACCACATGGTGACTCACAACCATCCGTAACGAGATCTGATGCCCTCTTCTAGGGTGTCTGAAGACAGCTACAGTTACTTACATATAATAAATAAATAAATCTTTTTTTTTTTAAAGAAAGTTCTGATAAATCAACCAGTCTCCTCTTCCCATCCCAACCCCTCTTTTCTGAGGCAGGCTCTTCTTTTTCTGTAGCCCAAGCTGGACCAAAACTGTCTAGTGTTAGGACTATAGGTGTACAAAACCATACCCAGCTGACTTTCTTAGAAACATTAGCTCAGCATTTAGTGTGATGTTTTGCAGACTTGATTTTTTCCCCCCTTCTATTAATACAGAGAAATCATATTGGGACTTCTGCTAGGCTATATAAGTCTGTGTTCTAACTTTTGTGAACTTATCCGGGGAGGGGAGAGAAATGGTCTATGTGTATGCCCATGTTGCCTGTTTCTCTGTTTTCCTTCCCTTTTTCTTTCCCATCGTTAGGTATGGAACCCAGGGCTGGATACATACAGGGCAAACACCTCCCACCACCATGGAACTACGTGCCTCAGCCCATTTGGAAAAGTCACACTCATTTAATGAAAAAGAAAAAAAGTTTTAAAATCTGGATCTTGTTATGAAGCCCAGGCTGGCCTTGAACTGATACCAGTTCCTCAAGCGATGGGATGGAGGCATACACCACTGTGCAGGCTTTATCCAGCCTTTTCAGAAAATTTCATAAAATACGAACTTTTTTTCCTGTTTCCAGCATCTATTTACATAACACACATGCAAACACATATGCAGTGCCCCTAGCTGAGGGGCACAGAAGAGAAAATAACTTAACAGTTCGGCGTCAGTTTAGGTGGTAAAAGCTGGTTACTTGGGATGTCTGAAGCAAGTAACATTATTTATTATATTTTTCAAACGTTCTTTTTTTAATTAAAGACATTTTTAAAAACAAATATTTATTTATTTATTTTATGTATGTGAGTTCACAGTAGCTCTCTTCAGAAACACCAGAAGAGGGCATCAAATCCCATTACAGATGATTGTGAACTGCTATGTAGTTGCTGGGAATTGAACTCAGGACCTCTGGACGAACAGTCAGTGCTCTTATCCACTGAGCTATCTCTCAGAACAAAAGTGACATTAAAACCAAAAAAAACAAACAAAACTCAGTAAAACAAATAATAACAACAACAACAACCTCAGAAAGGCAGAAACTTATGGGCTACAGCCATTCGGGGCACACTAAGTCTCCTGCTTTACTAAATTATTCAGAAAACCCAACTTTTCCTTTACTTTTTTCTACCTGTATTCCAACATTTTCCTTAACACTTTGGGCTTTCCCCCGATATTTTGGTTTTGCTTTTTTTCTAAAGCATCTCTCCTTCCCGTGTGACTGCTTGTCTCCCATGTGTCTGACCTCTACGCCAGCTTAAATGGCTTCTGTCTTCTCCTTTGTTTGACTCCTCCAGGCAGCTGCTTGTTCTACAGCTTGCCTGCATGTGTTTTTTCTTTTAAACTATAATACAGTTGTCCTTGTGCTTCCAAAAACAAAAACCAACGCAGACAACTAGACTTAAAACTGCAGTCTTGGGAAGTACATGGACTTTAGAGACAGGTCTGGACTCAGATGTTTCCTAGCTTTCTCGTTCCATGAAGGGAATTCCTCCAGTGTTCACTGTGTTGAGGAAGAAACACACACATGCATGCGCTGTGCACTACCGGGCACTCAGTACTTCTTCCCCCAACACCGACTCCGACTGCCTGCGAACCTCTTGGGTGTCTTGAATTTTGCTGCTTGGAAGTGAAGGTGTTACCTACCCCAGCTCTCATGGGGTTGTCATAAAGATTTAGTATGTAATGAATGTGAAAGCAGTTAGTTAACTGAACAGGTATTTTAGTTAAAATTATTCTAAAAGAATTTTAAGTAATTGGTTAATTGTGTATTTTAATCACTATTATTCATTAATCAATTTGAATAATGTTTTGATGCTCTCTAATATTTTATTTTACAGATAGGGTTTTACTATGAAGTCCCGATGGCCCGGAATTTCACTGTGTATATTTTGCCTAGGGTGATTTTGAACTTGTAAACCTCCTGCCTCAGGCTGGGAATTACAGGATTGAACCTAAATACATTTTTAGTTGTCTTTTTGGTTCTTTTTAAGATGAAAGGGTTGATGTCAAGACATCAACTATTAAGTATATGTCAGTTTTGTTGTTCTTCTGAAATATTAAATGAATGCTTATTTACTTTGATACCTTATTTTTTACTTAAAACTAGGTTGTGACTCTGTCTAAACCTTTGTGTGAAGGGCCCACTCTGGGGTACGTTTATGGCATCAGTCTTAATGCATTTAGCCTAAAGAGCCTTGCCAATTTTGGTTTTCTGGTGCCACCTATAGGTAAAATGGAGAAAAGCTTTACTCTGGATTTGTATTTGGAATGTGCTGGTGCTCTGGTATTTGAAAATTGCTTTGTTATTGACAGGTCATCTCAGCTGCTCGAATCTTACTGAGGAACCCTGGTAACCAAGCTGCTTATGAACATTTTGAGACCATGAAGAACCAGTGGATTGATAATGTTGAAAAAATGACAGGTAGAGTTTTGCAGAAAGCCTTTGGTCTGACCTCAAGCAGGACCGGTTCTATCAGCTGTAATGGGATACAGGAAGGTCAGGGGCTCGGCAGCGTGCGGGCCCTGCTTAGACTGCTGGGCAGTGGCGGCCTCTCATTCAAGCTTTGCTACCTGGTCGGAAGGACGAGAGGCTCTTTGAGCTTCTTTTATTTTAGAACCGCCCTCTGGTGTGATGTTCATTGTTATAGCCCCTATCTTCTCTTTGAATAGCGTCTTTGCTCAGTCCCAGTCAGAGTTTGGTTTCAGAGGCTGGGAGGCGGTGTCTGTGGGTACAGTAAGTGTCCCTGTCATTTTCAGAGGGTTCACATTTCAAGGAACCACAATAGCTACCATTTAACCCAGCTTGTCTCAGAGTTTCCTTCAATTTATCAAGTACATAGTTCTAAAAAAAAAAAAGAGAGAGAGAGACACCTGTGTCTGCAGACGTGCCTCTGAGTTTTCTGAGTTCTCTGTAGAGGGACAAGACAGAAAGGCAGAAATGAGGAGTATAGGCTCTTCGATGTCCCAGCAGCTGAACCTGTTGTCAGGGGTCTATAGCAGCCAGAGATGAAAGTGGAGCTCCCAGAGTGTCTAAAGCGAGGTAACAGAAGTAAGAAACAGACTGTTAGGGTTACTGGAGTCGTCCGTGTGGCTTGTCTTAGGCACTTCAAGCTGCCAACAATCAACAGGTGGTGGAGAGTGAGCCGGGAAGGGAGAGAATGTTATTAGCAGATACGCAGTGAAAGGTTTCAGACTCAGTCCGGTTCCTCCTGATGTCTTTGCGTGTCTGGTTGTCTGTGGTGGATATAAGAGGGCCAGTGACCACGGTCAGTATAAATCCTGGCCTTCTGGGCTGTGCTGCTTGCCTTCTGTTTTTTTAAAGTTATTTTGTTCACTTGAAAGCTTTCAATTTTGTAGGAAGAGCTTTGAACTGAGAAGAGAATTCTGAGTGTTGTACTTTCTCATGAGATGCAAACAAACAACAGTGTTTTTGAATCTTTGTTCTTCTAAAAGCAAATTCACTTCCATTTCTGTTCTCCTGACAGGGCTGGTGGACGAGGCTATTGATACCAAATCTTTGTTGGATGCTTCTGAAGAAGCAATTAAAAAAGACCTGGACAAGTGTAAGGTAGCCATGGCCAATATTCAGCCTCAGATGCTGGTCGCTGGAGCAACCAGTATTGCTCGTCGGGCCAACCGGATTCTGCTGGTTGCTAAGAGGGAGGTAGAGAACTCTGAGGACCCGAAGTTCCGAGAGGCTGTGAAAGCTGCCTCTGATGAACTGAGCAAAACAATCTCCCCCATGGTGATGGATGCCAAGGCTGTGGCTGGAAACATCTCTGACCCTGGTAAGCAACAGTGCACAGTGTCTTTCATTCTAATTGCTAGGCTAACTCGGTGGAGATGGGAAAAGAGTACTTATTCACAACCACCATATATAAAATCTGGGAGGAAATGTATGGACACTGCCTGATTTGGTGCTCTCTCTTGTAATCTCAATACCCAGGATGCTGAGGCAGAAGGATAACTGTCAGTTTGAGGTCAGTCAGGGCAGAGTTACAGAATGTCTCAAAAAAACACAAAGGAAAAAAAAACCAGTAGACCTTTAGGTTTTCTTCTGTTCAAGTTTTTGCAGTATCATCAGGTCTGTCAATCTCTAGATCAGGTTCTCTGCCCTTTCCTAATGTTGTCTCACTTGCTATCCCTGTCGATAGTTATAATTTTGGAAACTTTAAAATAAATGTTAATTACCTGCCAACCATTTAGCTCATGAAGTTGGTATCTCTTCTCTTTTACTTTTCTTGCATATAATCACCTTTCTTTGTAGAGAGTTTTGTTTTTGTCAAAACTAGAGGGCTTCAAGTAACTTTGGTCTCTTAGGCCCTACCCAAGAGATTTTGAATTTTCTTCAGTTACATTTTGATCATAGTTTCAGTACCACCAAGGGAGTTAATAACTGCAGCCACTTGATTAGTTGCAAATCATATATATTCCTTTCTCTTTGCAAACCAACATTTCCTACCTCATCAGTGAGAATCTAGGCTGCCTGACTTGCTTCTGACCTCAGCAGTCTCTTCCTCAAATTCCCAGTCCTCCATCTCTGTGGATGTGTATTTGGTTGCCTATTTGGAGTTTCTCATAGCTTAGCAATTCAAGATAAGGGTTAACACGCTGAATGCCAACTAGAGCATGGACACAGAAAGAAAGGTGAGATGGACTCCGGGGAGTTAGGAACCTAATCTGAAACTGCCATCTTCCATGCTCTGCACTCTGAAGACCTTATCTCATGACCGCTTCATCATAAGAGAAGTGATGGGTGCTGCCCAAGCTTCGCATTCACACCCAACATTCTCCAAGGACTTGTTACTGGTACAGTTCAAAGTCATGCTCACCACTGTAGGAGCAGCCGGCCTGTGACACTTCCTCAGGGCCTCTGACTTGTCCTCCTTCCCTTTCCCATGCTTCCCCCTGGCAGCTCCACATCCAACCTTGTTAGTGAGATCCAGTTCTGCTGGACAGGCAGTGCTCTGGGCACTGACCTACCCAGCTGAAAATGAGTGTCTTGTGTTTAGGCCTGCAAAAGAGCTTCCTGGACTCAGGATATCGGATCCTGGGAGCTGTGGCCAAGGTCAGAGAAGCCTTCCAACCTCAGGAGCCTGACTTCCCGCCTCCTCCACCAGACCTTGAACAGCTACGAGTAAGTAAATGCAGAGAGATGGGGAGAATTGAGCAGCAAGGAGCAGCCTGTGTGAGAGGCAGGCCTACTTTTACAGTCTCCATTTCCAGGCTTCTGTAGCTTTTACGTGATTAATTAGAGACAGGTTTTGATTTTCAGTCCAAAGTTGAGTGGAATCATAAGCCAGCACTTGTGCGTGTACTTACATGGAATTAGCCTGTGTGACAGACAGGCTGAGAATGGAGGAGAGGTAAGTGCAGTTGGGATGAATTGATGAGATATAACTTGTAGTAAAATAGTTTGTACATGCATGGTGAGACTCGCTAAGGGGATAAATTGCAGAAATTGAACCTTGTTAGGTTCTTGCTTTCTTTTAGTATCAAAAGTAATATTTGCTCTTAAAGTTATTTAAAAAATTGTGCGTGTGTGTGTGTGTATTGTCTCTCAGGAACCATCCACATTAGTTTTGGAGCCAGGATGTCTCACTGAGGTGCAGGGTGTGCCATTTTGGCTAGGTTAGCTGGCCAGTGAGCCCAGGAGATTTGCTTGTCTCTGCCTCCCTAGTGCTGGGATTATAAGCACATACTATTGTGCTGGGTTGTTTTTGTTTTGTTTTGTTTTGTTTTTTTTGAGTCAGGGTTTCTCTGCATCATCTTGGCTGTCCTGGAGCGTTCTATGTAGACCAGGCTGGCCTTGAACTCACAGGGATCACCTGCCTCTGCCTCCTGAGTGCTGGGATTGAAGGTGTGCACCACCACTGCTGGCCCATGCTGAGCGTTTTACTTGGGTGCTCAGGATCAAACTTGGGTCTTCATGGGTGCATGGCAAGTACTCCGCTGTCTCCTTCGACCAAGCAGTGTTTCTGTGTTTTTAAATCAGACTCTAATTTCAAATCTTTAAAACAGTTTTTTATTTTATGCGTATGGATGCTTTGCACTGCTCGAATGCCTAGTACCCTCAGAACCCAGAAGAGGTGTTAGATCCCCTGCAACCGGAGCTGTAGATGGTTGTGAGCAGCTGTGTGGGTGCTGGGAATTTGAACCCATATTTTCTGGTGGAGCAACAAGTGCTCTTAACTGCTGAGCCATCTCTCTAGGCCCTCAAATCATTTTGTAATTCTTTTCCATCAAGTACCATGAATATATTTATCATGTATCATCTTTCTTGTGATTTAAGAATAAGCTAGTTGGGGAATATCTTTTAGTTATAAATCCTAGAAACAAGAAACAGCAATGATCATGTACACAGGTATCTACTCCAAGTAATAGTTTAGAAATATGTTGACTTGAAGAATAGCATATCAAGACAATAATTATATTTATTTCCTTTGGTATGTTTTCTTTTTAATGTCAGTAAAAGAAGTCAGGTTGGTTAATGACTAAATTGGGTCACTATACATAAGTAGGATTGGTGGTTCCCCACTTTTCAACATTTCTTTACACTTTCCAATGAGGCTTTTGAGAATGAGATTCCTGGTAAGTGGCTTCTTTGATTCATGACATTTAGGATTAGGGGCATTGAGATCATATGGCAGATGTAGAACTTCTCTAGTGGGAAGTTACTGACTCTCATTTTGCCCTTTGACAACCAGAACCAGAACCAGGTCTTACCTCTCCTATGGGGATCTGATAATGCTATGTATGCCTCCCATGGATATGAGCAACACATAGCTGCTGGTTTCTTGTAGAGAGAGAACAAAAAAAAATTTTTTTATTGCTATTGCACAGCTGCCCTCATGGTTCACTGTGGGTGGTCCTACATGCAGTCAGTGTGGGCTGATTTCCTAGATTGGTTTTGAAGTAGCTCTGGGGCTTTACTTACAACCTGCTTTATTCACATTTGTAGCTAACTGATGAGTTGGCTCCTCCTAAACCACCTCTGCCTGAGGGCGAAGTCCCTCCACCCAGGCCCCCACCACCAGAAGAGAAGGATGAAGAGTTCCCTGAGCAGAAAGCTGGGGAGGTGATTAACCAGCCAATGATGATGGCCGCCAGGCAGCTCCATGATGAAGCTCGGAAATGGTCTAGCAAGGTAAGCCCTGAGACTTTCCTTGTTGGGGATGCGTGCCTTTTCATCCCAGGAAGAAGTCTATGTGGCCACTTTCCTTCTTGCTCGGTTTTCTCGTTTCTTTTTACCAGTGATTTAGTGAGAAGTCTCTAGTGTTTGATGACTTGCCTTTCCCTGGACAAAAATAAAAGTTGGGATGTCTGTGGCTAAAGAAGAGAGTTTCTTCCCTCTGTCCAGTAGAGTGTCAGCTACTGATTCCTGACATCTGGGGTCTTCTTAGATACTGTTTAACTTTCTTGGATAAACTTCAATTGTGAAAGTATCTTTTGTGGGTTTTGCAAGATGAAATTTGTGTAGTTCCTTCAATTCTTGCATTAAGAAGCAGGTAGATTGCTGGGCAGTGGTGGCGCATGCCCTTAATCCCAGCACTTGGTAGGCAGAGGCAGGTGGATTTCTGAGTTCGAGGCCAGCTTGGTCTACAGAGTGAGTTCCAGGACAGAACAGGGTTACACAGAGAAACCCTGTCTCGAAAAACCAAAAAAAAAAAAAAAAGCAGGTGGATTGGCAGCTCAGAAGCAATGTGCTTTGTCCTTTCTCAAAATCATCTTGTGCTCCTTCTCTACTTAGGACAGCTCCAGGTTATGTTCAACTCCTCTAATTTAAAACTCTAAATATTCCTGTGGCAGAGATCTGGGTGTAATCCAGTCCTACCTCACGTCTATATCCCACCTGATTCCCAGCGCTGGAAACAAGTAGTTGCTTTTCTTGCTTAGAGCAAAATCCTGTTGCTCATCTGCCAGTGAGGATGTGGTTCCTAGCTCTAGACTGTAATGAATCAGAACTCTAGCTCTTCATTCCCACTATATTCTTTTATTTTTACATCCTCAACTGAATATACTTCCCAGAGGAACTGCCTGCACTTAATCTTGTGTTGTTGTTGGTGGTGTTTTATTTTTTCTTCAGGTTGAGAAATTGACCTTGGTTTGTTCTTTCTGTTTTGTTTTTTTCTTGTTTTGTTTTGTTTTTTCAAGACATGTTTTCTCTGTGTAGCTCTAGCTATCCTAGAACTCAATCTGTATACCAGGCTGGCCTGGAACTCGAGATCCCGCCTACCTCTTTTCCTGACTGCTGGGATTAAAGGCAAGCGCCACAACTGCCAGTGTTTAGAACTATTACCTGGGAGCCCAGGTTCCTACAAGTGGCAACCTTGCTGGTCCTGTATCTGACCAGTGGACTTATTTATAATGGTGTCTTTCCAACACTCCCAGGATCATGTAGCACAATCCTACTGTGAATGAAGAATGGGTGACAATAGGGTTGATTTCCCCCAAAGAAAATGTAAATGTAATTATAATAAGCCTGCACATATTGTGGGAGTATATGTGGAATATAGAGGGTCAGACAGCATTGGCATATGTATTTGCCCCACTATGCTCAGGGTGTTCACAAGTCCTGGCCAGAAGGTCTGATTTCATGAGTTCACTGGCTTTTGAGTTGTATAAAGCTAGGAACTATATGAACTATATATGAGTTGGGAAGGTATATGTGTTTGTATCTGTCACTCTGACTTTGTGCAACTGGTTACTCTGAACCTTAGCAGCAGTCAACTGGTCTTTCAAGGAATGGGGAGGAGCCCTGGTTGAGGCAGTCTGGGTGAAAGGATTTGTGGTTACCTAACCCCTTGTTGGCCCTGTGTCTTCCAACTTCATTGTCACTTTTTTGAGTTGGGCTTTGTGTTTAGGATAAAATTTTTTATTTTTGTTGTTGAGACTTATTTTTATTTTGCTTTTTGAGATTTTACTTTATATGAGTGTTTTGCCTGCATGTATGTCTGTATACCACATGTGTGCAATGTCCATGAAAGCCAGAAGGTGTCGGATCCCCTGGAATTGGAGTTAGAGATGGTTGTGAACCATCATGGGGGTTCTGGGAACTGAATCCAGGTCCTGGAGAACAGTAGTCCATGCTTTTAACCACTGAGCTATCTTTCTAGCCCCCAGAATTTCTATTGTTAATTTAAAAGTTTTTCTGTTTCTCAAGATAGTCTTATGACTCATTGTTCTCCAACCTGGTCTCTCCTCTGCCTCTGGAGTACTGTTAGGATAAGACTTTTAGGAACCTTAAATAAAATTCCGTATAAACACTCATTTCTCCTGGTTACAGATTCTTGGTGTAAACTACCTTTCTTTACCAGTCTTCTTTATAAATGGCTTGGCTTCATTAGAGCAGTTCCTTTTCTTTCCACTCCAGCTTGTTTTTAACATCTGTTCTATCTTCCCAACCCCTGAGAATTCCTGTCTTGGTATAAAACTTTCTTCCCTTCTTGGTTCCTGTTCATAAGCAACCACTTGGGTTCATATGAGGCTCCTCTGAGCTTAGCCTCATTTAGTTGCCAAGCCCATGTGTTACCTGATCTGTGTACCAGTAAGCTGAGTTTGGGGTGAGAAGCTGTTTTCAACAAAGGAGAGTTAGGTTGTACTCACAAGGTGGCGCTTTCAGTTGCTGCAGCGAGATACTGTGGAAGCTTTGTCTCTGAAGACATTTTTAAGGAGGAAGACAGTTCGAGATCTAGGGTTTTCATTGCTTTTAGGAACTAGATGAGTGTCATCTCGGGGCCCCTTAGAGCTAGCTGAGTGGTTATAGGGTATTTAGTAAACCTCTTCATTTCTGTCTCCTGGTTTGCTACCTGTTACCTTTGACATACCATTTCTAATCTGGAGCTTCTAATCCCTGAAGGAAATGAGTCTGGCAGCTGCAGAGCTGTGCTCCTGGGTGATGGAAGAGTGAGTGTCTGACTTAGGATACTCAGTGTTTCCCTTCCAACGGCTTACATGACTGTGTTTACTTTTCTCCTCTAGATTCTTTTTAAAGGTAATGGTTACTGGGTTGTTTGGCTCCCCAAACATGATTGTGGTCAAGTTTAACTTCAGCAGCAAGTGTATAGCAGCTGCCCTCTGTGGAAACCATTTGCTGGATCAAATTTCTCCACTTATCTCCAGGAGACTTAGGCTGGAGGCTGAGTTCCTGTCTTTGACCCTTGGTCCCCATGGCTTCTGGAGAGCTTGCCATTTTCTCCCATTCCAGGCAGGCTTTGGTAACTAAACCAGCTGAGGCTCCATTTCCCAAGTCCTGCTGTCCTTACTAACACTATCCCTGTTTCTCACCCTCCCGCCATCAACAAAGCCGGGGATCGCAGCCGCTCAGGTGGGTATAGGAGTTGTAGCTGAGGCAGATGCGGCTGATGCTGTTGGGTTCCCTTTCCCCTCTGACATGGAAGACGATTACGAACCTGAGCTGCTGTTAATGCCATCTAATCAGCCGGTCAACCAGCCCATTCTGGCGGCGGCTCAGTCCTTGCACCGAGAAGCTACCAAGTGGTCTAGTAAGGTACTGATTGGTACCCCCAGTTGGGGGCTGCTCCAAATGCATCCGGCCATGTGCAGCCTTGACACCTTGCATCACTCATTATCTGTGCGGGTCCTGTGAGTCTGAGCCGGGTGGGCAATTGTCTGTCTGCACCTTGTTGTTAGGACTGGCTTCACAAGTTTGATAGGTTTGCTAATGCCCGACTGAACTGCATTTATGTTTGTGGGATAAAGAGAAATGGGGTCACTTTCCAAAGAATTCATCCCCCCCCCCTTTTTTTTGTTGTGTGTGGCCATTATTGCAGCTATAAACCCCTTGGGAAGCTGTAGATGCATCTCTTGGTGACTTCTAGGTCAGGAGCCACTGGGGACAGTATAAGTTCCCCTAGCTTGACCACTGAGCTTTGCTTGGCTCCCACTGGTCTCTCACTGATAGCTCAGCAGAGTTGATCAGGACAAGAAGCAGCTTTATCTGGCAGACTCAGGAGGACTGCTTGCTGCTCTGCACCTGGCTGTGTGACAGATGCTGGCCTTCATGGGAGCTCACAGGGAAGGGGTTTCACGGACTGCTTTTACAGGTGTCTCAGAGGCATTGGAAGTGGCCACAGGGAAAGCCCAAGGCCATCAGCTAGGTGACAGAGCCTTGGGTTCATTTGGACAGTTGAGGTGTAGAAGTGATCACTTTTTTTTTCCTCTTTAAAGATGGCATGTTGCAAGAACGAGCCTGAAGATGGTGGGAAATAACTAACTCTGGCACTGTACTGTCTTCTAACCAATGTCATGTAATCCTTAATTACCTCAGGTCTACACTGGAAGTTTGTCCCGAGGGCTTCATCTAACACATGCCTCTCCTCATGACTTCCTCCCAAATCTGTGTTCTCTCGCCTCAGTTTATTTCCTGAGACATTATGTACTTTCAGAGCACTAATGATGATCCTGTTGAGGTGCCCGTGGAGCTCTTGCAAGAGTACCCTGAGTGGCATGGTGTGTGTGTGCCTCACTGCATTGCATAGAAAGTGAAAAGCATGAGGGGAAAAATGAGTGGGGCCTGGCCACTCAGGCAGTGTTAAATACTGAAGTTGCTGTAATTTTAGGCTGTTAAGGATATAAATTGCTTAAATATTTCCTTACTTATAATCCATGAGAGTTTTAAGTGAACCAAATGCCAAATCTCAGATAAACTGCCATTAATGAGAGGATGTTTCATTTACAGCCTGACTCAGGTTTATTTATTTGATTCCTCCCTCAGCATCCTAGGTGAACATTCCTTAATTGGAGGCTTCACGTAGCTGATGGGACAGAACAATTGATTTGTAACCTTTTTAGATGTGGAATGATTAATATAGTACAGCAGGTCAAGAGGCAGTAGAGGGCAGAGTAGTCTAGATGAGAAAACATCCAGTTCTCTTGTGTTTCTCACTTAGGCTGAGAATCATTACCTGGGCTTTTAAGTTCTAGTGAAGTTGCGCAAGTACTTGGCTGCTGTTTACAGAGCAAAGATGAAGAGGATGCTTTCAGCATCTGGAAAGCCTCCTCATGTTTTCCCTCTCTGGCTGCCTCCCCTGCTTTCTCCCCTATTATAGAAGTGGAAATGCTTGTATGAGTGGCTCCTTGGCTCTGGCCCTATGTTATTGACACAATTAACCTGGAGATGCTCAAGTGCTTGTCCAGTGCTGCGCCTGGGGCACCCATGTTGCCCTTTCAGACTAATATTTGGGTCTTGTTTTCATTCAGGATATTCTCTCACTGAGTGTTGGGGCAAGAGCCCTGTTTCTCTCTTCTGTTTCTCCAGTACTTTCTATTACCCCAAACAGTACTCTCCCCCTTTCCTAGCCTTCCAGAGGGCTGCTAGAACAGCAGGCTTCCTCCTGTTTTTCTACTTTCCTTAACTTGGCTCGTGTGTGGGCAGAGCTCATGCTGTATCTTTGCTTCTCTCTAGGGCAATGACATCATTGCAGCAGCCAAGCGCATGGCTC
This sequence comes from Tokudaia tokunoshimensis, assembly GCA_036184795.1. Taxonomy (NCBI): domain Eukaryota; kingdom Metazoa; phylum Chordata; class Mammalia; order Rodentia; family Muridae; genus Tokudaia; species Tokudaia tokunoshimensis. Next base: position 81,494,854 of record BTHU01000011.1, read on the forward strand.
TGCTGATGGCGGAGATGTCTCGGCTGGTAAGAGGGGGCAGTGGTACCAAGCGGGCACTTATTCAGTGTGCCAAGGATATCGCCAAGGCCTCTGATGAGGTGACGAGGTTGGCCAAGGAGGTTGCCAAGCAGTGCACAGATAAGCGGATTAGAACCAATCTCTTACAGGTACTTGGGAAAATAGGCTGTGTGTGTTTGTGTGGTGGTGGGGTGGTGAGGAGAGAGAGAAAGAGTGGGGAGGGAGGGAACAAGAGACAGCACCTAAGTGGGAAGCATGAATGATGAATGTGAGGGAAAAAGTAGAGGAAAGTGGGTTAATAGGAAGAGACACTCAAAAAGGGAAAGGAACAGCAGCAAGTGTGTGGGTACAAAGTTTTATTTACTAATCCAGTAGAATTTGAACCAATTGGTCAGGACTGATGCTAGGGAATAAAACAAGTGTATTTGTGTTGCTCTTTTATTGAGTACTTTCTGCATGCCATCAGTTGGAAATGGAGTTGGGTATGTCTGCCTCCAAGGAACTTGTGGGCAAGAGAGCCAACAAACATCAAACGAAACTTTCTCTTTAGGTGTGTGAGCGAATCCCAACTATAAGCACCCAGCTCAAAATCCTGTCCACAGTGAAGGCCACCATGCTGGGCCGGACCAACATTAGTGATGAGGAGTCTGAGCAGGTATGTGCTGCTGCTCTGGATTCTCTGCTTCAAGCTTCTTTGCTGCTTAATTTCAACTTTAGGACAAACTTACCTCTGAATTGAGAATTCAGCAACCCCCTCTTTCCTTATCTCCCCTCCGGTGGGCCCTACTGAGTCTCACTCCTGATCGTATGGTAGAGAGTACATCTTGGTAGCACTGGCTACAGAGGACCCATCATTATTTTAAAAGTTAAAATGAGGACTCCCCACTAGGTAGACAAACTGCTCTGACCTCTACAGAGGCTATGGGCACTGATGAAATGGAGGACATGCTTCCTGCTGCTGCCACTGCTGCTTACACTACCATTACTTTAATCCAGTGGTTCTCATCTCCACTACCATGGCAGCTTCATCAAAATCCCTAACTTCCATATATTGTAAGCAGAGTTGGGTTCTGGGTTCCTTTCCTTGGTAGGGTGTCTTGTGCCTAAAGATAGAAGTTGGGAAATGAAAGGCAAGACTGGGATTCATTCTAAATCACATCAAGTTAGTTAATCACATTTGGGACTATGTGTTCAATTAAATTAAAAAAAGTAGAAACTATGTAGACTGGAACAAATACAGGATACAGGTGAAAAGTCTTGAGCTGGACCCTGACTCTGTTATGTGAGTTTGGCTGGCAAGGATATAAGCCTTTCCAGGCCTGAGACCCTTCCTAAGAAGGAAGCAGACCAATGTTTGGAATTTAGACTGTAGTTACTTCTCCCAGAGCCCTCTGAACTTTATGAATACATCTCACTCATGTGACACATTTTTTCCCTTAGGGAAACTCTATGGCCTTCCTTAAATCCTCAAAAGATCTATGACTTACAACTAGTTTGCTGCTCTAAAGAATGATGCAGTTGGGCTGGAGAGATGGCTCAGAGGTTAAAAGCATTGGCTGTTCTTCCACAGGTCCTGAGTTCAATTCCCAGCAACAACATGGTGGTGCAGGCAGAACACTGTATACATAATAAATCTTTAAAAAAAAAGATTGAGCTGTCTGGGTGTGAGTAGACAGCCAACTAGATCCCCATCTTCTAGTTTGGTGTTTTGAAAATAATGTACTTATATTTTTAAGGTTTGAATTAGTTTGATTATTCATTGCTTATGAAATGCCTCCTGTACTAAATAGTGGAGAGTAGTGAAAAAATTAACAAAATCTCTGCCCTATGGAACTTAAAGAATACAGATAAATGAAACCAACCTAGCTCTCTCCCCAAATGCCAACTAAGAAAACAAAACCCACCCCCAAGCAATCAAGGTATAATATATAGCATAGTTAATGATGGATTTTATGAAGAAAAATATCTTAAAGAATGCTAGGAGTTGAAGTGATGTGTTATTTAACGTATGGTTCCCTAAGATCTGAAGGACACTGGAGGGGGAGCCTGGCATACTTGGAAGAAAAGTGTTACAGGTAGAGGACATACATAGCAGGAGTCCTGAAAGAATACCACCTTTAAAACCTGGAATTAGTGCATGCTGTCAGCCATACAAAGACACAGTGCAGTCATTGATATACAAGTCAAATTCTATAAACATTGCCCGAAAACCACCAGTGAGGCAGGGGGAACCGGTGCAGGGGGTTAACTGCAGCCCACTCCTGGCAGTGAGTGGCCCCTGCATTAGGGACTACAGTAACAGGGCTCTTCTATTGCAGGCCACAGAGATGCTGGTTCATAATGCCCAGAACCTCATGCAGTCTGTGAAGGAGACTGTGCGAGAGGCAGAAGCTGCTTCAATCAAAATTCGAACAGATGCTGGATTTACTCTGCGCTGGGTCAGAAAGACTCCCTGGTACCAGTAGGCACCTTGTCAAACCTGGCTGGTACATAAACCTCTGCTAAGGAGAAGATAACCATCTTGAGTTCCAGAAGCCATTCAGAGTTGCCAGGAATGGAAAATTCAATCCTTGGTTTCACACACCGGAAAGGAATGAGGCCTCTTCACATAGAAAACATTTATACTCTTGTCATAGACACTTTGAAATGTGTCTCTCTATAAACCCTGTACTTTCACATTTACTATGTGCACACTCTCCCATGGATTTTATAAGCTCAGAATAAGTGTGAACACTAGAGGAAGCCCTGCTCTGCCCTGGGGAGACATTTCTGTGTTTACGGTCCCGCCCCCGTGCCCCCTCCCCCCCCCCCCCCCCCCCCCCCCCCCCCGTTAGGCTCCCAAGACCTAGAGCTGAGGCAAGTCAGTAAATAACTGTGCTTCCAAAGTTATTTTGGGTTTTTCCCCTTGCTGCTGATCCTGCCTACCTTCCCTGGGCTGTCCATCATTGCTGCAGGAAAAGGTGGTCTCTGGGGAGTTCCAGCTTGTGTGGCCTGGATTCATTTCCTGCTTTCTCCCAATGTAATCCTAGTTCCTCACAATGGAAAACCAACTTTCACTGTTGGGAGGAATTCACTATTCTGTCTTTACTATGCCCCTGACTAGTATGTGTTATGGAAACTTCCTGTCTCACATCCTGCCTTGCTTGGTTGCCAAGGTAACCATTCTGTAAACACACTGGTGCTCTCTGCCACTACAAGGGCAGAGTAGCTGGGGTGTGATCCTGCCCATCCTCCCAGTGGGGCCACTCCCAGGTTTTCTATGCTTTTGTCACTGCCAGTAGAGGTCTATGCTGAGGCCTTAGCATTCATTCTTAGCTCTTATTTTCTTTAATTTCTGAGCTGAAATGCTGCATTTACTTTTAACCAAATCATTCTAGGCTTTGGCAGTCTTCTATGCTTCTTAAACAAGACTTTAAAGATACATAGATATGTGTTTGTCTGTAATCCCTCCATTCCCCAATTTTTTTCTTTTCTTAAATTTTGAGACTGGGTCTCTTTATGTTGTCCAGGCTAGTCTTGAACTTCTGAATTCAAGTTATCTACCTGAGTCAGCCTGTTAGCTCCGACTACCACACTTGACTTTGCTTGTAACTTTGAAAGGTTCATTCAAAATTAAGTCCTAAGAATTAGGGCTTGGTCCTTAAGAGACTTAAATGGAAAGGCAATCTTGCCTGAAAGGTATTTCTTGTGTAAGGGAGAATAGCATTTGCAGATTATACTTCTGGTGCTGCTAGGGAAAAATCAGTAGGAACTATTATAGTTTTCAGTTGCTTGTAACCAACTACAGCTAAGCCTTTTTCATCCTTCCATAAATATGAATGAAGTATTCAAGAATAATGAGTATGGTATCGACTTATCAGAAAGGCATGTTTCCTATTGGGTAAAGTTAGTGAAAAAGTGGCTTTCCTTTTTTGCATCTATCCCAGCTGTATAAACATTTCCCAGCACACGAATGCTTCTTTCAGAAATCCAGAACCAGATGAATATAGGAGTGAGACCTTCTTCCTAGATGTTCTTCCCACATTCAGTCTGTTCAGTCCCAACACTGAACTTGTAAATCATAAGTTGACCCTGAATACTCAGGCTTCCCTATTTCCTTTCAGCTGGTAAGAGATTCTTTTAAAAGCTCTCAGCAGATCTGTATAGTTGCTTACCTGATATAAATGCATATCAATGCCTTTAAAGTATGAATCTATGCCAAAGATCATCTTTTGTTTTACTAAAGATTACTTAGAGGAACTAAGAAAAATCATGTTTGCTCTCCAAGTTCTTCCAGTTCTGGAGACACATGTCCGCCAGATGTGCTTACAGTATAAGGAGGCAAAAGGGAACAGTCCCCGAATGACGTGTTAGAGATGCCACCACTAAAAACTATGTTTATAAGCTAGGACTTATATGCAAATGTTTTCTGCCTCTTCTTTTGTTCTGTTTAAAACAATAAAGTACATTTATATGAATAATGCTCTAAATGAGGTTATTTTACTAACCACTTTAGGTCAGACTTCTTTTGTTTTGAAGCTAATTCTCAAGGTCTGGAAACTAATGACTTTATTCAATCCATAAAGGAGTTACATAATAGTGTAGTTACATAAGAGGGTCTGTGTGATCAAGGACAATCTTGGCAACAATTCTAGCTAATGTATTCTAATACATTAGAAGGAGAAGAAATCACAAGTTACCAATGGGCAAAGCAGCCAAATGTAGGTCACCTCTGGCTAGAGACGCCCTCACTTTAGAAGATTTTAGCTATTACTAGAGACCACTACTGTCCCTTCAAAAGCTGAAGTTGTGAAATGTGAGGGACACTTTTGTTTGTTCTCAACCCCAGTATGGCTATGAGGCAGAACTAGCTTTGAGAACACAGTCCTCCTCTTGTTTGAGAAAACACTGACTAAAACAAAAAACATGCTTTTTGCCTAATTTTCTAGAACTGAAGAGAAAAAAAAGGTTAAATAATATCACAGGGTAAACTTTTCATTGCATTGACTTACAGAATGTACGGCAGCTGGTGACCACGGCTGCCGAATGGACTCAGAAGTCTGGCTCCTCCTCCATTTGCTGTTCACCTTGTTTACCAGCACTGTGTGCCACAGACACTGCAGTTAGTTGTGTTTTTAACCAGTTGCTTTTAAGGACAATAAGACAAGTATATTTCCAGGGTTCTTCTGTAGCACCATTAGGAAATGAAGCTACTAGCCAAATTCCAATGGGGGAGGATGGAGGTCTACCTCACACAGAAAAGTATCTGTTTTATTTACTCTTGGATTATGGTTTCTTAAGAACAACAAAAAAATAGGAGAATATGCTGGATTAACCAGAACTCCATGTTTGAAAAATCTTTTAATACTGGGTATTCCTGGGTCTATACTGAAGTGGTAAGGAAGGTAGCTGTGATCATTTTTATCACGTGGTCTGTGACCAGATGAATGGCTGTGAATATGCTCTATTCAAGAAGAGGCCTCTTGAATGTTCTTCAAGCAATTGTAACATTTTATGATACAGAAGAAACTGATCCAGTGCAGCCAGCATTAATACAGCCTTAATATGAGAATATTCCATCAATAATCAAACTTAAAAAATCAGTTGGTTGTTCTCATATATTTATTGACATTATAGCCAGAACTAGAGAAAGGGCTGATTGGGTTCTGTCAAATTAATAAATAGAATAATTTAACAGTAAATTAAAGGATTCAGTCTGCTTAGCTATTTTAGCAGAAATTCCTGGAGACAAGAGACTTGGTATATGCTCTACTTTGATAGACAAGAAGACTGCACAGGAGGGAAGCTGTGCAGTCTAGGTATGGTTGTGAGATAAGGGACTGTGAAGAACGACTTGAAGTTTTGCAACAGTTGGCCTTCTTATTAGATGGGGCCACAGCGGTGATGCTACCACATGGTTGGCACACCAGTGTGGAGTGAGCCTAGGACATGACCTAGCATGGTAAGGAGGGACAAAGGATGACAAGGGGGCTAGGAAGGGCAAGCACTTTTGTCTTCATTTTCTTTTGTCGTCATTGCACAAGGATTCCAAGCAAAAGGTACAGAATGGACTGAGTGGCTTTCCAAGTGTAAAGACCAGTTAGTATAAATCCTTACTGAAGACTCTGTCCTTCAGCGTAATGTTCTTCCATGTACACAGTACAGCAAAGACACTTAAGTGCTTCATTCGAATTTGACAGGAGTTTGGAGGTGTCTATCACAATGGCCTTGAGAGGTATGTAGTATGTAGGGCACACAGGCAAATTCAACTACTTAAACACAAAAAGATAAAAGGTTGAAGAGAGTAACATAGTGAAATGCATGTTTTCCTCCTTTTGTTAAACTAGGGTTTCAAGCTAACTAGGTTAGTGGCATTAAATAAAGCTTTAATAAAACATGAGAATGGCAAAGGTTTTGTTTAATTTTCTCTTTTACTACTTTGTTTAAAAGCACAAACACTTGTGCCTGCAATAACTCCCTAACAGCAGAAGTAGTGTTCCCTTTCATTATCTTAATAAAGTATTTGCCCTTTTGTTGCAAATGATTTGACTGTGCTATCTAACGGCTGAACTGGTGGCATAAGATTGATGGAATATTTACTGCAGCAAGGTCCTTGTAAATCAAAATCTGAGCTTTACATAAAAATCTTATTTATAAAAAATATAATACCAAGTACAGTGAGAATGGAGCACGGAGCTGCAGTGCTCCCTGTCAGGGCCATGTGGAAGTGGCTTTTGCTACAGTGCTTGCTTAATGGCACAAGTGAAAAGCTGAGTAAGGCAAACACTTGAAGAGGCAGTTTTCTGTAAACTTCTTGGGGTGGGGCAATCTCCTCTCTTGGGACAGACACTGATTGAGATGGCTAAGATCAGAAGGTGTGACACTTGGCTGCACCTGACATATCACAGACTGAGACAGTTCCTGCTGGTAGATGAGACCAGTTTGCTTGCTTTAGGAGAGAGGTTATCACGGTAGCCTTCTGCCTTGTTACAATGTGCAGCATTCACCTGGTAGCCCCCATGGAAGAAATCATCTAAACCTTTTCCTAAGTGAAAAGATACAAAATAAGCTAAGTCTTTAGAAAACTTTCCTTAGCTTAAAGCTCCTTAAGAACCCTACATCAATTACTAAGCAACTTTGTTAGCAGGGTAGCTTGACACAAATGCTGTATATTATTTCCCACCCACTTGGTATCTAATAGTAATAAATTGCAATGACACTTGAAAAACAAACTGATCTTGAGCAAGTTTGGCCTCTTCTCATGTCCTCACTTGGAACTTCCCAGCCTTTGTGACATATTTGACTCCTTTAAATGGCTTATACTTCTCGCCATACATGTCCAAGCGGTTCACTTTTAAGCCTGTGTCAAAAAGAATGAAATGAATCATTACTACCCAAGTAATAATGCAGTACTTGTTTAGCAATGAACACTGTGCCCTAGATGTGACACTGCACAGTGCTACATTCATTATTTGGAAACAACATCCCTTTTCTATCACCCACACGCTGTACTCCAGGGAACATGGCCTTAGTTAAGATGCCACAGTGGCCAGAAACATGCTCATGAAACTAGCTAATTCCACTTTCTGTGAACACAAATGACGGCTTCTCAGGCTCTTAAATGAAGGTGAGGTGAGGTATGTGTGACAGAAGAGCGTGAGATAAGCTATGTTCTCACATGGCTGCTGCCTGGAGACCAGCTACACAGGAAGCAAACTGGAGCTGCTGCTCCTTCTAGGGTAGAGCTGTTAGTACTCTTCCAAACTCTCAGCCCCAGTTTCCCCTAAATGCACAGCAAACATATCGATACCTGAAATAGCAAGCTGCTGGATCTTGAACTGTATGTTGAGGTTTGGATTTTCTTCCGGCTTGGGTGCTCCTGACTGTAAATTTACTAGTCCTTTAAGACTTGGGAGCTTTTGTGGAGTAATTTTGCCCACATCCCATGCCAGTACCTTAAAGAGACAAGAGAAAATACCTGAACTGTGTTAAAGGCATGCTCAGAGGTCAACAGATGCTATAAACTATACAAAATGACTATACAAATGTCTTAGAAAACAGGAGAAGCCTGGAGCCGACAACTGGCTTATGTTCTAATCAGTATACATTCAGTTACAGAATCCACTCTTCAAGCAAAATCCCGTGTGGGACCGAGTACTAGATGTAAGGACAACTCCAGTTCAGGTGGGGGTCTGAAGATATGGACTCACTCACCTGCTCACTTTTTTTAAAATTATTTTTATTTATATGTCTGTCTGTGTCTATATGAGTTTTTGCATGTGAGTACAGAACCCACAGAGGCCAGAAGAGGGTGTCAGATTCCCTGGAGCTGGAGTGAAAGGCAGTTGTGTACCTCCAGCGTGGTTGTGGGGAACCAAACTTGAGTGTCCTACAATAGCAGTGTATGTTCTTAGACATGGAGCCACCTTTCCAGCCCCAAGGTTGGAGGGCCTTCTAAGGCTCTATGTGCAGTGGCCCATGCCATTAACTTAGGCACTGTGAAAGCAGAGGCAGTAGTATCTGTGAGTTCCAGGCCAGCATGGTCTACATACATAGCAAATTCCAGGGCAGTCAGTTCTAAATCAAGAAACTGTCTCAAACAAAACAAAACAAAAACCAAAAAACAACTACCTACAATATGCTCTGAGTTTATTAAAAAAACAAATAAAACAAAACAAAAAGCACACCTCTCAGCTAAGAGTGTGGGCACATGCTTTTAACTAAGCATAAAGCAAAGGCAAGTCGCTCTGTGCCAGCCTGGGCTACAAGTAAGATCCCTCCATTTCAAACCAAAACCAAAACCAAACCAAACCAAACCAAAACACACCTTCTCATTTATCAAGTATTCTATTCTGCTGAAAACTTACATTTCCTACATAAGGAAGCAAGGGAGCTGAGAGAAAATCATCTTTTCTAGATCTCTGAAAACCCTAAGAGTCTTGTGTAAGCAAGGCAAGAACGCTGCTTCCTAACTACTGTGACCTCCACCCACAACCATAAAACAGATGGCAGAACACTTGCTCATTCTTGATTCAAAGTGCCTGTACCTTGGTGACTGGATCAAATGTATAGCTGCCTTGTGTTGGTGTCAGGTTCATATTCAGCACGACTTTTGGCATGTGAACAGTCACCGTGATTCCTTCAATTGTTTTTCCCATATTCTGTTTTGGTCCAATTGTTATATCAAACCTGCCACAGGAGCTGTTTTCCTTAAAGCTGATACTGTGTTTCACATACACTGGTATTGCCACTAGACTAAAAAAGACATAGAAAAACACAAAAGTACATTATGAAGGTATAGGACAACTCCAGATGTAGTATATGTCTCATGATGTCTGTAACTGTGCCACAGGGCCATACGCCCTAGCAGATTAGGCCTATGTACTAGGGTTGAGGATAGCAATGTTCTGGTACCATTGTGCTAGAACTGTATGGATTGATAACAAATACATAAACCCAAACAGAAATCTCCTTCAAATTCCACATCAACAACTGGGATAAAGGGATATAGTTAAAAAGAAAAGGAAAGAACCCATTAAAAGAATTTAAAGCACTAAGAAATATTAGAAAATTAATTAAGAAATATCTCAGAAAAAAGTTTGTTTTGTCTTATTACCCAAATGCTTTCTGAAATTTTAAGGGACAAGTTAGTTAACATGCAAGACTCTATTCAATTCCTAGCATAGCAAAAACAAAACAAAGCAAAGCAAACAAACAAATAAAAAGCCCCAATACCTTTCTTAAGGTCAGTATACCATTTTTGCTGAAATATCACTAACATCCAATATCTGACCCCTGGCAAACTATGTATGTATGGTTATCCAAACAGAAACCCTTCCACTGTGATTTACTAAACATTTTGCAAAGTTTCAGTTTTGTCTTATTACCTAAATGCTTTCTGAAATTTTAAGGGACAAGTTAGCTATAGCTGACAATGTTAAACTGTTTAAAATTCAATGCAAGTTGAATGTGGTGGCACATATTAACGATCCTAGCACTCAGTAAGGTGAGGCAGGAGGATCCAGAGTTTGAGACTAGCCGGAGTAACAAATAAGACACTGCTTTATAAACAAGAACCCCTTCGACCCCCCAAACTCAACATTGAGAACAGTGACTTGAAGAGCAGGTAGTTTAGGGATGTCTTAGGGTATCCTGTCTTGCTAGTTTACAGACCATAGCAGACTAAGGCACTGAGTTCATTGTTTGCCCAGGTCACACACAGTCCAAAGGCTTGGTCTTATTCATTGATTTTAACTTACTCTCTCTCACTACTTCTCTACACTTCCAGGTTCAGAAACACTAATTGTTTTGGGTACATATCATTACCAGTTCTCACTAGGTCTCCAGGTGAGCCAGGGCTAAAGGAAGCATTGGTAAACTCAAGAATTAAACTGTAAAGATGAAACAAGAACTGGGAATTCTATTCAGATTATCTGTCTGTGTTTGCAAATTCTGGCTGATGCATCAATTTACTTTTGTGAGCTGACACGATACGATATGAGTCGGAAATTTCCATCTGGAGGAATGAATGACAAAACTCTTTCAGACTCCCAGCGTTTGAACCGGATGCATGGGTGGAAGCTGACATCATCTAGGAGCCTTGGATTCTGTCAGGAAAAGAAAAGTCGTATGCACAGAGTATAAGTAGTATGACAACAGTATTTACATTAATGAATTATATATGTTATGAATACTGTGAATTAATATACTCCCTAAGCCATTATAAAAGCTGTGTAAGAATTTATTATAGCAACATCAAAATCACCTTATAGCTCTGTAACCTTTTACAGTTTGCAAACATTTTATACACATTACTTGAGGTTATAAACTATGGGGAGGAGAGTAAGCAGCACTCTCTGTATCCTACAGATGAAGACTGAGCTTCAATAGAGTCAAGAGACACTGCGAACAGAGACGGAACCAGAACATATTGCTCTTTGCTGTTTATAGGCATGTGTCATGCTGAATCTAAAATGATGCAAACTAGTAATGTCCCTTTACACAAGCAAAGCAAACAGTTAGTAAAAATGACAATGGAGATACAAAAGCCAGATGGCAAATCTTGAGCTACTTCTAGCACATTCTAGGTAAAGACCTCTCTTTGACCTTTCCGTCTAGGCCATGTTCAACATGTCAGCTACTGTCTGATAAGCTGTGCTTGGAATATTTCTTAGATAAGTCTTTGTAACCTAATAAACACACTCCAGGGCTGGAGATGACTAAGTAGGTAGAGTGTGTTTGATACCAAGACTGAGGACCTGAGTTTGATCTCTAGGATCCATATCCTGGAAGTTGTCCTCTGACCTCTACACGTCTGCCCTGGCAAATGTACACCAAGTCAATCATACACAAATACAACATAAGTAAAATTTTATATACCAATTTTATTTCAGCAATTATCATATCATTTAGCATTTCAAGTGTTATTATGCATACAAGGGACTATAGAACAGATCAAAACTTACCATGAAAGAGAGAGAGAGATCAGGCATTCCAGACAGCTTAATGCAAGCATCAATGACCCCTTGAATTTCTGCAAAGACTGTTGATCCTAAAGAAAGAAATAAAAAGCTGATAACCTTAGTGGAATCTGGGTCCTCTCTAGAGCTATCATTATATCCTGAGTAATGGAAACACACTCTGGTTGTCAGAGTCACAGGCTTTGCACCTTGCTGATAGGTGAGAGGACAAGGATCTATTATACTAGTTTCAACAGTGTTCTCACTGGCTACACCTAACTAGCTAGAGTATAATTCTAAGAAAGATCAAACCTTTAGCGAGTCAATCTTGTAAGGATTATTTGGACAGAAGTTTAGAATTTAAAGATGAAGCATAATATGGACTAAGCTACAGGCTTAGATTATATTGGAAAGAGGACAAGATGATACCTGTTATTCATAGTGTCACCCACTCCCATGTACCAACTAGTTCTATGATGCTGAGCAGGTAACACAGTTCTGAGTTTCAGCTGCTTTATGTATAAATTGTGAGGATACAATGAGATGTTTTAAAAATAAAAATGTATGATTCTAATATTTACCACCAATGTTTCTCTGGTTAAAACCAACTAGAGGAGGCCTTTAGCAGAAGTGTTGTACGGAGTGAAGAAGCATGGGTACCATAGATATGTAAGACCTGTCAGATGAGTAACTGCAAGAGGGACTTAAAACATCTGGCAATATCTCAACTAGTGGTTGTGATAATTATATGTAACTTTTGGACAGAACAAAAAGATTTATACATCATTAGAAAGGGAATGTTTCTCTGCTGAAAACTCCCTGCCAATGGATTTCAGTTTTCAATTCAATTTGTATTAACTGAAGTTCTTTTCCCCATAAGATCACATGTACATAATTACCTGATTTATCTATAATTGCATCTATCTCTTCAACTACATCAAAATAGGCTTCATTGTTTGTGTACTTTACTCCTGCTCGACGCCATGGGATGTTGGACAGCTGCCCAGTGGGGAGTGTATCCCCAACATTACTACTGCCTAGAAATTAGAAAAGAAGGCAAAGTGGGTATGTGCAATGGTTATTAAAAAAGTTATTATGAAAAGGAAAAGAAGAATGCTTTAGTTTCTACTTTAATGTTTGGATTTTCCTTCATAGCAGTTGTGATGGGCTCTAGAATTGCTGGAGACATATTCCACAGATACAGAGACCAGAGATAGGCCATGGGCCTCTCTGTCTACCTGTTAGACCAAGATAAATGCATTCATTTATCTTTTGCTTCCTGTTTATTAGTAGTAATGAAACCTAATTCCAGTGGCTCATCAAGAGTCTTGCTGCCAGCAATGAAAAGAAGGCTGGCTACTTCACACCCCTGCTGGCCAGAAGTCTCTACTGAGAAGACTTCAGAACATGGCTCTTGGGTATTCAGGGGAATTCTACACGAGGGACTGCCCTTCTCTGTGGAGTTCCTAGTCGAAGAACATAGTTTTGTTTATTTCCACTTTAACAACCGTAGACTATTGAGAATGTAGTTCTAAGGTGCAAGGCTCTATTCAATTCCTAGCATAGCAAAAACTAAACAAACAAACAAACCAAAAACCCTAATACCTTTCTTAAGGTCAGTATACCATTTTTGCTGAAATATCACTAACATCCAATATTTGACTCCTGGCAAACTATGTATGTATGGTTATCCAAACAGAAACCGTTCCACTGTGATTTACTAAACATTTTGCTTAGTTTACATTTTAATTTAAAGGTAACACATGTTGAACAACAGTAAAAGACAGTTAATTTGTAAAACAACAACAAAAATCTGTTTACTATTACTAACATCAACTACCACTAACATTTAGGCAAGTTTCTTTAAATATTTCCCCCATAAGTAGCATTTACCAATGTTTCTATTTTGGTAATTCTGTTTTCTTTACACTTGTAAAGCCAGGGGTAGGGCTTGAATTTGTAATCCCAGCATTTGAGAGACAGGGTAAGAAGACAAAAGCAAGTCTGGCCAGCCTGGCCAGAGTGAGCTGCAGGCCAGTCAGGGCTACATAGTAAGACCCTGTCTTCATAAAGCAATAAATAAAAAATTAAAACAGGATGTAAGACAGGTAGCACAATCCTATAACCCCAACACTCAGGAGGCTACAGCAGGAAGATTGATAGTTTAAAGCCAGTCTGAGCTGCTTAGGAGAGCTGTCTCCAAAACCAAAACCAAATATACACAAAAGCAGCCCAAACATAAAATTCGGTTTCAGGGCTGGGGTTTAACAGGCAGAGTGCTTGCCACTATAGTATGCATGAAGCCTTTTGTTCAATGTCCAGCATTCAACGGTGGAGTGTACATTTTAACCCAAGCACTTGTAAGAAGTGGAGGCAGGAGGATTACAAATTCAATCATTTTTGGCTATACAGTAACACAATACATTCCGATCTAGATTAGTTTTTAATGACAAGGAATGTATGCAGTCCAGGAAGGCTTAGAACTGGGGATTCTCCCACGTTAGTCTCCCAAATGCTAGGATTACAGGTGTGTGTCACTAAGTGTAGCTAACAAAGCTAACATTAATTTTATAGTCTATTTATTGCTGGTGTTCCTGTCTCCAGCCTGTTACTTTTCAAGAGTTTTAGAGAAACACTACTTTAATCATATTTCCCTGTTCAGAAACCTTTAGTGCTCCCCTGCTTGCTTCCTGATAAAAGCTAAATGTTTTGCTCAGCCCTGGACAAAGTGTTCTCCCATCTCAGTTCCCTGGTCTGCTGGACTAGAGGCTTGGCCATCACATCAGCCCAATTTCCTTTTCTATGTGTCCCTCAGTGCTCAATTATGAACAGCTCTACTTACACAGCTCAATCTCCCATTTTATGTGTATTTTCCTCATAAATGCTCTTATTTCCCTATCTTATTCCCCAATCTACTGATTCTGCTGGATCCTGTGCTACAGTTACTCGGTAGTTCAAGAAAGATTATTTCAACTATTGAACCACTCTTTGGTATATGTGCATAGGTGTGGTACTAGGAAACAGAATCAGGGCCTTAGTTTAATAAGCAAGACTCCTCTGTACCTGTGAACTCACAACTGTTCTTCTTTAGCTGCCCTAGTAGCTGGGATTACAGGTATGCATCACCACATCCAGCCTGAACCATTCTCTTATATGTCATTAACCCATGCTATAGTTTTACATTACACATAGTAGTTTTTTCTATCAAATACATCTTTTTCTTAAAAGTTCAAAGTATGAAATGGGCTGGAAAGATGGCTCAGTGGATAAAAGTGCTTGCTATGCAAATATGAGGTCCTACCAGATCCCAGCACCCACATAAAAAGATGGGTGTGGCTATCTACACATCTGTGATCCTAGTACTGTGGGGATTGAGACACAATGGCCAGGGCTTGCTGGCCGCCGGCCTAGCTCTAAGTTCAGAGGGACCTTGTCTCAAAAAAGGACTCAGGTGAGAGCAACAAAGCACGACACCTAATGTCCTCCATGCACACGCACACACATTCATATACATATTTTAAAATGTATAAGGCAAAAATAAGGATGGCTCCTTAGCTAAAGACGGTCAATGTAAGCATTTTAGTATGTTTCTCTTTGTAAATATGTATATATATAGTTGAATTTGTGCTGTTTTCCCCACCAAACACACTTAGTATTGTAAGAGCTTTGCAGTGCCTCGATACAATGTCCATGAAATATCAAAGTGCTCTTTAAAATGCTTAGATATTTAAACTATTTTTCCCAGAGTGTAATTCTCTGATGTTAAAAGGACAACCACAGATTTGGCTGGAGTGGTATATAGCATTCCATATGAATCTTCCTTTAGAAGACTTATTTTCTTTTGGATAGAGTCCCATTATGTAGCTCTGGCTAGCCTGGAACTCACTGTGTAGACGAGGCTGGGCCTCAAATTCTCCTGAATGCTGGGATTAAAGGCTTGTGCCACCAAGCCCACTTTTTGTAGAAGACTTTTAATCAAAGGATGATCTGAATATACTAAATTTCTAGGTATGGCCTACAATTAAGCCCAACTGAAAGCTTATTTATTTATTTTTTTTAAAAAAGCATAAAGCCCAATATGTATGAGGTCAACTAATAAACTAATTTTCTACTTATTTTATTAGTTTTTCTTTCTTTGAAGTACTGTGTATTGAACCCAGTAATAGGAAAATGAACTATACCCTAACCCTAAAAATCCTTTGGTCTTTAAGATTGAGCCTCTTTCAATAAACAAAACAAAACATATTTCCCATTCTATATACCAAATTGGCCGTGAATTTAGCAATTCCCTGGTTAGCTTCCTAAGTGATATGATTACACATGTGAGCTACACCTGACCTCATATTATCTGTTTTTGTTATTGTTCTTCACCTCTTAAAAAAAAGGGGGCCTGGTCAGATGGGTCATTGGGTAAATTTAGTGCCAAGCCTGAGGACCTGATTCAATCTCTAGATTTCACATGGTAGAAGGGCAGAACCAACTTTCACGGACTGTCTTCTGTCCTCGATACACATGCTATGGCATGTGTGCAGGCATGCATTCATGTGCGCATACACACACCCATGTGCGTATACACACACCGAGAGAGAGAGAGACAGAGACAGAGACAGAGACAGAGAGAAATAAAAAGAATGGAAATATACATTCATTTAAACATTACTGGTAACTTTAAATTTGGCCAAAGTATACGACCCTAATAGTCTGTCATACGAGCAAAATGAGCTATTTATACAGTTTCAATGGATCAATTCCTAGCAGAGTATTTTCATTTTTCATACCTGTAATAGAATTGACGACAGAACGTAGAATTGTTGGTGGTTTAATCAGTTCTTTCAAAATGTTAGATTCAGTAGCCAGTGGGAATCCATTGTCTAACATTTCTTCCAAGAGCTCATATACTATGACCACATTATCCTTAATTGCAGCCTCTGAACACTCACCAAAGTAGTCCTAACAAAATATTCATGATATTGAACAAGAGAAAGCAGGAAGGAAGGCTTGCTTTTATATAATACCCTTTGTTCTGAAGAGTAAACTAACAGTAGCTTAACACATGGTTTAAGATGCTAAAAACATATAGACTTGAAAAAAATTCTCTATGAAAGTCCTAAAAGTTCTCTTCAATATTTTTCCTATTATATTTATACTGAGTCGATTCCTATTATATATTATGATAGAATGTACTGAGACATTAATCTGGAATGTGAGCTATAAACCTCATTTGTCCTGATTACCTACACCCAAATACATACAAAGCTTTAAGCTATTTGGTTTATTCATCAAAACAATAGAAAAATAGAAATATAAAGGAGCTCATGATCAATAAAAACCTTGTGACAATTCAGAGAATGCTTAGTGGAGGGCACTCCTGTTTCCTCATTGAGCAGAACAGCAATGTGAGCTACTGTCTACACTCTCTGCAAGTGCTTATGAGATTATGCTTAGTGACAAAGAGAAGGCAGACAGTACACAGCTGAAACTTAAGCAACAGATGAAAGTATGTGGTGTGTGTGTGTGTGTGTGTGTGTGTGTCTGTCTGTCTGTCTGTCTCCCTGAACTCTCTTGGGTGATTTAGTTACAATGGTTTGACGGATACCGAATACAAACCTGAAAAGTGTCAGCAACTCGATGCAGAAACTCAATCACAAAGAGAGGCGGCACTTCAGTCTGTATCACAGACACAAAGAAGAGCTTATCCCGGTAGATACTAATGAGGTAGTGGTGAGGTGTTGAAATGACGGGTGGTACATTTTCAACATCAGCAGCTTTCTCCTGAGCTTCAAAGAAATAGTCACACACTGACTGGCTTACAACGCTCTTCCAGTGTTTTTCTAGAAATATGTCACCAGAACAGTTGATGAGAAATAGACTGTGGATCATTTTCTGTGGAGGAAAAAAAAAGGGTGTTATACTTACTGTACACTGAAAATGCACAGTTGTAGTAGATGGTAATTAATGCAGAGACTCACATCTGGATAATGTACAGCGAGCAAAAGACTTTGGAGCACTCAGCTCTAAATAGGAGGGCTTTCTCATATCCCTCCCCTCAAGACTCAGGGAACTATGTAGAAGAGACAAAAAGAGTCCAAGAACCAGAAGTGGTAGACAACTTCAAGGAAAGAAACAGCATCTTCCAGACACAACAGAGATGATATGCATATGAACTCGTAGAGACTCTGACACCACACAAAGACCTCCATAAATTCAAACCAGACAAAATCCCAGAGTAGAGAAAGGGACACAGACACCAAGTCCTACCCCTAATGAAGTTGTTTGCAACTGATATATGCTAGGAAAGGGAAAATTGTTTTTCTCCAATAGCATATCACTGGGCAGGGCAGGCACCATCCACAGTAGTTGGCCAACACAAGGATGACTCCATGCGAGTGCACGTGTGTGTGTGTGTACATTTTATTTTGTTATTTTTTTGTCTTACTGTGTTTTTTATTTGATTTTCTTCCTTTTCTTTTCTTTTTGGAAGGAGAGAACATAAAGTTGGGTAGGTGGGGAGGAGGGAAGGACTTGTGTAAGGGTAAAAGAAAGACTATAATAAAAATATATTATATGAAAAAAATTCCTTGTCATATTGCCTTGACATAAAAACCAGACAAAGGCAATGTAAATAATAGAATAATATCACTTAAGAACACAGATGGAAAAGTTCTTAATTCTAGAAAACTAAATTCAGCAACAAATTTTAAAAAATATGATTTATTCCAAGAATGCAAGTTTATTTAACACAGGATAGTTAATCAGTGCAATATATAATATATGTCAGCTAGTTCTGTTAACTTGACATGACCTAGGTAAATCTGGAAGAGAAAGTCTAATTGAGGAATTGCCTCCATTAGACTATTCTGTGGGCATATCTGTTGGCCATTTTCTTGATAAATGATTAATGTAGGACCCAGCCCACCATGGGTGGTACAATCCCTAGGCCCCTGGGTGATGTGAGAAGCTAAGCAAGTCACTAAGCAGTGTTCCTCCATTCCTCTATGGTTCCTGCCTCTGCACTTTCTTCATTTCCTGACCCGATTTCCCTCAATGAGCATCTGTGATCAGGATGTGTAAGCCACATAAATCCTTTCTTTTGCAAGTTGCTTTTGGCCATGATCATACTGATATCTGGTGGTGATATCACTATAGATAGATACTACAGTCAATGTGCTGTGTTGGCTTCATTTAAAGGAAGAGTTGAAGAATATGCTCCATATAGAAACCAAAACATGCTCTTGTTTTTATGTTGAGAAAGTTTAACTGATTAGAGTAGAAACAAAAGCAGTGACACAGGTATGTCAAACCACTAGCTCCCTAGAACACAGCAGCACTCCATTATCACAGCACTCTCTAAGACACGTGCTTGTTTTGACTGGTTTCTTTATTTTAGGGCTAGCTTTCCACTCACTTTCTTAATCTGGTGAAAAATTCTTTCCAGGAAAGTTTCCACCGAAGTTGTTTTTATTGGCAGCAGTTCAGGTTTCAGAATACTGGGTAGTCAAACCAGCCGCTGGGTTTACTGTCGTTATCCTTGTGCTGAGATGAGAGCACTTTCAACACTCAACAGCACTTGACTGTAAAACCTATTTTAACCTCCTATAATAAGAAAAGAGACCTTAATTTTTCTATCCATATTATGACCAATTGCCTAATGTATATAAGCAACACCTCATGAAGCATAAAAAAATTAGCCTATTTCTTTAACCACTTATGCTTTTAGTAGCTGCAGTTATGTTGTTCCTTACTTTATTGAATTCTCTTAGAAAACTACACAGGAGCTGGGCAGTGGTGGCGCAGCCTTTAATCCCAGCACTTGGGAGGCGGATTTCTGAGTTCGAGGCCAGCCTGGTCTACAGAGTGAGTTCCAGGACAGCCAGGGCTACACAGAGAAACCCTGTCTCTAAAAACAAAAAAAAAAAAAAGAAAACTATACAGGGACTACCACCACAAACTGTGGTGTGTGTGTGTGTGTGTGTGTGTGTGAGAGAGAGAGAGAGAGAGAGAGAGAGAGAGAGAGAGACTTCTGAATTGCAAACACACCCATCAGAAATTTGATTGTAGTGTAATTACTTCATGAATCCTCTTTATGTGTGCATTCTTCCTGACAATTACAATAGTCAAAATATACTTTGAAGGCAAGAGCATCTTTTTCTTTATAGATAGTCTTATATTGCCAAACTCATGGCCTTAAGCTATCCCTTGCAACAGCATCTTAAGCAACAGGGACTACAGTCATTCACCACACCCAAGGTTCCTTCTGCACAGAGCATAATGGAGGCACAGAACAGCCTTTATACACAGTGAGAGAACGGGGGATGGGAAGATGGTCAGGTCCGTAAAAAACCTGCCATGCAAGCATGAGAACCTGAATTTGGATCCCCAGGGTCATATCACAACAGGAGGTGTGGTTCCTTTATGTAACTCTAACAGTGGAGTAAGAGGTTGGGGACTGGGAAGTGCAGACAGGCTTTCTGGCTAGCTATTCTACCCAGTCAGTGAGCTCCAGGTTCAGTGAGACTGCATCAGGAAACAAGGTGGAAAACCAGAGAAAGACACCCAACTTAAACCTCTGATCCACATAAAAATGGGGATCTCTGTAGTTGCATGCACCTACACACACACACACACACACACACACACACACACACACACTCACACATATGAAACGATACCCACGAATTTAGCTCCTCTGATTCTCAACCAGAATCTTAACCATTCTTCCCCATTCAACAAACTGTTCTATATTTTATACATTAGGCATTTGGGGATATGATGAACTAAAAATTTCTATACTTTTATTCAGTTGCAAAATA
This sequence comes from Tokudaia tokunoshimensis, assembly GCA_036184795.1. Taxonomy (NCBI): domain Eukaryota; kingdom Metazoa; phylum Chordata; class Mammalia; order Rodentia; family Muridae; genus Tokudaia; species Tokudaia tokunoshimensis. The sequence goes on from BTHU01000011.1 coordinate 81,515,120, forward strand.
CAAATACAGTAAGAAGCAACTCCTGTGATAGGAGAAATGCATTGAACTATTAGAATCCTCAAGGTTTAGACATACAAAGAGAACACATGAAAGAAATCCAAAACAAATTTTGCAACTCTTAAGGTTGAAGAAATGTTGGAAGAAAGGTGAGGATTTGAAAACAGCCACTGGTCATGAGGCAAGGCTTGCCTTGTTTATTGTTCTCAGTGTAATGTAAAGCCATTTCCCACATTTTATTTAATTTTTTATTTTGAGGGAAAATATGCAAATCTGATTTACATTTCTAGAGAGATTATACTAATTACACTACAGAAATTGGATAAGAAGGTACCAAATAACGTGACACTGGTTAAGAGATGAGTGTTGGATCAGAGCTGGAGAGATTGCTTGGCAGGTTAGAGGACAGGGCTTGACATCTAGTACCGGCAGTCTGTAACTCTAGCTCAAGGGGGCCCAGTGCCTTCTTCTGGCCTTCTCAGGCACTGTGCTAGTAGGAGCCTGGACTAGAAGGTTAACAAGAGAATGGAGTAAAATTAAAAATGAGATTCAGACAGGCCTTGAGAAAAAAATGTATTTAAGTCTGGGTATGTTGTTCGGAAATAAGAAGAAAGCTGAAATAGTTCTGGCCATACATAATTTGACCCAATTCCTAATACATTTGACTCAATACATTCAATCACTGTATTCGGGTCTAGTGCTTCAAAGAGACGGATATGATGTTACTGGGTTATAAAGAGTTATATCCAAAGAAATTATGAACATAGCAAGAAACATATGAAAGAAAAACCAGTATTTGAATAGCAAGGAAGTGAAACTAAAAAAAAAAAAAGCCTAAGATGGAGCTGAAGCAGAATTTTAAAAATGTGGAAGGGTTGTGGGAAAGTTTTAGTATCTAAAGTGTTAATGTATTTCCAGGAGAATGCTACAAAATCAAGCCATGAGGATTTAAAAAGATGAACAGAAGTGGTTTTTTCAGATTGGAGACGGCTCAGTGGTTAAGAGCATGTACAACATGCTCCTACAGAAGACCCAGATTATGCTGGTCTTGGTGTTGAATACCTTGCACTCCAAAGGAAGAGGCAGGGGGATATCTGTAGTTTGAGCCCAGCCTGGTCTACAAAGCAAATTCCAGGACAGCCAGGGTAGTTACACAGAGAAACCTTGTCTTGAAAAACCAACCAAACAACAAAAAACACCAAACAAAACATAACCTCCAAATGATAACCTCCCCACCCCCAACAAACAAACCAACAAACCAACAAACAGCTCAGATACAAACCTTAGCACCTATGTCAGGCCGATCCTAACTCCAGCTCCAGGGCATCTATTGCCCTTTGTTTCCATGGGCATGGCACTTGTGCACACACCCACATACAAACACATACAGTAGTACGAACAATAGAAATGAACCCCAAATAATACAAAAAATAATAAAAATAAATCTCAAAACATGTTTTACAATTTTCCTTTTTAATTTTTTTTCCCCCAAGACAGGGTTTCTCCGTGTAACCTTGGCTGTCCTGGAATTCATTCTGAAGACCAGGCTGGCCTCCAATGCAAGAGTCTGCTTGCCTCTGCCACCCCAGTGCTGGGATTAAAGGCATATGCCATGACTGCTGGCTACCAATGATCTTTTAAATTTCCAGTCTTTTACCCCTCAGCCAGTCATACTGTTCCCTACAGATTGTTTGATAAGACTTCTTTCAATAATTTAAATATGTATTATGTGTATTTGAGTGTGGGTTTGTGCATGTAAATGCAGACCCATAAAGGCCAGAAGTGGGCAGTAGAGCTTTTGAAGCTGGAGATACAGGGGGTGGGATTAAAAGCACGCACTGCTTCGGCAGAGGACCAGAGTTCGGTTTCCAGCACCCATCTCAGGCAGCTGACAACCCAACTGTTTTAAACTTTAATTTTGTATGTATTTCTGATTGTATACGCCATGTGAGTGCAGGTGCTTGCAGAGGTCAGAAGAGTGCATCAGATTCCCTGGAGCTATTGGTTAAGTGCCACCCAATATGGGTAATGGGATCTGGTTTGGCTTCTCTGCATCATCTCCCACCCATGGCCACACAAACTAGAAATAAAAATACCATATGCCTATTTAAAGTATATCTGTGTCTTATGTATTAGAAAGGGGGTTAACTTTTATTGCTTCACAAGCCGTTATGTTCTTTAAGTTTTTATTTTATTTGTATGGGTACTCTGCATATTTCTGTGCATTGTGTGTGCAGTGCCCAAGAAGGCCAAAGAGGGAGTAGGGTCCCCATGGGACTGGAGTTACAGACAGTTGTTAGCCACTGTGTGCGAGTTGGGAATTGAACCTGGGTCCTCTGAAAGTGCATCTAGTGGGTCCTCTGAAAGTGCATCTAGTGCTCTTAACTGGCAAGCCATCTCTCCAGCTCCAAGACTTTTCTTTTTTAAATCCATACCGAGAATATATGCTCGTCATATTTGATGTCAAGTGGATACTGGTGATCTTGGTTAAGGTAATTTTAGTGATAACTCAGTAGGACGTTGGCAACAGCATTGCAGTGTGGTTCTTAGCAGCAAGTACATAAAATTAAGATAAGGAGACTGAAATGGCTCATCAAAAAAAGTGTCTGCTACCAAGCCTAAGGACCTGAGTTTGATCATTAAGATCCTCATGGTGGAAGGAAAGAATTTTGGCCCAGAAGTTGTACTCTGACTTCTACATGTGTACTGTGGCATGCAACACACATACAACAAACAAATTAATAAATGCAGAAAAAATGTTTAAAAAACAGAAAGACACCGAGAAACAGAAGATAATAGCAGTGGGACGGTAAGATCCTCTCTAAAAAAGGGGGCACATTTTCTTCTTTCAATACAATGAAAGGAGATTTATATATTTGCCTGAAGAAAATTCCTTTTTGCTGTGTAATGTGTTTCCAAGTCAAAATCCCAAATGCCGCAAACAAAAACAAAAAACCAAAACTTTTCCCGTGAGAACGCCGGATTTTTACAAAAGTGACCCAACTTCTCAACCAGGAAGTTAAAGCTTCAGTATCAAACAAATCCACGGCATCCAATCAGCCCACCCCCTCATTATGTTTCCATACTCCAGGCCACCTTCTTAGTTTACAGCCCTGTCACCTGTCTCCTGTGAAGCTGCAACACCCTTCTCAGGGTTTCCCCATCCCAGGCTAGCTACATCCAGGCACCACCCTACAAAGAGAGTGTTCTCTTAGCTTCACCGGGGGATTTGCCTTCCAAGGCCAATCCCAGGGGCTGACAAATTCAAGTCGTCGGTACTCCACCTCACTGTAGATGACATTTCCCGCGCCTGGGGTCCAGAACCCTACGTGGCAGGTGCACCGCTCCCTTCCGGCCCAGCTGGCTAGAAAGCCCGGACGTACCGGGGAGGCGCGGCCCTGGTGCACAGCAGCAGGGACGCTCCTGGAGCCCAGGCCAGAGTCCCGAGCCGGAGCTCTGCGGTCTATTCCCGGGCTTTTGAGAGGTCTCCCGCCCGGAGACTCCCCGCCCTCGCACTCACCCCGACACCTGGGCGAGTCAGTGATTCGGTGCCGGGTCCTCTCTGAACCGAAGCAGAAGCAGCAGAGAAAGCCGCGAGGACCCCACGCTAGGAGTGCCCAACAGACTGCCTGACTAGCAGCCTCAGAGACGCCAAGGAGGTCAGCAGGACTAGAAAGGCACAACGAGCCGAAAGGCGTTCAGTGAGAGGCACAGTGTCTCCAGAGGTCGAGGATCTGAACCTTCCACATTACTCAGAGTCTGGAGGAACAGGAGGATTGGCTCTCCCTGAGCTCAGGCGCTCACCCGCGGCCTAACTCCGTTTGGGGTCCCTTACGGTAGTAATCGAGGTCCTGGAGGGACGGGACTTCAGACGAGCGTAGAACCAATGGTTATGGACCAGAGTCACGGATTGGCTGGAGTTCAGAGAGGCGGGGCTTAGTGGAAAGGGGGCGGCGACCACCCGAGGGGCGGTGTCACCGGACTGAGGGGCGGGACGCGCGGCAGAGCCAAACTACGGTGAGCGTGCGAAGATGGCAGCTACGGACGAACCGAAGCCCAAAAAGCTCAAGGTGGAAGCGCCACAGGCGCTGAGGTGAGAGCTGCCCTACGTGGGGGAGGAGGGAGACGGCGCTTGCAGCGAGCCGAGGCCCACGTGGGCTGGCACCGCTGGATGGTGGCCGCGTTCGTGGGGCCAACGCGCCGGACCTGGAGTTCGGGGAGTTGCCCGCGTGGCGTGGCTGCTGTTTCCCTCAGTGCCCTCTTGTTCTGGACTCTGCTCAGGTGCATTCTCGGTCCTGGCGGCCATTGACCAATCAGAGCTGCTGGCCCGGGGGCCGAGCCTTCCTCTGGCGCCACGTGCCAGTCCTAGCGGGCCGCGCTAGCGCGACCCCAAAGGACCCATCTGAAGCTGCATCGTTTCCTAGGGTATTTAGCGGGAAGGCTCCCAGCGCCTCCTGGGCTGGTAAAAGATAACATTCTTGGAATTTTTCAGAGGGCGTTGCAGAAGAGCGTTCTGACGTTTCCATCAGCTCTCTGAAATCATCTTTGGAGACCCCCTACTAGGGACCCCCCCAGTCACCTCGGAGGCTAATTGGTTAGGAAAGTTTTTTTTCTTCTTTGCATATTTGGCTGGAGCGGAGAGCTCTCTTCCAACACCTGATGCACAAGTAATCGATATTGCAACTTTCACTTATAAAAAGCCGTTTGTTAAAAATTTTTCTTCCTAATAAGTATAAAGTCCAACGTGCTCAGTGTCTGATGACTTTGAAGTGCTCATTGGAAGGCAGTGATTTTGCTACCTAAAAATAGACGCATCAAACTGATTTAAAACCGTGGGGATATTACTGATTATACAAGACAAATTCCACTTATTTCAACATATCTTTTCATGTTCAAAAGGAGAATTTATTCACAACTGAAAAGAAAAGGTTAGTTGCGTGTCCCAAATCATGTTCTTGGTGGAATGGGTAATAACCAAATCCCTTTCAGTGGCTTTAGTGTATGCCTACTATTTTTAGAAGGTTATTGTGCATGTTTAATACTACAAATGTAAAACCAAAAAAAAAATAAACTGAGGATGTTTTATTTTAAATTTTAGATTATCTGGGCCGGTGGGATGGCTCATCAGATAAAGGCATTGCTGCCAAGTTGGATGACCTGAGTTCAGTCAGATTCCAGGATCCATGTGGTGGACGGAGTGAACCTATTCTGTTCTTCTGTTGTTCTCTATTCCCACCCCACTAAATAAACAGATACTGTCTCCTTAGATTTTCTTTTAATAAAAACAATACTTTATATATAATGATGATCCATTTTAACAGTGCTTACTGTCTGAAGTGATGATATAAAGAAGCCTCTATGAAAGTAAGGCAGGGATTAATCATGTTTTACAGGTGAGGATATTGAAGCTCAAATAAAATTTAAGGAAGGAAAATTCGAATTCAGGGCATCAGGATTCAAGTTTATTATTTGGTTCTAGTGTGTTTATACAACATCAAAGACATGCTTCTGTTTGGTTATGTAGCTTTAAAAATGACCCATGGTAATGTTTAACACTTAGATATGAATATGCCAGGTGTTGTTTCTGCATTCTACATATTTTAACTCAAATCTATAATAACCTGATAAGACCATTTTTATAATTATCTCAATTTTACCAAAAATGAAATAGCCACATATCTGTCTATTTAAAATTGTAAATAATTTAGACGAATAAAATTCACTTTCCACAATGCTAACCTACTGCTTTCTGTACAGGTGAAGTTAAAAGATTAGTTATTTTGACTATGGGGACAAAACTCTTTAATTTTATGCAGAGACCTTTGAGTTGACTGTTCCTCCTCTTATTAGTTTTACTTTCAACATTGCTGAATGATAATGCATTTAGGCTGAATTACTCTATGATTTTCCTGGCAGTTAAGAGATTTCTACCAATTTTGTTTAACTGTTAAAGAAAACAGCATAAATTGTAAGCAAAGTTTGATGTATACAATCAGTCAGTGGAGAACATGTAAGTTAATAAAAAGGATTTATAGATGCTAGGAAAAGGATTTAGGAATTTGTGAGAAGTTGTCAGTTATCTTTAGGGAAATAGTTCTGATTTTTATTTTTGTGTATATGTGTGTGTGTTTGTGTGAATGTGCATTACTTGTATGCCAGAAGAGGGCTTTGGATGCCCTGGATGTAGAGTTAAAGAGAGTTGTGAGCCATCTGATGTGGGTGCTGGGAACCAAATATAGCTCTTCTGGAAGAGCAGTTTCCTCTTAAACATTGAGCCATCCTTCCAGCCTAGAAAATGATTTTTAACTAGGGGGAATTTTATCTTAGAAGAAACATTTAGCAAAACTTGGTGATAAGTTTTGGTGGAGTAGGGGAGTGAAGTTTAAAGATGTTGGTAGAGAGCTAGTGAGATGGCTCAGAGAGTAAAAGTGCTTGCTGCCAAGCCTAATGACCTGTGTTAATCCAGATCCAGGACCCATGTGGTGGTTTTAATAGGAATGGCCCCCACAGATTTGTGTGTTTGAATGCTTGACCCAAAGGGAGTGATGCTATTTGGAGGCATGGCCTTGTTGGAGTAGGTGTGGCTTTGATGGAGGAAGTGTGTCACTATGGGGGCAGGCTTTCAGGTCTCCTATAAGCTCAAGCTAGACATAGTGCAGTAGTATTCTTTCTTCACCTATGGATCAAGAATAGGACTCTCAGCTTCTCTAGCACCATGTCTGCCTGCATGCCAGCGTGCTTTCCACCATGATGATAATGGACTAAACCTCTGAAAGCCAGCCCCGATTAAATGTTTTCCTCTATTAAGAGTTGCCTTAGTCATGGTGTCTCTTCACAGCAATAAAACCCTTACTAAAACAGCCCATTTGGTATGCACTCATGCATGTACACAGAAAATAAACAAATGACCAAATGTAATTTAAAACAAAAAGCTGGCATGGTGGCCCATGTCTTTAATCCCTGCAGTCTGGAGGCAGAGACAGACTCTGGTCAACCAAGGTTATAGAGTGAGTTCCTTTGTAAACCACCACATCTGACAGCTGTAGAGATTTCCTTGTTTTGTCCCCCATCATGTTGCTCCCACTGATGTATAATGGTGTTTCTGAGCATCTTAACAGTACAGAAGACATCTCTCTGTGATAGAGATTGTCAAGCTAACATCAGCATTGTTGAGAGTGAGAAACTGCTTTGGGAGGCCCATCTGACAAGGGTTCCGCCTTTCTTCTTTACCGTTTCTTAGGCTGATTGCTTTTCAGGGCCTGGAAGTTGCTAAGATTTCAAAGAATGAGATTGTAACATGTGTTCAGGTGGATTTGACTAGAAAGAAACTGAGTATCAGGCATTTACACAAGGACTATTCTGTTTTCTTTTCTCTACTTTGGAAATCTTATCCAAGCTTCACTGCTTCAGCGGTCACCTCTAAGAAGGCACAGCACCTTCCAAGTAGTGTTGACCACACGCCCAGTCTGTTCCTTCAGTCTGTCTTTCAAGTATGTGCTATTTTAGGCATGGTGCTAGGAACTGGGTATGGAGAAAGAAAAAGGTAAGATCCAGGTGATATTCTCCTCCTGTGAACTAAGTTGAACTTGTGAAAAATGAAACCTGAGCATTATTAAGCTGACTAGAAGTTAGCCAGGTGGGGAGTAAGGAATCCACCACTACAGGGAAATTATTCTGAAGGCAGGACCTCTGTTGGGGATGGGAGATGACTCGGCCTGACTGGAGTAGAAGGTAATACGTGTCTAGCCTTCATTTTGGGGATTTTCATGTGTGAGGCCTCTGTCTTTATTCTCAGGTCTCACAATCTCATGTACCCCAGGCTAGCTTTGAGCTTGATTTGGAACCAAGAATGACCTCGAACTTCTGGTCTTCCTTCTTTCACCTCACCAGTGCTGGGATTTACAGGCTGCTGTCACGTACAGTCTTCAGAAGCTAGTTTTAACTGTTGAGTTTTTCTAAACGACTTGCTGAACTTTAAGATTGTATATATGCAAGCAAATCCATCTCTTGTCCTAAATCTTGGCCTTCTCCAGCGGTCCCCACATCAGTTAGTAGCACTACTAACCTCCTTTTGTCTGAAGTTAAGACATTACCTTGGCTTAGATTTCTTCTTAGCTTTCTAAGTAGATTCTATGCCTCCAATTTCAAGTTCTGCCTTACCTACGGTAGACACAGCTCTACTTAATCATTAGAGTAAACACTTGTAAGCTATGAACTTGGTATTAGGAAAGATTGAATCCTAAAAGCCAACTGTTGTGATTCCTTCTGACATAAATGATTAAAGATTGTTCAAAGGGTATGGGGACGGATGGATCAGTTGGTAAAACATTTACCTTGTAAGCAGGGGGATCTGGGTTTGATGCCCAGAACACATATAGAAATGCCAAGTATAGTGGTGTACTTTCACTTGAAAGCAGCACTGGAAAGGAGAAGACAGAGTCTGTAGGCTGATTGGCAAGCTGTAGGCCAATGAGAGACAGTGTGTCAAAGGAGGTTGACTACATTCCCAAGGATACCTAAGGATGGATGTCTTCTGGCCTATAGGTACACTGAATACACACATGCACGCACACACACACACACACACACACACACACACACACACACACAAAGGTTGTTTAAGGGTCATATCTTTTATTATTACTTAAAAGGAAACAGACAGCAGTTTCTAATCAGCAAACACTGAGCTTTTCCCAAATACTGGTTCCTAAGCATTTCACTCACACACTTCTATTTTTCTTTTCCTCAGTCCCCTACATCACAGTACATCCTGTGTCTTAAAATTGCATCATAAACCAAAACAAGTCACAGGTAATCAGAGAAGAACTTTAGTGATGTCTTAAAACACATTTCCTCCGTCGGAAAACTCTTTAAAAGATAATTTTAATATAATGAGCATATGGTTCCTATAGTGGTTTGCAAAGAGGATTAACGAGGAAAATACGTTCAGACCAAAATAGTCTCTAGTGTATTGCGCCATGTCTGGTCATTATAACTAGTCAATTAAAGTCTGTTGTTGCTTGGTGTAGGACTGATAAGTACCCTTCACCCTTTTAAACCCTACCAAACCCTATACCTTTATTAACGTGGCCTAAAGTTAAGTTTGGCAATTCTAGCTGTAAACTTTTCCCTTGTATTTACAGTTTAATCCTTTAGGCTTTAGGCTATGAAGCAATAGAAAACAGATTTTTCCAGAGACAGTTTGCATAAGGTCCTTTTCTGGTCTTTATGTACAGTAAATGTTGCAGGAGTGAGGGAAGGAGGGAGAGACAAACTAAGTTGTGTGACCTAGGTATCCAGGGATAGATCTGGAAATGCTTGAGCTCAAGGAAAATGGAAAGGGCTCTAGCAAAAGACTGGCATTAAAACTGGTAAGCTCGAACCAACTTGGAACAAGACTCCATTTTCCTTTTTTGATTAAAAACCTGTCTGTGTGCAGAATGCTCATAATCAGTGTGTGTGTGTGTGTGTGTGTGTGTGTGTGTGTGTGTGTGTGTGAAGGAAACAGTTATAAAGAGTGTTCTAGCCAGGGTGGAAGGCAGTGGGTAAGGTGTGGTTTCTGGAATCAAGACATTTGGTGAGATTCTTGCTCCTAATAGATGATCATCTTGGGAAGATTGTTTACTTGCTTTGTGCATCTCTTTTCTTCTAAATGGATTTAGTAAGAGTATCTACTTCATAAGATTGTTAGGTATTAAGAAATATAAAACATAGTAAATGTTGAATAAATTTAAAACAAATGTTGCACAGCTGCTAGTATCATTGTGCTTATCTTGTGATGATTTCCTACTCAACTCCAAATTCTTCACCAGTAAATTTTAAAAAGAAACAGAAATAGCAAGAGGTAGGCTTGGTGGTATATACAAGTCTTAACAGCACAATAGAGTCTGAGGCAGGAGGATTATAAGTCTGGGCCAGCCTAGGCAATTTAGTAAATTTGGTCAGAACCCTTAAAAAACAAACAGGCCCCCTAAAATTCCAACGAATAATGACGAGGATAAAATGCAGAGTTATACTGTGGGTTTAGGAACTGGTGGGAATAACATGGCCGGGCATCTGGAGCCATATACCCTGGGTGGAACGAGGACCCGGGTTGTGGTTGTCTGAGAGAAGGCTGAGCTCATCTGCTCTCCACTGTTGCTTTAAAAAGCTGTGGACCTGAAGTGAAGACAGAAGTGGCCCCACTGCCAGATGACTCAGCATCAGGACTGTAAACTCCCTTACTGTCACCTAGTACAAGAGTACTGAGCTTGGAGGTCATGGACTGTGTAACTATGGTCACCTGCCTCAAAATTACTGGGAGAAGAAGGAGAAAGTCTGAAATCATGGAAAGAAGGAAGACTCTTAGAAAATAGGTATAGCCACCGGGAGACAAATTCACTGAGAATCTAATGGAAATATTAGAATGATTTCAAAATGACTATTTTAAAGATCTATCGAAGCAGAAGTGTTCATGCAAAACCAAATCAGATGTTAGGAATCAGAAATACGTAAACATGAAATGGATGGGTTTAGAGATGGAGTTCTTAGAATTAAACCCACACATGAAAAATAGATTTAGAAGAGATGGTTTTGAAAGGAAAAACAATGAACTGGAGCACAGTATTGGAATGGTGTGTTGTAGCTCAGTAATAAAGAGCTGTGTCTGGGCACAGCTTCAGGATGGTTCTGGGTTTATTTCCAGCTTGATGAGAAGTGACAGAGGAGACTTGGAGTGAAGTAGGAGTATCAAGACACTGAGTGTGATGGTGAACACCTTTCATCCCAGCAGGGAGTGGAACCAAGGCAGGTGAACCTCTATGATTTCAAGGCCAGGCTGGTTTACGTAGCTCTGGCCAGCCAATGGTACTTAGTGAGACTATTTTTTTTTTTGAATAACCAAACAAAAAAATAATTCAAGGTGATCCTCAGCTATATAATATGGACCATCCTAGGCTAAATGATAGACTGTCTCAAACAAGATTTAAAAAAAAAATCAGTGAAAAACAAGATTAAAAAAAGAAATATTAGAATAGGAATATAAATAGGAAAGGTACCAATTTATATGTATTGGAAGTCCAAAAAGGTGATATGAAGGATGGCAAAGTGTTCGGAATGTACTGACTTTTAAGAAAAGCCAAATTCTTCTGGTTTAAAGGGTATTCATTTTGCTAGTATGGCAAAGACAAAAACCAAACAAGCAAAAATCCCCAAACCTCAAAACCAAAAAACACACTAAAAATATAGATATGTTCAATTCTAATTATATTAACTTGAATAAAAAAGTGGAATATTAGTAATTAATTGTGATACCTGGGTAGTGGTGTGGCACTCTAGTCCAACCCTTACTTGAAGGGTTTAGGCATAAGAATCACTTGAGGAGTTGGGGGCTAGCCTGTACAACATAATGAGCTTCTCTTACCCGCACAGGGGCTCTCTGGATTTGCAAAAGAAAGACACACACACACACACACACAAACACACACACACACGTTAGCTTAATTTCGATGCGTGGGACTAGCTTAATTGCTGGGCATTTCTAATCCTTACCGCTGCTAGTAAACACTCCCCTCTGGTACTCCTGAGTTAACGTCTTTTAAAATCTATCATCTCTGCTACCCCAAACACAGTTGGGGAAGTGGCTCATGTGGCCATTTTCCCTGATTCTTACACATCAGCGGCCTTTAGGTCTAGTTTTTCCCCCATCATGGCCATCTCTGCTTTCTTCCTCTTTCCTGGTTCCTAGCTCATGCCAATCTCAAAGTCCCGCCTCAGTATACTTGCCCAGCCATTAGCCATTGGCTCTTTATTGATCTATCAAAAACCAATTGGGGACAAGGACCTTCAGTGTTTGGATGCACAGATTCCTGATTTCGGGGCCAAATTAATTCAAAGCATTAGAACCAATCCCCAACAACAATAGTTGCATTTAAGAAAAAGAACTGTGAGGCTATTGGATTGTGCGTGTGTGTGGGCATGTGTGTTGATTTCTCTAAAGGAACAGAAAATGATAGAATGAAAAAAAAAAATACATAAAATGTAAAGGCCAAGCAGTCCAACAGTGGATCTTTACTGAAGGAAAGACCAAGGTTGTTGTAGTTTACTACACAAGGTGGATGATGTCTCAGAAGTCCTAATCTGGTGTTGGAGTCCCAAGGAAACCCTGGGACAGTTTTTTATCCCTGTCACAATCCAGAAAAACTAGATTTTAACACCTGTTTGGAATTGGCTCTGGAATAAGACAGTTGAACTTGCCAACAGGAGTAAGGGCAAACAGGCAAAAAACAAAGGCTTCCTTTGTCCATGGTCTTTTAGATAGCCTGCTAGGGGTGGCATGGCTTTCTCATAGGTCTTCTCACTGTAAATGATCCAATCAAGAAAATTCTTCACAGATTGCCCAGCTGCTTGGATTTTAGTTGATTCCAAATGCAGTTAACTTGATAGCTACAGATCAGCCATCAAACATGGTGATTAGGTCCTTTGAGTTTAACCTGGAGAATTTGATGTTCACTAAAGACATATTTGGCCAGGTGCTGAATGGCTAAATATCACCATTAAAGAATGTCTGCTATACTGGTGATACCAAATATATATGAAACAAAATAATTGTTGCGACTTTATTGTATGTTGTAATCTTTTGATTCGTATTTCTGAAATCACAAAGTTCTGGAAACTGGCAGAAAATCTTAAAGTTTCATGTCTTAGTTAGGGTTACCATTGCTGTAATGAAACGTCTTGTGAAGGAAAGAGTTAATTTGGGTTATGCTTCTACATCACTGTACATTATTGAAGGAAGTCAGGACAGGAACTCAAACCTGGTGGGAACCTAGAGACTGGAACTGATACAGAGGCCATGGAGGAGAGGTGTTTACTGGCTTGCTCAGCTTGCTTTCTTATAGAACTTGGGACTACCAGCCCAGGGGTGGCCACACCCACAATGGTCAAGTCCCTACCCCATTATCAGTTGATAATTAAGAAAATGCCCACAGCTTGATCTTATGGAGGCATTATCTATCCTAAGTGAGCCTCTCTCCCTCCTGATGACTTCAGCTTGTGTTGACATTAAAATAGCCAGCACATTGGAAATGAATTATTTTAGCAGTGAAACACACTAATATGAAGCTCTCTGTAGTAGTTATCTGAGGCAAATGTGTACTTTCTGTTTTGTAACTGTCAAAAGTATCTGTTAAATGGCACACTACATGAATCCCTCTAGAGCGTTTTACAAAATGTGTTAAGTGTCAGCCTTCCTGAGATCTGTAACATTCTGAATTCTAAACACACATGATTTTCTGGATTTAAGAAAGGAAGAGTGAGTAGTCAGTTGTGGAGTGTTTGAATTTCTGCAGGCTCAATGATAATTTTTTTTTTTACAAGTTAGTTGCTATTTTGTTTCCTGTAGCCAAGGCTAGCCTTGGACTTACTATGTAGCCAAGGATGAGCTCTTTAAAATTTGATTCATGTCATGGCAAGATGGCTTCCTCCACCTGAGTACATAGAAGTGTACACTTCATGAAAGGAGATGAGACCTGGGAAAATCTCCTAAGTAGTGTGGGAGGAACAAAAAGAACACCACAAATTAGCAAATCAGAACGCCATTAACAATTTATAGGAAATAGCAAACACCCTTACTGTAATAATTTTAAGAGTAATAGAAGCCGGGCAGTGGTGGCACACGCCTTTAATCCCAGCACTTGGGAGGCAGAGGCAGGAGGATTTCTGAGTTCGAGGCCAGCCTGGTCTACAGAGTGAGTTCCAGGACAGCCAGGGCTACACAGAGAAACCCTGTCTCGAAAAACCAAAAAAAAAAAAATTTAAAAAGAAGGAACCAAGTATATGTTGTCTTAAAGGGAAAAGCAAGCAAGCAAAGATAAAACAACAACAACAACAAAAACCCTAAATATCAAAGAATGGAAAAAAACTGCCAAGCAAATGGAAGCTGTAAAAAAGCAGACATAGCTGTCCTTACATTTGCTAAAGTAAACTTTAAGCCAAACTTATTAGAGAGATAAAGTGGGACATTGTATATTAATAAAGGCAACATTTTATCAAGAAGATATAACACTTGTAAATACTTGATTATCCTTGGAGACCATCTGGGTGGGTGTGGGAGTTAGTGGTGCTAGTGTATGTGAGTATCTAGTCAGTGGAGGTGGTGGTCATATATGTGTGTGGGGGAGATTCAGGGGGGGAAGCAGGGGTTAGTCTTGAGTGAGCCAGTATAGTCACTGCTACCAGGACCTTGTAGAGAATAGCATGAGGTGGTGAGATGCTCATAGCAAGAGAAAAACTTTATATAGTATAGCACCTAAAGAAAATACTTTTCTGCAGGTGACAGCCCTGCAGATCAATCAATCCAACAAAAAAGCCTCATTCCTCAAGGTCCAGTATCTATAACTTTCCTACTCAGCTTGCACAGGGCTCCTCTGGTGTTTGCACTTTGTACCATGCTTTATTGCTGTGTGCAGTATATGTGTTTTATTGTACCCAGTGCTGCTTGGAGTCAGCAGACTAGATGAGCATCAGCCCTTAGCCCTCCTAGCTGTTCCTTTCGCTGCAGTTTAATTAGATGTGGTTTTTGTTGAATTAATGAATTCTTAAAACGTTTTTAATCCCTCCTCCCCTTGTGTGTGTAGATGTCAGAAGACAAGTTTTAGGAATTGGTTCTATTATGTTGGTTGCAGGTACTGAGCTCAGGGTTAGCCAGGGCTACATACTGATAATCTATAAACAAACAAACAATTAAATAAAAACAACATTTAAGCTTTTGTTTGTAGCATTTGATGACAGAGAATGGATTTTTGTATTAGTTTCAAATTCTTACCTCTTTGGCAGTAGATAGAACCTTAAAATACTTCATGGTTCCATGACCTTTTACCTTCTTTGCTACATGGAATAAACTGATATACAAAGTCAGTCTGATACTAGAAGGCATTATAGCGAAGAAATTCATTTCTAGATTGAATCCCTGGTTTGTTTTGAGACTAATGAGCTGTTGACTACATTTGTCCATAGAGAAAATTCCCTCCACACATACCTGTGTCTCCTGTATAGACAGTAACTATTAAAGCCCAATGGTTAGTCTTTCTTTCTTTCTTTCTTTTTCTTCCTTCCTTCCTTCCTTCCTTTCTTTCTTTTTTAAATATATTAGAGTTGCTTGTTTGATAGAGGAGTGGATTTTCTGAGTGACTTTACATACAATATTTTAGTTATCTGTTGAAATGGTGAATCTTTGTCCCTGGATTAACAGGTCTTTAGTGAGACTGTTTGCAGTGTAATGAGAGTCCCAAAGCAGCGAAGGTCAGTGACACAGCCCTAGACTCCCACGGTGCTGTGTGATGCAGCATGCTGGCAACCAGTGAGCAATGCCACGGTTGACCTTAAATATTTTAATTTTAAAAAATGTTTGAGTCTAATAACTTGCCCAGAAGGGGTCACTTGCAAATAGACTATTGTAGAGGGATTAATACAGATGTCAAATGTTTTCTCAAATTTTTTTAAGCTTGATATATATAGCAAAAGAAATATTTCATTCCCTGAGCCCTAGAGCTGGGCTAAATAACCATTGCATTGAAATACAAGAAAATTATCTCTGACAAACAGTGCTCTTGTGCTGTCTTTGAAGTTAACCACATTAGAGATTTGAATACATTCTTGGCTTAGAGCCACAATTGAAGAAGTCTTAAGTCCTTTTAAAAGTTTTCAAGATTGTTTTTCCTCAGCACAGCTGAGATCTTATCAATTTTAGTTCTTAGTATGGTTGAAGTTTGAGCTGTTATGTTATAAAGGTAAGGCAGTCTTCTACTTGGACTAAGTCTCTGTTTTGACACACTCACAATGAACTGGTTAGTGTATTTTTAATTTGGGATAGCATGTGAAGGCCTGTTAAAGCATACATTAACAAATTCCACTTGAACTTGTCTGTTACTTAACTCTCGTGTAAATGTATATAATTGGACTGTTTGCATTTGAGCTGCTATCATAAAGCACAGGTTTATTATTACATCCAGTAAGTACTAAATGTTTAGAATTAAATAGTATTTTAAGTAACACAAAAGAAATGATTTGTCTTTTTTTATGGGTGGATAGGGGGAATAGGTTTTCTAGATGAATGGACTTTGGATGAGTTCATTCCTATGTTTGAATATCCTAAGGATTTCTTTTCTCTTTCTAATTTTTATAGTGTGTGTGTGTGTGTGTGTGTGTGTGTGTGTGTGTGTGAGAGAGAGAGAGAGAGAGAGAGAGAGAGAGATTGTGTGTATAAGGATGCTTGCACGCCATAGCACGTGTGTGTGGAGGTCAGAGGATAACTTGTGGGAATCAGTTCTCCCCTGTTGTATGGGTCCTGGGATTGGGCTCTACCTGTTTTTGAGACAGGGTAGTCTTGAGCTCCCAGTGTGGCCCAGACTGGCTTTGAATTTGCAGGGATACTCCTTCCTCAGCCTCCCAGGTGCTGGATGTCAGGGTGTGTATACCACCACCCTAGCTGAAGGATGCTTTGTTGAGAACTAGATTTCTGTGCTTATAGACAGGAATGTGCTTACATTCCTTTCCCTGACAGTGCAGCATCCCTCACACACACCTGACCCCTTGACCATAGTTCTTGCCTGCATTATGGAGAAGACTTGATGGCATCAAGTCAGATGTGGAGGTATTTAACTGTTTCCTTGTTGGCCATTCATTATCTTGGCTTTTTAAAAATTCTCCTTCAGACAAGAGTCCTTACTGTGTTTCCCTGACTTGCCTGTAAGTTCTTAGGAGACCAGTCTGGCTTTGAATTTACAGAGTCCCTCTAACACTGCCTCCCAAGTGCTGGGAAGAAGCTACATGCCTCTTTTTGGGTATGATGTTGTTGCTTCTTTAAATTACATTGATACAGATTCTCTCAGCCTTATTCCCCAAGGACTGCTTGGAAAGACTGGAGGGAATGGGATTTGGGAGAAGGGTAGGGAGAGGGCTGAGTGTAGATTCCTAGGGCCTTTGTAAGTGTTCCCTCCTACAGCTGGTATTTCCTGCAAATCTTGGCTTTGGTTGTGAAAGCAATCACAGACCTCAGGATGAGCCAGATAAGTTTGGAAACAGTGATTCCGAGTTACATATAGTTTTATTGGAAACTCACCAGGCATGTTTTAGACTCCAGATTGTTAGTGCTTGGTGAGGTACTTACGAAGATGGAGTCTAGTATTTGTTTCACACTGTTGTGAGAATTGAAGTCCAAAGAGGTTAATTTATTTCTCTAGGGAAAAATGGCTAGTTTAATAGTTATTAAATATCAGAGGTGAGATTTGGCCCCACAACTTTTAACTTCCCATTGTAATATACTCTGAAACAAATGAAGCATTGGCTTTCTTTGGATTTTGTTTTAGATGGAAATAACATGTTTTAAAAAAATGATAATGACTTTCTGTTTACATTTTTTATTGATAATTCTGACATGATCTAAGCTGCCCTTAGTTGAGGAATAAATCAAAGGTCAAGTGTTCCTCCATGCAAGCCTGGTCTACAGATTGAACTCCAGGACAGCCAAGGCTACACAGAGAAACTGTCTGGAATCCCCCCCCCCCCCCAAAAAAAAAAAAAACCAAACAGACAGATAGACAGACAGATAGACAAAAAAAGACTTCATAGTGAGCGTTCATTTCACACTCAGGGCCTCTGACTCATCCTTCTTTGCTGTTTATATTACAGTACAAAGCTACAAATTGGAAGCTCTTAAAGTGAATTCTGAATGCAGTAGGTACACACACTATTTAAAAAGTGTGATTTGTAATCAACTTTCAATGTTTGACTTTCCAGTTTTCTTTTACACATGAAGTTTAAATTATTTTACTAATTTGTTTTTGTTTTACATTTAAATATATGTACCCCTCTTGCCACATTTCATGTTTGCTGAGGTCATAGGACCACTTGATGGAAATTGGTTCTTCTTCCTTCTGGGTCCTGGGGATTGAACCCAGTTATGACGCTTGGCACACGGCTTCGTCTGCTGAACCATCTCAGCGCTGCAGATGAAGAGTTTCCACCTAGGAGTTAAATATTCTCTGTGGCACACACTTAATGGTGTGTTTCACCGACGGCTTAACTCACTGAGTTTGAATTTTAAGCAGCTTGTAGTTTCTCTTTTTTTTTTTATTAGATATATTCTTTATTTTCATTTCAAATGTTGTCCCCTTTCCTGCCCCCCCCCCACCGCCCCGAAAATCCCCTAACCTATCCCCCCCTCCTCCTGCTCACCAATCCACCCACTCCTGCTTCCCTGTTCTGGCATTCCCCTATACTGGGGCCTTCTCAGGACCAAAGGCCTCTCCTCCCTTTGGTGTCCAACAAGGCCATCCTCTGCTGCACATGCATCTGAAGCCATGGGTCCCTCCATGTGTACTCTTTGGTTGGTTCTTTAGTCCCTGGGAGCTCTGGGGGTACTGGGTGGTTCAAATTGTTGTGTTATGGTGCTGCAAATCCCTTCAACTCTTTGGGTCCTTTCTCTAGCTCCTCCCATGCCTCCTATCAGATCACTATGGATTAAGGATGGTCTTCAATAGCAACAAAAACAACAGAAAACTCACATACACATGGAAGCTGAACAATGCTCTACTCAATGATACCTTGGTCAAGGAAGAAATAAGGAGAGAAATCAAAGACTTTTTACAATTTAATGAAAATGAAGGCACAACATGTCCCAAACTTGAAACACAATGAAAGCAGTGCTAAGAGGAAAACTCATACTTCTGAGTGCCTCCAAAAAGAAACTGGAGAGAGCTTACACTGGCAGCCTAGTCAGCACACCTGAAAGCTCTAAAGCAGCTTGTATTTTCTAATTAATAACTTAGAAAAGCTAATGTTGCTTGTGCTTTCTAGTTAAAATGTCCCAGGTAAGAGAATGATTTTTGATGAGTTTAAGTTTGTTTCAGAGATTTTGTACTTTTCCTTGATTCTAATAATTTGAGTGTTATCTTTTCGTATTATTAGTTGTTAAAATAATGTGGGATGGAGGCTGGAGAGATGACTGAGCAGTTACGAATGCTTACTGTTCTTTCAGAGGATCCTAGTTTGGTTGCCAGCTCCTGCATCAGGTGCCTCTTGTAGCCTCCATGGGCATTCTTGTGCAAACGCACACGTAAAACATAAAATAAAACCTTTACAGGATAAAAATGCAGAAACTCCAGTTCAGAGCGTTTAAACCTTGTGCCTATAATCATACATTAAGTTTCAGGACTAGGACTTAACTGGCACTATGTCTTATTATAATGTTTTTATCAATCATCCAAAGTTTTGAGATCTAAAACAACAGTCAACAGTGATGTGTAGGATTAAAACATTAAACAGGCTTTTGCTTTAGCCAGTATTCCTGTCTTACACAGGGAACAATTACTGGTAATCTTCTAAGAAGCTGATAATCTGTTAATACTGTTAATAATTTAAAATCCTATCAAAACAGCAAAGTTGAAAAATCTTTTGCTTTAGAAATGACCCACTGTAACAAATAGCCTTGAGCCATGGACTGTTAAAAGAAAAAAAAAAGTCCAAACTTTCAGCTTCAATATTGGTGAATCCCTAGCACTCAGCAAGCTGAGGCAGGAGGATTGAATTTTTAGTTGGGTTACATAGCAACACCTGTCTTAAAAAACAAACAAACTAACTAACAAACAGGTGAAATGGCTTAGCAGGTAAAGGTGCTTGCCACCAAGCTTGATGACCTGAGTTCATTCTCTAGGACCCACATGGTGGACAGAGAGCACCTGTGAGTCCATACGCATAATAAATACAAAAAGTTGAAAATAAATAAAAAGTAGTGCCGGTAGTGATAGTTCATACTTTTAACCCAGCAGTCAGGACGCATAGGTGAGAAGATCTTTATGAGCTGAGACCAGGCTGGTCTATAGTAAGTGCCAGGGCAGTTAAGGCTACATAGTGTTTCAAAATATCATAAAACAAAACAATAAAAAACCAAATAAAAAGGAACCTGAATAAAGAATTGTTAAAATTTCAGGTAGCTTATTTTAAAGTTTTTTATGTATATGAGTGTTTTGCTTGTATGCATTTCTGCATGCCTTTTGTGGGTAGTGGTGCTTGCAGATGCCAGAAGAAAGCATTGGGTACCCTAGAACTGGAGTTACATACGGCTGTGAGCCACAGTGTGGGTGCTGGGAATTGAACCTGGGTCCTCTAGAAGAGCATCCAGTGCTCTTAAATGCTGAGCCATCTCTTCAGATTTTCCCAGGTAGCTTATTTTTAAAATTATGATTGTAAAATTTCTTTAAATAGCATTTAAAATATCCTAAAATTTCAGTTTTATCCTGCTTCATAAACATAGGAAAAAAGAAATAGAAGGGGAAAATAGGGGGAAATAGATTTATGAATGAGGAAGGGAAAGAGAAAACAAGATACAGTTGAAAAAGAGAAACATTCTTAGTTCCTCTCAGCTATTCCTGATTCCTTTATGACCTCTTTGTAGCTTTTTTTTTTTTTACATATTCTGAGCTATGTGAGTTTGTGAAAAACTTCTGGATATAAATTGTAATACATTTGAGCTATTAGCATGGTACAAGGAAAAGAGCTTTGGGTTAGGAACCAGAATATCAAGGTCTTAGAGTGTTTTGTTCTAGGTTTGTGTATCCACCTGTGATGAAAGAGTACAGACTAAAATATGTTTCAGATTAAATTGTGAATCAATCTATTTTACATAACCAGTAGTTTATAAAAGAGAAGCAGGAACCTATTTGGTGGCAAATTGTTATAATTCTCAGCACTAAGGAGACTGAGCAGGGGCAGCTTGGTTTTGAGGTCAGACTGATACAACTTTAAAAGAGGAGACCTTTCTGTGGAGGAGGAGCAGAAGGGGAAGAGGGTAGAAAGTATCAGTGCACTATTACTTTGTGAAACTGTTTCAGTTATGTATATGCCTATGCATACACATAGGCATACAGTATAAAATGTAGACTTTGCAGAGAATGTGCTTTCCTATTCCAAAGTCGGGCCTTTGTTAAGCTGCAAGAGTTGATGAGTCAGAAATTCAGAATGGGACTGAAGTATTGATTGGCACAACAAGCTAAATGTCTGAGATAAGTTACTTAGCTTAATAGTAAGTTGACTATTCTTTTCCCCCTCCTTTTTTGAAGCAGTCTTTTTCTATGTACTCCAGGCTGACCTCAAACTCTGTAGTTCAAGTTATGCTTGAACTTTGTGCGCTTTTGCCTCAGTTTACCCATGGCTGGGATTGTATCTGAATGCTGTCACACTCTTTTGGCTCCTAAATTCTTGGAGGGTGGGAAAGAAAAGTTTCTTTTGTTTTGATTGAAAAAAAGTCATTCTGCCAGAAATGAGACTGTGGTTGAAAATTCAAAACCTGAGATCTAAGAAAAGCAATGAAGGTATTTTGTATGAAGCTGTAACTACTTAGAAAGCTGTGTATGACTGGATTTCTGCCTCTCGGGTAAAGTTGTGTGAGACTTGGGTATTTATAAAAGTCTCAGACTTGTCAGAACACCTTGAGTTTACACGAGTGAGAAGACTGTTTTTCATCCTGTATGTTCAGAAGTCAGTCTGCCATGGCTTGCATTTCTGGTCTATGAAGTATGACAAGAGGCAAATAAATAATTTGACTACTTTTTTTTTCTGATTTTTTCTTCTATAAAATGTGATAGTAAGGCATTTCCTGCCAGGGCTGCTGTGATTCCAATGGGAAAGAACTTGCAACATACACAGCATTGTGTGTAGTATAAATTAAGGCAGCAAGTTTTACTTATCTGAGACTGCTAGAAGATGCTCAAGAATTGTTCCCCTTTAGACTGTTGTCCCAGTGAAACTGCACACACAAGTCAAATTATGTATTTTTATTTAATTGGTAGAAAACAGAAAACAGGGTTGGAGAGATGGCTCAATAGTCAGGAGCACTTGCTGCCCTAGTAGAGAGCCTGACTTTAAGTTCCCAGCACCTACTGGGTGGCTTATGATAGACTGTAGCTACAGTTACAGGAATTCTTATGCCCTCTTCTGGCCTCCACAGGCACTGCATACATGTAGTGCGCTTAGTTCGCTTACATACATGTGGACAAAATACTTAAAATCTTTAAAATACTTTAAAATCTTAAAACAACGACAGCAACAGAAAGCATATGGTTCAAGACAGACTAGAAAGTAAATCGTGTTTCCCAGCTCTCCGCCCCTGGCTTTGACCCTAGTCTCCCAAGCTCCCAGTGTCTTTATCAGTGAGTTACAGCTCCATTCTCCATGTCTAGTCCTCTAGCAGTGACTCCCAGACCCAGCTGCTTTACATCCCTTATCTTTGTGCTTCAGAGCTCTTGCATGCGTCCCCTGGGCTGCTGAACCCAGCTCCTGATCTTTTGCTTTCCTGCTTCTCTTTTCCACTCAATGCATATAAAGTCGGGGTAACCGTTGTAAGATCAGTTTTCCATTGTTTAAATGACAGTGGCTTCCTGCCATGTTTCTAGGCTCGTTGTATCTAGTAGATCTGTGGCCAGATGATGTCCTTTTTATTTGTTTTTCTTTACAGTGGTGGTTGATATTGTTTAGGTTTGCCCTGTGTGGAATGGGCTTTCCCACCTAGCTGTTGTCACCCAGTTCTCCCTTGGTAGAGAGAAAACTTTCTTGACGATCCAATGCAAAGGCATTCCCTGTATTAATGTCTTGGTTGTAAATCTCTGAATACCACCATGGCCAGCAGAGTGACAGTCTGTGAGAGGCAGGAAGGCAGTTCAGTTCAGCACAACCGTGTTGGTTCAGATATCAGAAGTCTGACCTGGAGTGGTTTATTTTAGGCATATTTAAGCACAGCACAATTTGGTGTAAACTTGTAGATTGACTACATGTGACACTTTCCATACAGATGGTTTATATAGATTGACCACATGTGACACCTTCCGTAAAGATAGGTTCTATAGATTGACAAGCTCATGATAAGTGTCTGGGGGAGAGTCCAATGTGGTCTTGGCCACACAGATAGTGCAAATGTTAAACCACATCCACTCTCAGCCTCTGGATGGATAACAAGTTATGCATCCCTTCCTTTGAAGGAACAGCCCCATGTGTTTAACATATCTACTTCCCCTAATGCTTATCTGTGAGCACAAGACCCTATGTGCCTCCCATATAGCTCTTCTGATCATTTGGTGGTTCTTGTTTATTACTTGGTTATTCATCTGTAACACTTTAGATGAATATAATTCTGCAAAAGGAGAATTGCTTATCTTTGCTGAATATCTAGTGTCTAGCACAGAGGAGATGATACATACATACATACATACATACATACACATACATATATAAATGTATTATGTATGTGTATGTATGTATATTGAGGTATATATGTATAGTGTATATGTGTATTAGACAAGATATCACTGTGTAGTCCTGACTGGCCTGAAACTTGCTACATAGACAAGGCTGGCCCTGAACTCGCAGAGATCCACATGCCTCTGTATGTGATATTTACCACACTCAGTAAATATTTGATGAATTAATGAATGCTTTGGAAGTAGTGTTGTGTACTTTTAAATAGTTTACATTGAGCACCAGGCTACTGAAAATTAAATACTTGTGTGGATATGCCTGAGAGAGTTTTAAAAATTTTTACTAAAGTTCAGTTACTGAAGTGTTATTGTACACTTCAAAATCTCCAATGAATTGTCAGTTTCCATTTAAAGATTATTTGAAGGTGAAATATTAAAATGAAATATAACCTAGGAATATGCAGATAATCAGAAATAGTCAACTTCTTGTAACATGTCTTGAGATAGCTATATATTCCAGCATTTATTTGAATGACCCTCTCTAACTAAAACTAATGTTAAGTGGTTCTTTAAAAATAAAACTCAGGAGCCAGATGTGGTGGTTCATGCCTTTGGTCTTATCACTCAGGAGGCAGAGGCAAGTGGATCTCTGTGAGTTTGAGACCAGTCTAGTCTACAAAGGGAGTTCCAGGACAGCCAGGACTGTTACAGACAACTCAGTTTGTATTGGGACAGAAGTCCATAGTTCTTTCTTTAGTAAGAACTGAAGTGAATTTGATCTGTCACATAGAGTGAACGAGTTTGTGTTTCAGGTAAGGATGCTGATGATCAAACGATTTGTTGGTTAGAAAGTTTTTGGTAGGCCCACAATTAAAATTCCCATCTCCTCGGTGCTGCAAGGGTGGCTCAGTGGTTAAGTCTATTCTGCTCTGTAGAGGACCCTAGATTGGCCCTCAGCTCCGAGTCACGTTGCTCACAACTGCCTGTAACTCCAACTCCAGGGCCTTCTGTGTCCTGTTCTGGCCTCCTCTGCACTCAGCATGCATGTGCCCCTACCCCAACACACATACTGCATAAAAAAACAATAAACGTAAATCATTAAAAGACAATTCCCACCCCTACCTTTCTAGCCCCCCTCCCCCTTTACTTTTGGTACCTTATACTGTGGTATGCCTTTGTTTGTTTTGAGACAGGGTTTCACTGTAACTCTGGCTGACCTGTAACTCACTGTATAGACCAGGTGGCCTCTGCTTCTTGTGGTAAATCATTTTATTCAGGGACACAAGCTGTAAGATGTTTTCTTTTGTAAGACAAAATTGCTTTAAAAATATAATCTTTTTAGTATTTAGTAAGGAGATGTGTGTAGGGGGTTGGTCTGCTGCATTTTTAAATATCATGTAGGAAGTAGTCCATGTCTTTGTGATGATAACTGGGCTATTCAAGCAAAGCTCCAAAGTGGTATTTTTACTATTAATTATTGTGAAATTGTGACAAAGTAATTAACCAAGAAAATCATAGATATTTTAGTATTATTCCTGTCTTTAAAAGTTCATGTATGGGCTGGAGAGATGGCTCAGCGGTTAAGAGCACTCACTGCTGCTCTTCCAGAGGTCCTGAGTTCAATTCCCAGCAACCACATGGTGGCTCACAACCATCTGTAATGGCTCTGATGCCCTCTTCTGGTGTGTCTGAAGATAGTGACAGTGTACTTTTGGTATTGTTAATGATCAAGTTTGTAACTGGATATAGAATATTTGTTCATGTTGGTCTACTTTTTAATAAATAACTGCTTCAAAAAATGATATTTCTGCTGCAGAGATACCCCTAAATCATGTACAGATTATATTTAAAGTAGAAATAGCAGTTTGATTAATTTTAATAAGCCTTACAATGGATGTGTGAAGATACGTATTATGCCATTTTGAAAATTTAGAACTAATTGAGGACATTTATTTTTTTTCTTAAGTTCTCTAAGTGAGAACACTTGGAGTTACTTTTGACATTGAGATTCTATACATACCTTTTATAAGCATATTCCTCTTCAGTGCATGTGGTGGTCAATGCTGGTCACTTCAGTAAGACCACATGCTATTTTTCCTTTTTCCCTTTTACTAATTCTCAGCTCTTTAAATCAAGTTGTTAACAAGCATAACTATAAAATTTGACGAGCAACCAAGGCAAATAAATTGTTCACTTGGTAGAAATTCATTTAAAAAAAGAATCTTACTAATAAATTATTTAAGTGAAGGTCCAGCCAGTAATCCTCTTCCCTCAAATCACAGGCTGCCTTGGAAGCTATTTCCAGCTTGCCGTCAGCGATGTTCTGCCAGGCTCGACAATGTTAATTGTTTTGTTTATCTTCGTTTTTAAAAATGCCTTTTAACATCTAAAATTCATGTGTACTAGAATATGTATTTTATAAAATGTTTTTGATTCTATAGAGACTTGTTTGTAAATTATCCATTGTTTTTCAGTATACCTAATTCGTGTGATAAGTTTTCCTTGTCTCACCATAAGGCCTTGATGATCAATATGGGGGAAGCAGATATTGTAAATTGCAAAATAAAGCATCCAATACTAAGTAAAAAACAAAAAACAAAACAAAACAAAAAACTCACCAAAACATAACGAAATTTCTGATACGCATTGGCAAAGGTTCTCCTGAAACGTGCTCATTTATCTTCCCACTGAGAATGTTCTGGAGTGCTTTTTCATCTTATTGTACTCCTAAAAACAGGTTGGCTGCTTTTTAAGAGCATTACTGTTATTTCTGGGCCTGGAGTATCTGTTGAAAAGATTAGTAGGTGGGTCCACACCTTTGTTCTGCTATCTTGAGTCAGTTAGCTACTTGGGGCTCCACTGTCTGTCTGCTTTATGGCAGCCTCCCAAACCAAGATTAGATAAAGTGAACAGAAGAGCAGTTGAGAGGAGTTGAGGCGGATTAGTGCACTTGGGCTCTGCCCTCAGAGGCTGGTTCCTCAGCCTCTTCAGTTTGTCCTTACCCAACTGACTCTGGAAGAACAATCATATCTAAGTCCAGCTTGTTGAAATAATATTTTTGTGTTCAAGTTTCTCAGGTGACTGGTATCTATATTTTTCTGAACCTCAAGAGAAATCCCATTGCTTCACTTTTAACATTAAAGTTAGGTTTATTATATTTCCTTGGTCCTTCAAATTTTTTGTTTATTCGTGTGTGCGAATGTGTGCCACATGCGTGCAGGTTCCAGGGAGTCCAGATTCCCTGGAGCTGGAGTTACAGATGTTTGTGGGCCACCTCATGTGGGTGCTGGAGCTGGACATAGGTCCGGGAAAGCAGCAAGTGCCCTTTTCACTGAGGCAGCTCCCAGGTACACACTATGACACTCCGCCCATCCTCCTTTTTTGAAGCTCAAGGACAGTTTATTAGAGTTTAAGAGGAAAACCTCACGGTAGACAAGCTGTAAATCTTTAAACTGTCTGGAAGAGAGGAGGAGACTTGTAACAGAAAGCTATGCTGCTTGAGATAAGGGGATATGAAGGTCAGTCACCTGACAGCAGGCACCCATTTAAAAATTAAAAAAAAATTTTTTGGGGGGGGTGGAGACGTCCTTCATGGTTTATATGTATCTGAAGGTCAGAGGATGGGCAACAATACTCGCCTCCATTCAGTGGGTTCTGGAACTAGAACGCAGGTCCTAGTCTTGGTAGCAGCCTTTAGCTGCTGAGCTATCTTCCTCCCCACCCTTCCTCTCCTTAGCGACCCTGAAGACTGAACTGAGGTCTTCTTACTTAACAACACTTTACTGCTGAGCCGTGCCCGCCTCCCCCATCTGTGCCTTGATAGTGTTGGACTTGTTTCTGATGTATGTCAGACCAAGGAAATTGATCACCATTGTATGTGCTCAATAAATGAGTGCCGCTGGATGTTGTCCTCAGCTAACATAAATATTATTACACAGATAAAGAAGGAATAAACAAAAGCTATTTGGGGCATAAAGCATTTACCGATTCCACCCCGTGTTTCCCCGCAGCTTTTATTAGTGATTCATTATTGGTTTCTTAACTCACTGTAGCTCACTATAAACTTTTAACATCAATCTTTTTCCTGTAGCTTTAAATGCTTGTTTCACAGCTCAGGTATTGGGGAAAGCGAGGTAATCTGACATGAGCGGCAAACACGGCATTGGGATGTTTGGTTCGGGGATATAAACTTTATTTAGCGCATACGTGGATCACCTGGCTACACACTAAAAATACCGGTTGTCCGGACCTCACCTCACTTAGATTCTGATTCACAGTTTAATGAACCCTAAATACATTTATATTAGATAACTGTTTCTGAAGTTCAAGAACGTTTGGGATCATCTGCAACTGACTCCCCGAGGCTGCAGCTTGGAATTCAGCGCGCCTTGCAGCTGTTGCCACGCATTTAGTTTTCCCCGGCCTGAGGTTTCCCAGGTGGCTGCTTTTCGTCTGCAGATGAGGTTTTGCGGGCTGTTAAACCATGTCCATGATTTGTCCTGACAGCGTCCCTTTCCCCGGACTGTTAAAGGGACCTGAGCTCGGTGAGGTAGAGCGTGCCCATGTGACTGCAAACCTGGTTGCCAGCGGCGCGGCCATTTTTGAGGCGGGCTCTCAACCTTGTTGCCCTGGGGGGCCAGTAGGGCAAGGGGAGGTGGTTACCAGGACTCAAGATGGCCACCGTGCCCGCTAGCCAGCCCTCTGGCTGGTCAGCTAGCCCATGTGGCAGCGAGCCTGACCGAGCCCCGAGGGCAGCGAGCCTCGGCGCTCGGCACTGGGGGCGGGGCTACAGCGGACCGACGGGGGCGGGGCGTCCGTCCTCCTCTGGCGGCAGCCAATCGGCGGGTGGGGCCAGCTCGCCCCGGGCCGCCCGCGCGCGGGGTGTGTGAGGACGCGCTCTCCGTCGCTGAGTGCCAGAGCTGGGGAGCAGTTGCTGTGGTACCTACTGCTACCCGGGCAGACGCTGAGCATCGGACCTCGGGCGCGGGGCTCTGCGGTGCGGGACGGGTAGGTGAAGTCATGACGTCCACCAGGTAAGCAGAGGGCGGCCGCTTCAGCTATGCCCCGGCTGGGCGTGAGCTTGCAGATTCAGGGAGAACTATTGCCCCTTCCCTGGGTCTAGAGCCTCCCTTTGCCGTTGGCCCCTCTTCTGTTCCCCTCACACTTCTGACTGATGTATTTCTTGTTTCTTACGAAGTTTTTGGATTTGTAGCACAAGGCGCTGCCCTATTTGTTGCCACTTATTTGAGGTGACCCTTGCTCAGATTCCAGGGTCTGTGGCTTACTTGTGTGTGTGTAATGAATTTCTCATGAAAAACTGTCTCCCGCCCCCATCGACCCACTGTGGGGTGACCAGGGCCCCAAGGGAATGTGCCCAGTACAGTGTGTGCCCATTCCTCTATGTCATGCCTTCTGACAGAACTTCATGGTTAGCCATGAAGATCTGCAAAGTTGGCACCTCTCACGTACGTTGTTCCCAAGTTGTGAAATTGTGTGTCCCTAAAATATTTGCCTATGACTGGAGTTAGTACTTTGGTTCTCGAAGGTACCATATGTTTGCCTACTTTTTTTATATTAGTGTCACAAGTGGAATAGGTTTTGATATAATGAAAGCAGACTCACCCAATCACAGGTCCAGGGTTTTGAATGTTCCTCTGTGGTTTTTGTTGTGGTGGTGGTGGAAGCAAATGGTTATACCTAAGTGGGTTTCCCCACTTTATTTGGCTTCTACTGAATGCTTATGTAAATATGACTGTATAAAAAAAACAAAACGAACAACTAAATTTCCTCATTTAACCAGTGTTTTGGAATGCCTTTTTAAAAGTAGATCTTGGCCTTTATTTTCCAAAAGACAGGGAAGCCCCGGCACAAATTTGAAGAGAAGTAATTTGGGATCATGAGCTTTAAAGGGCCTAAGTCCTAGTAATTTAATGGCTTTTTGGTGGTAATTCTGTTACTCATTTAGAACCCTTTCCTCAGGTATGATAGGACAGAGTAGTGCTGATCTAGGATGCTGCCTTTTCTCTTAAATTTATAATTATGTAGTAAGGTGGACAAAGAGTACTGGTCATTCATTATGAAGGAGAAAGCCAGGTGTAGGAATATGGAGACCCATTTGGCCTTTTTGGTAAATGACGTTGCAGCATATAAATCTATCTTTTAAAGTTAATGGCATTTTACCGTAAATTAGGATAGTGCTGTATGGCAGCAGTTAATTTCCCTTCTTGCCATTCCTATGTCCCTGCCCATCCCTACAGGTGTGCTGTATTAGGTGTGCTGGCCAAAAATGCTTTCTAGACTCTTTTTTAATGTCCTGGGAATTGAACTTGGGACCTTGTTCCCAACAAGCACATCTTCCCTGTGGTTTTAATTGCCCATTTTATTCCAGGCCACTCCTCACTGGCAAAATGTCCAAATGGGTACCATTGAGATCTGTTTGTAGTGTAGGAATGTAGTTGTTGTTTTCAAAAGTCTGAGTTAACACCAGCCTTGGATATATTTGAAAAGGCAGATAAGTGACATTTCTTTTGTCTGCTTCTTCAGGGTCTGGTTAAAGTCCTGAGCTACCGAGACTTGGCTTGAAAAAAAAAAAAACCCACACTTTGCTGTAGGAACTAAATTGAAGAAAAGTTGAGAGCCTAGCACAAAATCTGTTAGTATCAAAGTTAGGAAGTGAATCTAGATCTTGATACCTTTGTAGAAACAGTACACTAAATTTTCTAAAAAAAAAAATTATTTCAGTGTTCAAAAATTATAAAACGTATAGATGTGAGACATCTGTAGGAACTGTTTTGCTTTCTTCTTTTTGGTAGCTTGGTTTATACCAAGTGTCTGCCGGGAGGATGAGGAAGGCCAAGTGACACTGTATGACAATTTTGAAAGTGCCCAGTGAGGGTCACATCAGTCAGCATGTCAGGCATGTTCCCCTTCACTGCCCAGCCTAACAGTAATGCAAAAGCTAAGTCTTAATACCCTCTTCTGGTGATCCCAAATTATCAAAATCTGACCTCATGTCCTGTGTTCTTGCCTTTAACCCACACTTAAAATAATTGTTGCTAAATATAGCAGTGTGTGACTTTGCAATGGCTATCAAAGAATATAGGATTAGAAACCAGACATACCTAGAATCTAATTGAGGCTCTTTTCTAATTCTTTCTACCATGGGCATTTGTTTAATTAATGAGATACCTCACTGCTGCATCCTACAGTGTTACAGGGAAATTGTACTTTAAAACTTTGTTTTGATTTTGATATTTTGAGACAGGGTCTCACTGTCGTCCTGGGCTAGCTTAGAACATGCTACAGTAGCCCTCCCTGGCTATCCTCAAAATTGGTATCCTTTTGCTTTGATCTCTTGAGTACTGAGAGGATAGGTGTGTCCCACTGTCTGTACAATGCTTTTAAATTTCAAGACATTTTATGAGTGGAATATAGTTTTTATCTTAAAAGCTTTTCCCCCCACTAGGAAATAGCATCACTTGAAAAGATATGTTTAAAGCTTCACTTTATTAACAGGAAATAAACTTACTTATGTAATTGCCTCATTTTATAGTTGAAGACACTAGAAATCAGAGATAGTATAATTTGTTAAAGTTCACATAAATTGTTACAAATCTTGAACCAGATCCTAGATTTCAAGATACCTCACTTAAGCCTAGCTATGTCATTGTTAGTGTAGCAGTCAACTCTTAATTTCTAATTATTTTAATTAGATTATCTATTTTTTTAAGCTTAAGATCTTGAATGATTTGACTAGAGGCAGTCTGGCTATCATAATTTGTATTTTATTCTACTCATTTTTAGTGATGAAGAAGCAACATTTTTGCCTTACAAAATGGTTATCCTTTGAGAACTACTTTTATCCCTCGTTCTGTGTGTCAGGTTCTAAGTGGTCTTCATTTGGGCCATATTAGAACATAGCTGATAAACTAATGCTTTTTTCACTCTTAATTGTTCTGATAGGAAAGATGAAGCTTACGTTAAGTCTAGGAGATTTAGAAAATATTTGAATTTTTTTTCTTTCTCTGTGTGGAAATTGTTTTCCAAATGGAAGTGATATGTTCTAGTTAGCCAGGAGTAGAGTCTGAGACAATGTGGATCACTCACTACTACCTGGTGTACTTTTTACTGAATAACACTTGAAAAATTTGTCTGTTAAATATCGCCTTGTCTTCAGAACCTTGTGTGCAGTCTGGTTTGGGGTTGTTTACAACTCCCAAGCTGTGTCAGGGACCACTGGGAGCCCCGCTGGGAGCAGGGAGGGTGTTTGCTGTGCAGTCTGTGTGGCCAGGTTTGGTTGAGACTATTTTAGGACTCCTGAGTCTGACTGTGTTCTCCAGCAGCATCATGCTGGAACTGCTAGTGTGGGTTAAACCCAACTGGAAAGTTTATGTGGGCTGTGGGTGGGGTCCTGGGGTAGTTTTCTTTTCAAGGCTCAGGACTTTTGAGGTTCATCCAGTAGAATCCTCCAAACCACTCAGACGGAAAGCATTATATGGAGACAAAAGTAGGGCTAACATGGAATTTTGTTGAGCTGGGTTTTTTGATGCATTTAAGCAGAATTTTCAAACTCATTTTAGGAACTGTGAAGTTTTTTTTTTCTTTTCTTTCTCTCTTTTTTTCTTTCTTAGAATTTAAAAATTCAGATTGCTATATGAATTTTTATGTCGTGAGATTTCTTGGTGAGCTAAATAACATTGTAAGATACACTGAAGCTATTTGATCTATGAACTGTCTGTTGGAAAGTTGAAATAGGAACCTTTTCCTATGTGCAGTGTTGTCAGCTGTTAATGCTCATATTTATAAATAGGTCATCTTTGTTTGAGAAAACACACACGGTTTTCTAACACCAAATCATTCCAGTCAGAGAATTGCTACATTAAGCAGAACTGTCAAAGATAAAACTGGAACCAAATGATGGCTGACTGTCCAGATGTTAACCCTTTCCTGCTGCATTTGTCTGGCAGCCATGTCTTTCTTTATTTCTGGTTGTTGCTTTTAAAAATTGCTGCAATAAGACATAAAGAAAGCTGTCTTATAAACCAGGTGACCACACTCCAATTTGCCCCAGAGCAAGTGCTGGATGGTGCCTATTAGCTTGACATAATTACTGTTAGGTTTTTTTTAATTTATCCATTTGGATAGTGAATTATCTGGTCACCTCATGAATACAGTGTAATCATATTGTCATAGGACTTTTAGTTGTTGAAATGTTATTTGAAATAAGGCCATGGGTAATGGCTGCACCCCTATTTCATCTATATCTGGATGCATCTTTGTGACCAGACATTTTTATATTAAAAGTGTCCTGAGTGTCTCAGTGTAGTATACTGAACAAAAAAGCACATTATGTGAAGTTTAGAATCATTTATTCGCTGTCTGATTTTTGGGAGGTTATGTAATCTTGCTGAATTTTTTTTCCCCTAGGAATTCTTTCCTAGTCTGTTAAACAGAGATAATAATAATAATAATGCCTTCCCTATTATTGTTACGTTGTGAAGAGCTCACATGATGGAAGGAGAGATCCTATTCCTGCATATTGTCCTCTGACACCCACACAAATAGCGCGTGTGCACACTCACACACACACACACAGAATAAGTAATAAATAGCACAGAGGAATTGGCTGTCTAGTGGAGCATTTACTTCTTTTTAGAATTGTTTTACTGTAAGGAGAGCAGGGAAATAATAGAGAAGTCGGGAATACATGAAGATTTTGGGAGCCAGGGGTTGAAATTTCAACAAGTTAGTATGTCGAAAAGAATTTCCCAGTAGGAAATTTAGAAAAGCAGATAATGCTGTCAGAGATGAACTATTCTAGAATATGCAACAGAGATAAGAATTAGTATACAGATGGAAGGGTTATGTAGCCAAAGGACACACGTTACCCTTGTTAGTTTATATTTTTTATGCCAACAGTATATACACTGTAAAACCATACATCCTGCATTCATCATTTTTTTTCTCACTACTGGGGACTGAACCTCTTGTATCACATATGCTACACCATTGAGCTGCATTCCTTTGTAGCTGTATGTTGACAGTATAGTTACTTGTGCAAACAACACTCAGCGTTAAATACAGGACAATTTTCCCTTTCACCTTTCAGTGAATCCTGTTCCCCTCACCACCCAGACAGCTACTTTCATTCTTCTGTTAACAATGATTAATTTGCCTATTTTCTAACTTCATATAAAGAGTCTTATACACTAAGGGCTACTTGGGTTTGTTTATCATGATTATTTTGAGGTTCACCCATTTTGGTGTGTCAGTAGCTTATCCCTTTTTGTTGCTGAGTAATATTCCATCATTTGTAGGTAGCAATGCTACTGCTGCTGGTCTTTGTGTTGTTTCTAGTTTTTGGCTATGAGGAGTAAAACTACCATGAACATCCTGTTTTTCTTCTGTCTTCCTTTATGTCCTGCTAAGGAGAGTACGATGCAGGCTTTGCATATTTAGGCAATGGGTCTCCCTTACATTTCTCTATTCTTAGTTCAGAACACAGTTCTATGTCTTTGTGTAAATGTGGCAATGTATTAGTCAGGGCTCTCTAGGGAATAAAACTGATGATTGAAAATTGAAGAGGATTCATTATGACTGGTTTACAGGTTATGTTCTGTGTGGACAGTCCAACAATAGCGTCCAACCCTGTGGAAAGCCCAAGAGTCTGCTAGTTCAGTATACAAGGCTGAGTGTCTCAGCTGGTCTTTGGTCTCTGTTGGACTCTTGAAGTAGGTACAAATACCAGTGAAGGAATGCCTCAGAGGTACGATGGATGAACTCACCAGGGAAAGTGAGGGCAAAAGTCCTTCTTTCATGTCCTTGTAGGTGGGCTGCCACCCAAAGGTGTGGCCTAGACTTATATCCAATCAAGAAAATCTCTCACAGGTGTGCTCAGATACTTAGGTTTTAGGTCATTCCAGATATAGTTACGTTGACAACTAAGTGCACCTCTTGTCCCCTTGACACACAATCACATCTCCTTATGGAACATTTAATTTTCAAATGAAAACAATAACCTAGTCATACTTCCACCTAAAATGTTATAGCAGTTCTTCATACAATTGAAAATGCATTATATATTTTAGAACTGGTGGTAATATCCTTTGAGGAATGCTTAGTCTTTTAGTGTCTCATAAA
Organism: Tokudaia tokunoshimensis; assembly: GCA_036184795.1. Classification (NCBI taxonomy): domain Eukaryota; kingdom Metazoa; phylum Chordata; class Mammalia; order Rodentia; family Muridae; genus Tokudaia; species Tokudaia tokunoshimensis. The sequence continues at coordinate 81,549,481 of BTHU01000011.1, forward strand.
TGTGATAACCACTAATATCTCAATTGATGTATTATAAAGACATAGAGAAATATAAATATTGTATAATGTGTGTATACATATATATGCAGACACATTCTTAATGAAATAGGACGGACATATTCATGACATTTTCATTCCATGTTTCTGCAACAGGTTATATGACCTTAACTGGTATTTATAACTTCCTTCCTTTACTACCCATCCTGTATTTTCTCCACCCTCAGAAAATACTCAGCAGGTCTTAGTTCTTTTCCTGGAGGAGTGACCCATACCTTCATTCCTGAAGGGTCTGTGTGCTTTGTCATCCTGCCTGGACAGACATGGTAGTACTCCCTTGAGATATACTCCCTAAGGAGCTCCTGCTCTCCACTTCTTATCTCATTGTGGAGAAGCAATCCAGTTTTCCCTTGGTAATCTGGATCAGTCACCCCTCCTGATTTTCCTCTTTTAGTCTTTTGGCTTAAGGGCATCAGAAGCCCAAAGTAACCAAGGGAAGTCTTAGCTTCCAGTTATATAGAATTTTGTGTGTGTGTGTGTGTGTGTGTGTGCGCGCATGTGCGCGTGTGTGTCTTTAGGGAGAATCAATCCCCATTCTGGAACTAAAACTTCTAGGTTGCCAGCATTTAAGGTTGCAGGACTGGAAGCAAACAATTTCTTAGTGCGTTATTAGGGGTCATTGTAAGTGGAATCCTTTCCTCTCATGCCTTGATTACTGGACCTGTGAGTCCTGGCTGTGTGAGGAAACCATACTGTATATTGGACATTGATTCAAAGTATTTACTGCTTTCTTGAGAACCCTGCACCATCATCCCAACTGTTACCCAATTGCACTGTAACTGTGTCTTCAAACATTCTACCATTCTGTCTGGTCAGACTAGTGAATTCCATGAGTACGGGTGCAACTAGGTCAGAAGCAATGTGTGAAATACCATGTAGATAAGGCATTCTCTAAGTGATTGGATGGAAGGTTTTGGAGAAGCATTATATGCAAGGCAAATCCATAGATAGAATAAGTATCTACTTCAATAAGGTCTAAGCGTGTCCTTTTCATGAAGGAAGTGGTCCAAGTGGCTGGTCACCTTGAAGAAGTCTGTAAAAGAGGGGCCTCAGTGTTGGTCTCTGGTGCTGGCAGATCTGGTACTCAGCAGCTGACTTCCTCTTTTCTTTTGAATCATAAAAAACTTTGATATACTGTATTTGTTCAAATAACTGTACAATTTATACTGATTTTTCTGCTCATTGTAAGTTTATCAGTTTCTTTCTTTTTCTTTCTTTCTTTCTTTCTTTCTTTCTTTCTTTCTTTCTTTCTTTTTTTGCAGTGTTAGGGATTGAACTTTGAGCCTTGTGCATGGTGGGCAAGTGCTTTATCACTGAACTATATCCCAATCTTTTTTATTTTGAGATAAAGTGTCACTAAGTTTCCCATGTTGGCCACAAACCTACTCTGTAGCCCATACAAACCTTGAACTTGCTATTCTACTGTTTTAGTTTCCTGAGTAGGTGAGATTATGGGTAGGTGAGATTATGGGCCTGTTGCCACATCTGACATGACATTCGACTCCTGCCCACTTTATTCTTCTTTATGACATGAGGAATCAAATCTAGGGCCCTCTCACTGAACTGCATCTCCAGTGCCCACTCCCATGATGGTTTCTGAGGCAGAGCCTCAGTATGTAATCCTAATAAAGCTTGTTATGTGGACTAGTTTTAAACTTGGAGTTATCTTGATGCTTCTGCCTTTTAATTAAGTCCTAATAACTGAGAATTTTCTTGTTAATGTTTTATATTCTGTTATTTTTCAACAGATTAATTTATTTCTGTTAAATTTTTATTTTTTTCTGTATGGATGGTTTGCTTACATGTATGTCTGTGCATAGAATGTGTGCTTGAGGCCAGAAATAGGTGTCAGATCCCTTTTTTTTTTTTTTTTTGTGGTTTTTCGAGACAGGGTTTCTCTGTGTAGCCTTGGCTGTCCTGGAACTCACTCTGTAGACCAGGCTGGCCTCGAACTCAGAAATCCTCCTGCCTCTGCCTCCCAAGTGCTGGGATTAAAGGCGTGCGCCACCACCGCCCGGCTATCAGATCCCTTTAAAGTAGAATTACAGATGGTTGTAAGCTGCCATGTGGGTCCTGGGAATCGAACCTAGGTTCTCTGGAAGTAGGTGCTCCTAACTGCTGACTATCTCCAGTCCCCTCATTATTTTCAATCTCTCTCCCTTTGTCCCCGCCCTTCTGTCTCTCGCTCTGTCTCATTTGCTTGAGACAGTGTGTGTTTATGTTTGTGTTTGTGTGTCTATCACTGACTAGTATGAGACTTGCTGTGGCAGTCCAGGTCTGGCTCACAATTTGAGAATCTCTTGTCTCACAGCCCTGTTGAGTGCTGAAGCTATAGTTGTGTGACACAATGATTGATTCATATCACTGTTAGATTGTGTGTGTGTGTGTGTGTGTGTGTGTGTGTAGGTAGGTGTATGGTGTGTGTATCTCTTGTTGTGGGTGGAAGTTAGAGGACAATTTGGAAGATTTGCTTCTCTCCTTCACCTTGTGGGTCTCTGGGATGAAATTCAGGTCAGCAGGCTTAACTGCAAACGTCTTTACCTTCTGAGCCATCAAGTTTTCGGAGGTATGTGTATGATTACTTTGGTTTATGATTTTACCATGTGACCTAGGCTAGAATTACAATTTTGTTTCATTATATTATCATTTTAGTCCTTTGAGTCCTTTGATATCTACAAAGACTGGCTTCATGGCCTGGACTGTGGTCGGTTTTGGTAAATAGTACACTTGATTTTGACCTCTTTCATACGTGCGTGCGTGCGTGTGTGTGCACGCAGGTGGTGTGTGCAGGAGACCAGAGGTAGATATTAAATGTCTTTTTCTATCTCCACCTAATCTTTTGAAACAGGGTCCCTCACTGAAGCTGCAGCTTATTTTGACTAGATTGGTCAGCAAGCCCTTAGGATCCTCATGTCTCTGTTTCCCAGTGTTGGGAATCCAGAGGTGGCCCACAACACCCAGCTTTTATGTGGTTTCCCTCCTCTGCTTAAACCTTTATGTTCTTGTGTGTGTATGTAAACACACGTTCCATGGTTAGAATATGGGAATTGGTTCTGTCCTTTAACCGTAGGGATTCAGGATTTTGAACTTAGGTGGTCAGGCTTAGAAGCCAGGGCCTTAGCCAACTGAACCGTCTTGCCAGCCCTTTTGGTTCTGAGGACGCAGACCCTCATGTTTATGTAACATGGAAGCACTTAACCAACCAACTCACCTCCCTAGCTCAGTCAATAATATTTTGAGTGGAAACCTCAGGCTGCAGTTGTTGAATTTAGCAATTTGTAATCACCAATTATGTCCATTTGTTTGAATTATTTTAAAGATAAGAGTCATATAGTATAAACTAATTTTAAAGCAGACAGATCAGTTTATACTCACAGGGTTGACCAGCTATCACCGCAGAATAATTTTTAAACAGTTTTATCAATTTAAAAATGAAACATCGTAGCTATTAGCAGTCACTCACTTTCTACCTATTATATATCACCTGAGCCATCCTTTGGAAACTATGAAATCTACTTTTTTGCCTCTGAATTATTTTTTATTTTTATTTTTGTTTTTGTTTTGTTTTCAGGACAGAGCTTCTTTGTGTAGCACTGGCTGTCCTGATACTAGCTCTGTAGACCAGGATGGCCTCAAACTCGGAGATCATCCTGCCTCTGTCTCCTGGGGGCTGGGATTAAATGTGTGTGCTGCCACAGCCAGACACCTCTGTGAATTCTTAATCTGTTGTGTCATGAGCACAGTCATGTAATTTTAGTCCTTTGTGAACCTTACTTCTTTCAGAGAGTAAAATGTTTTTAAAGTTCATCCATCTCATATCTAGTTACCAGTATTTCATTCCTCCTCCTGGTTGTATACATTTTGGTGTGTAAATAGATTTTGTTTGCCCAGCTATATGGGTTGTTTTCAGTCTGGCTGTTGTGAATAATAGGACTGTGAGCATATGTGTGTAAGTTTTTGTGTTGCCATATGTTTGTTTCTCTCAGGAAAGGATGCAGCTTCATAGGATAATTCTATATTATTTTGTGAACAAAAATTCCTGGAAAGAAGCTGACAACAAAGGCTGACTGACTCATTAGAACTTTAATGATGTGGAAGTGATGGAATGTCGCCAAGCCAGATAGATTATCTTGGGCTATCTTTAACACACTTAATAACCATTTATTACCTCCCTCTCTGTGTGACCTAATATCTTTGTGACCGTTAGGTAAATCTTTTGGAATGTGCAGACAGACCCCTGCAGACAACATCTGAGGCCTGTAGCTTGATTTCCCGGCTTTTCGGATGTTTCTGCTGATGTATTCAGAAAAGGTCTTGATTTATGATTTTCTTCTGTTATTACAAAACTTTATTAAACTGTTACAGTATTGGAACATTGCATTTGGGAAAACTATTTCTGGGTATAATCACTCACATTTGACTTCAGAACAAACCATTTTTTTTTTGTTATTCCTTTAAGATAAAAGCCCCCGTTTTTCTGTCTTCTTCCTTCTCTGACTCTTCTTCCTTCTTTAGAAAGTACAACCCTGTTGACCAATGTGGCTTCATCATTTTACATTTCCAACAATGTCTGAGGATTCCGGTTTCTTCACATTCCTGTTAATACTTGCTACTGTTTCCCAGTCTGCTCAGAGATACCGGGTGCCTGTTGAGGCACATCCTAAACACTCAGCCAAATCTACAGCTCTAAAGCTGTAGCTTGTGCTTGTGCGGTCCTCTGCCCGGGCAGATGTGGGTGCTTCAGGCCTTCCCTTGTCTTCCTTGAGCTTGGCTACTGCAGTTTTCGGAACATTCTGGATGTTTGTTCCCTCTGTGGACACTTTTTTCTTACACTTTCCCTTTTATGTTTTTGGTTAACTTGTTTGTTCCAACTGCTTGGAGCAGCTGGGATGCTAAGCAGTTGCAGCTGGTTGTTTTTAGACACTCTTGGGGGAACTCTTAGCAGCACAGGGCAAGCTCAGGATCAGGTCAAGCAGCAGGAAGACTGGAGCATTTGAAGGAACTGTCAATAAGCTGTAATGATTGCAGTTCTCTGAAATAGAGCTCTGATAGCGTACCAACACATTTCTCACTTCTCCAGGGGCTGCCTAGCGTCTGGGTTCCGTGTGTGAGGGTTGTTTCTTTTCAGAATTACTATGAAACTGGGGAGAGGCAGAGAGGAATCTCTATTGCTGTGATAAAACTGTAAAAGCAACTTGGAGAGGGTAGGGTTTATTTCTGTGTACAGTCCCAGATCCCAGTCCGTCATCAAAGGAAGGCAGCACAAGAACTCGAGCAGGGCAGGCCTCTGGGGAGCCCAAGCATGGCTGTGAAGCAATGCCGCTTAGTGGCCCTCTCCTCCTGCCTTGTTTAGTTTGCTTTCTTATACAACCTAGGACTGCCTGCTCAGGGTGCACCCCAACCCCCATGGGCCTTTCACGTCAATCATTAATCGAGAAAATGGCCTACCAACTTGGCTGCAGGTGTTTTCTCAGTTGAGTTTCTTCTTCCTAGGTAACTCTAACTAGTGTCAGGTTGATACAAATCTACTAGGACCTTAAGTAAAACCAGGAGGAAGCTAGCTGCCCTTCATGCATTCAGCCACTCTTCCATAGCTGTTTGTGCATTTTCTTCTCATGTGGAGCACTGTGATCTAATTGTATAAGGATGAGTCAGTTTTGCTGTCTGAACATTATTTATTTATTAAAACATTAAGCTGGGTGGGGTGGCCCATGCCTGTAATCCTTGTACTCCAGAGGCCTGGCCATGCATCACAGAGCAGCCTAGGCTACACACAAGACCCTGTCTCAAGCATGCAAATGTGGCAAACATGTCAATATTTCTGTATTAGGTATGAAAAGATATTGAGACAGACACTCATTTATGGAGTTGTTTGTCAGTCAGGCCAGACCCTGTCAGGAAATTGCTAGCATGGCCCCGTTGACTCGTGAGGAAATAGTGCAATGCTTTAGATACACACGTCACCTTTCTCCTATCTAGCAGCTTTAGCCTTCTGCTCCTTTGGTAATTTCTTTCTGCAATAAATGTGTATGTTTAGGGGCTGGAGAGATGATGGTGCGAGGATTAAGAACCCTTCCCGACCCCCAGATGAGTTCTGTTCAGTTCCTAGACCCACCCTAGCCCTGTGACTCCAGCTCCAGGAAATCTGAAGCCCTCTTCTGGCTTTGGAGGGCACTTGAACATATGTGGGTGTGCACACTCCCTCTCTCACTATAAGTGAGAAGAAAATAAAATGTAAAAAAAAAATATATATATATGTATGTTTAGATTTCAGCTTCTTGGGACCAACTTTTACCTTCCTCATACTCCAGGTGTTTTAGAATTACTCGGGCCATCCAGGTGATTGACTTTGCCCTTCTGGGGGAGGGTTTCCTGATAGCCATCTTCCACCACCGGATCTAGAGTGAGATGAGCTTCCATATGTTCTTCTACATTTGGATGAAACAGTTTGATACATAAAACCACAAACTGTGCTATTTATTCCCCAGAAGAATCTGTTGTCAAAGACAACCTTGAAGGGGACTGTCTTGTCTGGCCATCCATTCACAGGGCCAGTTAAAATAGCCGGACTTAAAATGGAAGGCAGGAACAGGAGATTTGTTCAGTGTAGCTGCTTGGAAAGAGGGGCAGAGATCTGGCCCCTGACCCCAATCTGTCTTCAGGATCCTGGGGAGAGATTAAAGTTTAAGTAGGAGGCCAGGGATTCACACATCTGTGTGGTAACAACCAAGGTGTGTGCTCTTCACTCCTACCCTGTAAGGTGGTCTGACAAGCTGTTGGAGCTGTGTGATGCCTTTTAGGGAGATCTCCTTTCTTTATCCAGCTCCTTTCCTTCTCACAGCATGAGGTTCCTGGAGAAATTCCCATTTCTTTGAGGGTCATTGTTTCAGTAGTTTGAGAGTCACATTGAGAGACACTAGTGTCCCTTTAGAATATCTTTATTTCTGCCAGTCCTGTGCAGCTTCCTGTGCAGCTAAAGATGGCCTATCACTCCTTAAACTCTGCCTTTATCTCTCAAGTGTAGTCGTAGGATTATAGGTGTGGGTAGTCATGCCGGCTCTTACCCTTTTTAAAAATAATTATTGTTGCTAAGCATGGTGGTATACGCCTTTAATCCCGGCACTCCAGAGGTAGAGAACATCTCTGTGTTCAAGCCCAGTCTGGTTTACATAGTGAGTTCTAGGACAGCCAGAGCTACACAGAGAAACCCTATCTTAATCTTCTCCTATCTACAGCCTCCCCCTCCCCTAAAAAGTGATTTGATTTGTGACCTTTGTTCCATTACTAAAAAAAAGTCCGGAAATTTGCTTCCATGTTGGAACATGGAACTCGGTGTAGCTTAAATCCATGTTCCTGATATACTCTCTCCTATTTGGCTTCAGAATAAACCTTTGAAGAACCAGTCTACCTCCATTTTAGGCTTAAAAACCATCTTATAGTAAAAACAAACTAGGTTCATTTCTGTTTATGATTAAACCTCTGTTTCTCAAGGACTGGGTTATGTCCCACCTGTAAACTTAACTACAAAATGTTCTGTACTGCCTGTTCTAGGAATCGCAATCATGCCTTCATTTTAAAAAGTTGTTTTACACATCTTGCTTTTGAAACTAACTTTGTTTCAAAGGGTTCTGTGGTCACCAATGACTACCTTGTTATGCTCACCTTGCAACCAGGTCTTTGTTTCAGGAAGAACTAATTTATGTTCTGCTTCTGTAACTCCCTATTCTGCTCACCAAATCCCCTATTTGGAAACCCCCTACCCCTGATCTATAAAAGCCTTGTCTTCCTCACATCCAATGCTGACTTCTTGAACCCCGCCTTGGGGGAGGGGGCCAGCTCTCGTACACAAATAAAAAACCAAGCGTGCTGTAATTAATTTGGTGGTGACGATTTGGGTTGGTGGTCTTTCTTTCTCATCCCATCTTTGGGATTAGCACCATCTCTTCTCCTTCTTGATTTGAGAGTTGGTTTTTATGAAAATGGCATCTCCTTATCTAGTTTGTTTTTGTTGGTGATTACATTAGTTATTTTTCTGTTACTCATATAAAGCATCATGACTGCGAACAACTTATGGAAAAAAAGAGTTTATTTTGGCTTACGACTCCAGAGGGAGAGTCCATACTGTTGGGGGGAGGGGGTGTGGCTGCAGGCTGCCAGAGGAGGAAGCTGAGAGATCACATCAGCTGCAGGTCTGAAGCCTAGAGGGAACTGAAGTTGGGTAAGGCTGTAAATCCTCACTGCCTGCTCTCAGTGGTGGACTTCTCAAGGTTCTGCCTTCTAAAATTTCCATAGCTTCCTCGAACAGCACTACCAACTTGGAACTGCAACTTCAAATACTGGAGCCTATGTGGTATATTTCTCATTCAAACCACAATTTTCCTCCACTACCCATGTCTACCTGACCCCCTCCCCGTCTCCTGCTGACCTCCCACCTCTACCCAGGAGCCTCTTTGTTTTCATGACTCAAGAATGTTGTTCTCTTCATTTCCCCTTACACTCCCCTTTAGACCTCTTTCCTCTTTTATGGTCCTCTTTTAGTTTTATGACTTAATGTCACCACCATACATACACATATAAAAATTGAAATCTACAGACTCTATATGAGGGGAAAACATACAGTATTTTTTTTTCTGATTCTCAGTTACTTTGCATAATACAGTTTCCAGCTATATCCTTTTCCCTGTAAATGTTATGATGTACATGGTAGAACTTTAAAAATTTTTATTTTATATGTATTGATATTTTGCTTGCATGTATATCTGTGCACCACATTTATGAGTTACTCATGGTTGTGAGCTGCTATTTGGGGCTGGGAGTTGAACCCAGGTGTTGTGATTATAAAAAGATAAAGAGGTATAGGAATATGTTCTATGGTGTGTGGTGAGGTGTGGGGGAAGGGGATGTCTCAGCAGGCCCATGCCAAGGCATCCCTTCCCCCTGAGGGACCAGCCACACAGTGGTATAGCATAGAATAGAGTTTATTTAGGGCTTGGGGAGGGGAGTGAAGAGAGTAGTAGAGGCAGAGAGAGGCAGAGAGAGAAGGAGAGAGTAGAGAAGTTGAGGCCAGCGATGACCATGACCACATGGAGAGAGGGGGAGCAAGAGGGCAAGAGGCAAGAGAGAGCAAGAGAGAGAGGAGGGGGCAAGCAGCCCCTCTTATAGTGGGCCAGGCCTACCTGGCTATTGCCAGGTAACTGTGGGGAGGAGCATACCTGACTGTTGCCAGGTAACTGGGTGGAGCTTAGACAGAATCCTAACACCAGGTCCTCTGGAAAAACAGTCAGTACTCTTAACTACTAAGCTATCTCTCCAGCCCCTATCCAATGGAATTTGATCTTTTTAAATGATTTATGGCTTTTAAGAAATTCCAAAAGAAAAGAGTGATCCAGAACATGAGTCATTTAGTTGCTGCCAATGATGCATTTTGCATAACTATGCTGTTCAGCAGATCCAGGAAATCAGTGTTAGTGTAGTACTCCAGATTTGACTGCAGGATTGTTACCACATTTAGTGTATGCTTTTTTCTTTTAAATTTAGCTGGTAGTGATAACATAAAATTTCATCATGTCCAAGTTTGTCTGTTACCACAATTGGTACTACATTTAGTTCACTACAAAGAAGTATTACTATGCTGTCCTTTTTTTGTCATGCTGCCCCCTAAACTCAACCTTGGCACTTACCAATCTTTTTTGTAACTATAACTTTTTTTTTAAATTTATTTATTTATTTATTTTTTGCTTTGGAATCTGTTAAGTGGAATCACTAGATATCCTGTAAATAAAACTTTTTGTTGCTAAGTTAGTTACCTGCTTTTTTTTTCTTTGCTATTACACATAAGTCTGTTATAGTCAGTGGTGAGGAGATTCCTGAGGAGTTCCTGTAATCAGGGAACTTCACCTCAGGCAAACTGAGATTTGTAGCTTCATCGTGGAGAAGAACTGGCTAGTTGGAGCTTAATAAAGATATTTTAATATAAACTTAAAAATAAGGATGAAGGCAAAGATAGGCCCTCAGAAGAAAGCAAGACATACCCAGGTACGGATATATGCTTCCTTAAGGATAGCAGGGGAAAATAAGATAGCCATGTGTAGGTATGACTTTTCAACAGAGAGACAAAATGAATTGTCTCAACATTAGCCGTGTTTTCATGACTGCCAAGTTATCTCTCAAGAGGCTGTTGAGAAACCTTCCCTCTTAGCCGGCTTCTGATAAGTGAGATAAGGGAGAAGGCCCAGAGATGACTTGGATGGAATTATAGTCTGATAAGATTACCCAGGAGCCACTAGAGTCTCGCAGCGAGTGTTGCAATTTTTTTCCCATGTAAATACAGTTTCTGATGAGATTCCTGAGAAATTTCAGGCTTGCAGCGGGGATGGGAGAAGAAGCGTGAATGGTTGGTTGTGCTGTGTAGAAATCTTGCTTCTCTGCTGTCAGGAGGCTTTAGCTGGCTTCCAGGCTGAGACGTTCCCTTTCCTCTCAAGTTTCCCCTGCCTTTCTATCCTGCTTCATTATGAACATAGACATTTAAGTGTAGGATTATTTCTCTAGGGTGAGAGTATTCAGTTGTATAATTCTTACTTCTGTTTGTACCTGCCTGTTTTTGACAACTGCAGAAAGAGTTGTTAAAACCAAATACGGCTGTGTGTTTAGGGCTGGGATAGAGCTCAGTGATAGGGCCCATACTTCGTATGTGTAAAGTCTTGGGCTCCTTGGTGTGGTAGGGATTGGAGAAACTGTGCTTTTTGCCCCTGCCAAGTGTTTTGAGCTATTTTATTTGGTGCATATATACCTTGTGTTGTTACATTTCTTGATGAAATGACCTGTTAACTTTTATGAAATATCTGACATCTCTTATCTATAGATCTCCATATTTTAAAGTGAACTTCATCTGCTACTAATATAGAACTGCAAGTCATATTTCTAATGACTACTGATTTGATAGCATATCTTTTCCCCAAACATGTCACACTTTCCATGGTCTTATATATAAAATGTATCTATATCTTGACTACACTTTATATTTAAAGTGTATTTCTAAAGTGAACATATAGTTTGAATATATATATTAAAGTGTATCTCTATATTTGAATAGTTAACTGTCTTTGCCTTTTTAATGAAAGGGTAAGCTGGGCAGTGGTGGTGCTTGCCTTTAATCCCAGCACTTGGGAGGCAGAGACAGGCGGATTTCTGAGTTTGAGGCCAGCCTGGTCTACACAGTGAGTTCCAGGACAGCCAGGGCTACACAGAGAAACCCTGTCTCGGAAGAAACAACAACAACAACAACAACAAAACCAAAACGAAAGGGTGTCACTGTGTAGCTCTGGCCACATAGAGAACTCTTTTTGTAGACCAGGCTGATCTTGAGCTCACAGAGACCCTCCTGTTTGAGTGCTGGTATCATCATGTCTTACCTATCAATATTGCTTTTCTTAAATAGATATAGATAACTTTTAGAGAGTAATGATAGTAAAAGAATGTGTTTAAAAGTTTAAAAGTAGGTGTGTGATCCCAGGATAGTGCCACACATCTTTAATGGCAGAGTGGGTCAGCTAGAGTTTTTGGATTAGATGTACTGGATTCATTATATCTGATAGAACAAGATAAGGACAAATGCCTTCTTATATAGCAGTTTTATTACTTAAGATGTTATCTGGATTAATGTTTGTTTTGAGGTTTCTGTAGCTGTGATAAAATACTACAACCACAAACAACTTGGGGAGGAAAGGGTTTATTTCATCTTACATGTCCTGATCACAGTCCGTCATTGAAGGAACTTGGTGCAGGAGCTATTGAGAAGCTATGGAGGGGTGCAGCTTACTGGCTTGCTCTTCGTGGCTTGCTCAAGTGCTTTTTCTCTTTTTTTCTTTTTTTTTGGTTTTTCGAGACAGGGTTTCTCTGTGTAGCCCTGGCTGTCCTGGAACTCACTGTGTAGACCAGGCTGGCCTCAGCTCAGGTGCTTTGTTATAGCAGCCAGGGCTACCAGCTTGGTGGCACTGCCCACAGTGAGCTGGGCACTCCCACATCAATCAGTCACTCAGAACATTTTAGTCCTTCCCAAACGATTCTAGCTTCTGTCAACTTGACACAAAAATCATTGGTGATTTAATATTATGACAATAATAACAAGATCATTTCCTTCTTTTGTTATGTTTCAATTTATTTCATCTATCTTAAGAATTTTTATTTCTGAGTGTGATGTTTTGCCTCCATGGATAATATGTACACCATATGCATGCAGTGTCTATAGAGTCCAGTAGAGGATGTTGGATCCCAGGAACTGGAGTTACAGGTGGTTGTGACCCACTGTGTGGATGCTGGGACCAAAACCCAGGCCCTTTGAATGAGCACTATGTGCTTTTAACCACCCAGCCATCTTGACAGCCCAGTAATAGCTTTGTATTATCTCTAAAATACTGTCTTATGTGCAATTGGCAAAACAGAGGTTTAATCATGTTAGACTTATGTTCAAGTAAAGATATATTTATTTTTATATTTGCATTTTCTAACTACTTTTTATTTTTGCTTTTTTAGTGAAAATGTGCTATTTGGAATGGGAAATCCTCTTCTTGACATCTCTGCTGTAGTAGACAAAGATTTCCTTGATAAGTAAGTATTAAATGCTTCATATATGCAACATCGAACATCCCTGAAGAGAAGTGATTAAACTGTGGGACTGTGCTGGTAGGATGGTTTGGTGGGTAAAGACATTCCCTACCCAGGTTGACAACCCAAGTTTAATCTCTGAGATTTACATGGTGGAGGGAGAAAAATAACTCCTGCAAGTTGTCCTCTGACCTCCACACACATATGTATGTATATGTGTACATGCACATGCACATACTCACACACAATAAATAGGTAGATAACACAAAAATACCCTATCAATAACAAAACATCTCTGACAATAAAATTTACCATATATCACCCTCAGTTGGAGAGAAGCTCGGGAAATTGAAATTTTTTTTAGTTGACTGTTATTATTGAGTAATAAATTACCACAGTATCTTTTTGAAAATACATTTTGTTTATTCCTAATACCTTTTTCAGTTAAAATTTATCATATAATAGATAAGGAGGGGGTACATGCCTATAATCCAGGCATTCAGAAGACAGGGTCAGGAGGATCATTGCAAATCTGAGGCAAGCCTGCTACAAAATAGGTTTGAGGCCCCCTGAGTTACATGACATAATGTCTGGAAACAGACAAAGAAGAAGAAGCAACCCAACACAAAATAGTGCTCGGGTAACTGCATTTCCACATCCAAGAGAGTGATACTGACTTCTTACTTTATACTGCATAGAAAAATTAACTCAAAATGGAGTGAAACCCTGAACTCAAGAACTAAAACTGTAAAAACCTTAGAAAGAAAGAGTTGTAATTTGTTGTCTAGGTGTTACGATTACTAAATTCAATATTAGTAAAAGCACAAGCAATAACAGAAAAAAGATAAGTTGGACCTTATCAAAAATATGAAACTTTTACATCAGAGGACACTGTGTAGAAGGTTTGAGGATTTAGCTGTATAGTAGGGTGTTTGCCTAGCATGTATAAGTCTCTGGGTTCAGTACCAGCACACATGAATGTATGTGTGTGTGAAGACACACATACACAAATGCACAAACGCACACACATCAAGCCAACTCTCAGGATAGGAGAAAGTCATGTAAGGGTTTGACATCTAGTATTTAGAACAGTGGTTCTCACCCTTCCTAATGCTGTGACCCTTTAATACAGTTCTTCAGGTTATGGGAACCCTCATCTAAAAAGTTTGCACTGTTATGAATTATAATGTAAATATCTGACATGCAGGATATTTAATATGCAGCCCCGAAGGGGTTGAGACTACAGGTTGAGAACCACTGATTTTGAAGCTTTAAAAAGTTTTTTTTTAATGTATTATTTACTTTATGTATGTGAGCACACTGTCGCTGTCTTCAGACACACCAGAAGATGGCATCAGATCCCATTACAGATGCTTGTGAGCCACCACGTGGTTGCTGGGAATTGAACTCAGGACCCCTGGAAGAGTAGTCCATGCTCCTAACCACTGAGCAATCCCTCCAGCCCCTTTAAAAAGTTTTTATAGCTAAAATTCAAAACCAGGGTCAGTGAGATGGCTCCTCAGCTAAATACCTTTGTCACCAAGCTTAACATCATGAGTTCGATCCCTGAACTCTACATGATAAAAGGAGAAAACTCACTCTTTCAAGTTGTCTTCTGATCTCTCTGTCTCTGTCTGTCTCTGTCTCTGTCTCTATTTCTCTCTGTGTCTGTCTGTCTGTCTCTGTCTTGACCCTAATGGAGGCAATTTCTCAGTAGAGGGTTCCTTTTCCCAGATGACTCTAGCTTGATATCAAATTGACAAAAACTAACTAAAACATTGCTCTATTCCTTTTCATCCAAGTATTAGTAGAATGTAGGTTGGAAAAATACATGTATTTGCTTCAAAACTTGTTCATTTTCATTTTTAATTACAGTATTAAATTGTGTGGATCGACTTTTAAAAAGAAAAGCTTAATAATTTTCTTCTTAATTACATTTTCAAATATCAAATTTTTTTGTGTGGGCCAAGGTTCATGGTGGCAGTCTTCCTGATTGCTCTCCACTGACTGTGTTCAGTCTCACTGACTCTTTTGCTGTAGCACTTCCATTTGTGGGAGCGGTGTGTGCCAGAAAGTCCCTAGAGCCCACCTCTGCCCATCTCCCTATGCTATTCCTGCAGATGTGTACCTTTGTGCTTGGCTTTGATGTGCGGACTGGGGATCTGAGTTTAGGTTCTCGAAGCAGATGCCTACCCACTGAGCCATCTTCCCAGCTCCTAACACCTCAGCTCTTGGACTGGAAAGTTGCCAGTTTGCCTAGACTTGACATGTTTTCAGAATACAACAAGCATGGTTGTAGTTTAAAAATATAATTAAAAAGATAAATGGAATTTTTACCTACTTGCATTAAAGTCTTTTGAAATATTCTCATTGTTTGTTATTATAAAGGTAGTTTTCCTCTGAAGTAAGAACAGAATAAGGATCTTTAACTGAAAATAAGAACAGAATTAAGTTAATCAGCTCTGATACATTCAATTTGGCAGAATATCAGAGCTGAAGATTAATAGGTTTGTTTGTGACTTAAAAAAAAAAATTGGCTCCTGGAAAGATCTCTGTGCCATACTGAAGAGACAGTATGCTCATGTGGGGAACCGTGGAACATGTGCACACCTTCGGGTGAGCATGGGTCTCAGGAAGGGTGAAGGAGAGGATGTATTAATGGATGGGGGAGGGAAGGATTATATAAGGTATACATAGTAGATAGAAGCCACTGAAGAGGAAGGAGGGAACTAATGGAATGGCGATTAGGAAAAAGAACATAATTAGAAGAGAAAATATCTTGTTTTAGTTAGAGTAGTTGAAGAATTGTATGTTTCCTCACAGATGATTTACATCTTTTGACTGGGAAGTTGGTAGGTAGAGAAAGCATGCGTGAAATACGGTGTTTAGTGTTTACTTAAAGTTGATTATACATTTCACTGCAAAATCAATATCAAGTGAAATTTTTAGTTGTAAGACTGCCAATCTAAGGTCTCACACACTAGATAAATGCTTAACCATTAAGTTCTATTTCCAGTCAGGCAGTGGAGGCACACACCTTTAATCCCAGCACTAGGGAGACAGGCAGGTGGATATCTGTGAGTTTGAGGAGGGACATACATAGCTACATAGCTAGTTCCAGGACAGCCAGGGCTACACAAAGAAGCCCTGTTTTGGAAAACCAAAAAATAAAGAAAAAGAAAGAAAGAAAGAAAGAAAGAAAGAAAGAAAGAAAACAAACAATAGGTAGTGTCTCCAGACCCTTTTCTGTCTTGTCTTGTCTCGTCTTTTCTGGTCTGTCTGTCTCTTCCTGATAAGTCTTGGTATATATTCTTGGCTGGTCTAAAAGTTGGTTGGCCTTGAGCTTTTGAGAATATGACTTCTGTAGAGCTTGGATTTTTATTGTAACTGTGTCACTCTCCTTGCCTTAGTTAATTATTTTCTTTCATAAGGCAGTGTTTTCTCTGCCCCAGGCAGAACTGGGAATTGCTCTATAGCCCAGGCTCACCTCAAACTATTGCAGTCTTCCTGCGTCAGCCTCCTGAGTGCTGGGTTACAAACATATCACTGTGCTTGCTTTGTTCATGGCTTTGGATCAAACTGAGGTATTTGTTCTGTTATCAACCAAACCACACCCCAGATGGCAGCTTAGATGCGATTACAAAATTGTATGCTTTCCCTCATGGGTGTACACTTTCTGTGGGATTTATTTTAGTGGTACTGATTGTAGTCACAAAGAACAACTATGAAATCCTAAAAGATCAAAGGTTTTTGGTTTTTTTTTTTTTTTTTGACATGGACTCTCTGAGGCTGGCCTCAGATTCAGAGAGACCTATATGTTTGCCTTTGCCTCCCAAATGCATGTGACACCATGTCCAGTCATCAAAGCCCTCAGTCTAAAATTCCTGAAGGCTAAAAATTCCTCAGAGGACAGTCCTAAGAGATTAAAATCTCAAAGTTTTAAATCTCGAGAGATGAAATCTCAAACGTGCGATTTTCACTGGGAGGTTGGTCTGGGGGTCTGACAAGCTGTGTGAGCAGCAGAAGTATTTTTTCAGTTTTTTTGTGGACTAGTTGAATCCAGATAGGTGGAACAAACAGGAATCTATCCAGAGAAACTTCATTTGATGTGTACATATACAGTGTTTCCAGAGATAGTATGTAGATCTGAGTGGACTGGATAGGGAAGATCTGTCTGTCATTGTGGCCCATCACCCCAGATCAGCCTGAGCTTACAGATAACAAAGAAAGACCACTGGTCTCTTGAATCTGTGAGGCAGTTTTCTTCTGATTTCTTATATATCAGTAGAACTTCTTTACCTCCATAACCATAGCAATCTATTCCTGCAGTAAATCCTCTCTCATATATCTCATATAATGAATATGCATATACATCCTGTTGGTTCAATTTTTCTGGAAATCCGTTACTTGTACACATTAGGTTTTCGGAGAGCCAAATATAATTCCTTCTTACTGTGTTACTTAATATAATGGGAGATACTTATTATATTGTGAATTGTTCTCTTGCAAAAAACATAAAGCTGCGATAATGTAAAGGGCATACACCTATAATTACAGTCCCTCCATGAGGCTGAATGAATCCTTAAAGAATAGTGACAAACTGTTATCAAGGCAGAAGGACCATGAGTTCAAGGTTAACCTGGGCTATAGTTTGCAAGGTCCTCTCTCAAAAGCAGAAAAATGTCTGTGATAAGTCATGAAAGTTATAAAGCTGCTTAATGTGGTAGGGAGGAGAAGGCTTGTTATTACTTGAAAAATAAAATCTCAACTGTAATGGCAAATCGATAGCTACCCTTTCAGATGTATGAGGTACTTATAAAACTTGGGGAACATAGCCACCCCTCAAATACAAGTGCTGAGATTTAAAGACCACAAAAGTGAAAATGTGAAAAAATACAAGAAGGTATGGTGGGGCATGCTTATAATTTCAGTAGGTCAGGAATACTAAAAGTCATAATTTAAGACCAGTCTCATTTACATTGGGACAAACTAGAACAATTCAGCCAAACAAACAACCCCCCTTCCCAAATAAAACCCAATAAATCTCTCCTTACAAATTACTTATTCGAGTCCTACATTTGTGCCTTAACTCATAGTGTGGTGCAAACATCCTTCACAAAATAAGAATTGAACAAGGCTAGAGAGAATAGCTCAGAGGTTAAGAGCACTGACTGCTCTTCCAGAGGTCCTCAGTTCAATTCCCAGCTACCACATGGTGGCTCACAACCATCTGTAGTGGAATCTGATGCCCTCTTCTGGTGTGTCTGAAGACAGTGACAGTGTACTCATATAATAAAATAAATAAATCTTTAAAAAAAAAAAGAATTGAACAAGAGCAGTATTCTGAAAAACCAGTGATAAATACTTGTTAATACAGATTAGCAATAATAATCTAATTATTATCTAATAATAATCTAAATATTAATCTAATTATTATTAGATTATTATTGCCTCCAGGGTTACAAAACGTTAAATGGTAAAATTATTAGAGATTGGAGTGTTAGAGATGATAGGCTTATTAATGCATTAGTGAGTGTTGAACCTAGAGCCTTCTCATGGTATACAAGTGTTCTACTGCTGAGACAACGCATGCAAAAAGTTCTGGAGGCAGAGGCATCTCTGAGTTCAAGGCCAACCTGGTCTACAGAGTAAGTTCCAGGACAGTGAGGGCTACATAGCGACACCCTGTCTCAAAAAAAGAAACAAAGGCGTTTTAGTTATTTGTTATTTATTTATTGTGTCTCTATGGTTGCTTGTGTGCATGTCATAGAGTGCACATGGAGATCAGAGGACAACTTGCACGATAGGTTCTTTCTACCTGTAAGTCTTTGGGATTGAACTCAGGTCATCTGGCTTGTTGGCAAGTGACCTGATCACAGAGCCATGCTGCCTTCTCCTCGTAGACTCATATTCCTTCTGCTTCTGTCAGAAAATCTTGATGCTTCACTTTGTCTAGTAGTTGTCAACTTCAAAACTGGTCTCTGCTTTTTGTTTTTTAAAACGGACATTCTTGCCCCAGGTGGATCTGAAAATTGTAGACGGTATTTGCATGTTTATGTGTTCATGACTGTCTGAAAAAGTCAGAGCACTTGGTAAATTTTCATTTGAAGATTTAGTACACTTAGTGGAAGTTTGAAATGGACTCCAATATGGGAAAAGAATCCTTTTTTAATAAAAGAAATATGGGGGGGGGAAGGAAAGCGCGCTTCAGTTGGTCATTTCCCTCCCCACTGGACAGCTCATCTTTCCGTTTTTCTCCGCCTCCTAATGAGCTGCTTCCCTTCCTTGGCATTTTCTTCTGGTTTAGCTTTTACGAGTGGCAGGTGGTGTTTTAGTTCCCGTGCTGTCCACCCACTCCCTCAGGAAGCGCCTCTCTGTGGTGTGCACAGCGCATGGGTGGATCTCAGACATGGTTTGCGGATGGTCAGGGGCTTATTCACTTCTTGGTGTGTTGTCCAGAGATGGAGAGAAGACTGAGCAGGACGGGCAGGCACTGCCTCAGCGTGGCCACAGAGAACTGTTGCCCACTAGTTTAAATTGTTAGCATTATTTTTCTTAAATTCAGTGTGCAGTGCATTCATCTTCATATCATTTCCAGCCCTGGGATTAAGTTACACAAGAACTTTAGATATTTATAATTTGTTATCTGCAGTTTTTGTGAATTCAGCTCCTGCAGTGTCAAGTCACAGCATTCACTTTATATCTAAGCACGTGCAGGTGTGTAAAACTACTGGACACCCTCAGTAAAGGAGGAGATAGATGTCTTGTTTGTACGTCTGCATTTGTAAGACATAAAATCTCTCCAGATCTCAGTTCTTTGGGTTGTTGTATGTGAAATGGTAACACATAAATCATCTAGGCTGGCCTCAATTAGTGATCCTCCTGCCTCAGCTTTCTGAGTGCTGAGATTACAAGTATATGCCACCATGCCAAGCTCATGAATTTTGTGTGTGTGTGTATGTGTGTGTGTGTCTGTCTGCGAGAAGCGGGGGTGGGGAATGGATGGAGAAGGAGAAGGCTGTGCATCAGGAGTTGATTCTTTCCTTTTGTCATGTGGGCTCCCAGCCTTGAATTCGGGCTTGGTGACCAGTGACTTTACCTGCTGAGCCGTCTTGTGTCTAACCTCCTATCCCATGAAGATTTTTATATATGCCATCAGAGTCTTAGATTGTCTTTTATAGTACTTTAGATCATTAACGTTACAATAAGCCCAGTCTATACAATTATTAACCTTACTGATAGGTGATTTTGACCTATTTACTTATGAATGTGGTTTATTGCTCACTGCTGTAAGTTTACTGTCGTTGTGGGTATTCTTGAGATGTATTTGCTGCAGAGATACCCATGCTGTTAATTGGTATTTTATTTATAAATTGACCTGTGAAGTGCTTTGTCATGGTTTTGTTTCTCAAATCCACCTTCAAAATTTAAATAAATGTCTTCTAAAAAACAAGACTCACCAAAAGTAGTTATGGAAGGAGTCTAAGTAAGGAGAAATACTGAGGTTATTAGCAGGAGATGGGAATGAAATCCCAGGAGGTATATGAGTTTATGACAAGAGCTTGTTATTTATACCAGACGATTAGAAACGTAGTGAAATAAGCCTTAACAGAGTTCATTAAATTTGATAGTAGAATACCACTGGTCAATCACAGTGGAGTGGTGGGAAGAGAAGCCAGAACAAACCATTGTTAGAAGAGAAATGGGAAGCGTAATGGCCCAGTTCTAGATGTGGCCAAGAGCCCAGCCAGCAATGACACATTCTGGAATTTCCTGTCATGATGTGAAGAAGAGGTAAGATCCTGAAGAATATAGCTCTGTTTTATATATCCAGGCTTAAATCTGGTTGAACCCTGCTCTTTCAGATTCTCAAATTTTATTTCTTATCTGCTTTGCTGATGAGAAGCTAAAACACCATTCCACAAATGCTGTAACTTTCGACTGATGTTTTCATCTTAACTATGTGATTCACTCTTACTCTGTTTCTTTATAAGCCTCCTGAATGTTGGTCGAGCAGCTGTCTGAAGATTGTTAGGATGGTTAGCACTTTTGCCTTCCCTCTTCCTCTCCCTCTTCCCCTCTCCTCCCCTCCACGCGCCCTCCCTCCACCATTTAGGATTTTGCCTTACCCGTATACCTATACTGTCTACATGATTGTCTGCAGGTACATGGGCTTTGTTGGAAATATATGCATTAGTTCTATCTTTTTTCTTTTCTATTCTTACCATTTTTTTCTTCTTTCTTTCTTTTTTTTTTTTGGTTTTTCGAGACAGGGTTTCTCTGTGTAGCCCTGGCTGTCCTGGAACTCACTTTGTAGACCAGGCTGGCCTCGAACTCAGAAATCCTCCTGCCTCTGCCTCCCAAGTGCTGGGATTAAAGGCGTGCGCCACCACCGCCCGGCTCTTTCTTTCTTTTTGAGAAATTTTACTCTCCCAATCCTTCTGTGGTTTTCCTGTCTTTAGACGTGTTTAGACTGTCCTGTTGTGTTCTGTCATTATCGGCATGCAGGCACGGCAGCTCCCTTGGGCTCTTGCTGTGTCACCCACAGTTCTATACCATAGTAGTCATCAGAGAAAGAACGTGTGTAAATAAAAAGTTTGTTTTAGTCTTTACTCATAAGAGTTATATATGTTTTAAACTGCCTCCCCCTGAGCTAGTTGAATTTTTGTAGCCTTCCAAAAAGTGGGAAGGGTGTGTTTATTACATAGGATGGGCTTGGGTAGCAACCCTATGACATGGATAGTTTTATCCTTATCAGAGACAGTTTAAAAGTTAACTGCTGTAAGAAATAAACCTAATTCAGATCTTTGACTTTAATCTCACATGGATGAGTTTTTGTGTGGGTTAGAGGCAAGCTAACCCCTTACTTTTTCATCTTCTACTTGCTGCTGTATATCCTGTTTCTTTTGCTAAGTTCAAGTAGGAAAAAAATGTTGAAATTCTAATGTGCCATTTTGTTGTATGTGGTTTTAGGGAATTTGTGAAATCTCAGAAATGGTTATAGACTTTTTTTTTTTAAATTTTTGAAACAGAGTCTTCTTATGTAGACCAGGCTGATCTCAAACCTAACAGATATGCCTGCCTCTGCCTTCCTAGTGCTGGGATCAAAGGTGTACCTGCCACCATGCCCAGTGTTATACTTTTCTAAAGCATGCCTTTGGCATGATACGGAGAACAAGTTGTGCTTTGCCTCATTCTCAGAAGAATGCAGTGGGAAGTTGAGTTTTGGATTTTACTAAATTGGATTTTTTCTTGTAGGTTTGTTAATCTGAAACACTGAGGGCCAGGCAGGGGGGATTCCTCAGAATGAGAAGGTATTTGCTCTGTACACCTGACAACCTGAGTTTGGTCTCTGAAAACCACCCTAGAAAGAGAACTGAATCCTAGAGTTGTCCTCTGATTCCAACTCTCATGCTGCACACAGCATATTTATGCCTTTATTTACAGACAGACAGACAGACAGACACACACACACACACACACACACACACACCTACACCTATAGATATACATGTACATGCATAAGTGAATAATAATAATAAAAAACTGAGGTAAATCAGGTGTGGCACATGGCCTATAATTCCAGTACTCAGGAGACAAAGGCAAGAGGGTGAACACTGAAGACTACCCTGAGCGGAGTGATGAGTGATAGGCCAACTTGATCCACACAGCAAGTTCCAGGGCAGCCTAAGTGACATAGCAAAACTTCTAAAACAACCACCCCTTCCCCAAAAGAAGGCCAAACAAAATACAAAACCCTAAGGGTTCGGGGGTCTGGTTCAGTGGCAGAGCAGACATTTAGCATGGGTTCTAACACCAGTCTTGGGTGCTAAAATCCCAGCAAGCAACAACAAAATGGAATATTCAGAGACTAAAATACAGGTTATAGTCTTGATTATATCACTCCCTTTTATTCATATTTGTAATTTATAGTTTACCCTTTGAAAATGAATTAAAGATGGTTATTTTAGGTTGTAAAATAAACCTTAGTTACAGGTGTATACTGATTATTTTGTGTTTAGAAAGGTATTTTGTGAAAATTTTTTCCTCTTTGTAAATGATTATAAAGAGTTTAATTTTGAGTTTTGAAATGTGTTTAAATTATCTAGGCAAGTAAGTCACTACTCTTTACGATTTCCTCTGTGATTTGCAAACAAAAGAGTACTATAGCTTTGAAAGTTAGAATATTCTTTTAGGCAACAAGAATAATAATTTGTGGGCACAGATGTTCTTGACTTTGTGTGTAATAGTTATTTACCTAACTACAACTAGGTAAAGTTGACATTTATTATGGATTCTTCAGTGAAAAACATAGTTCACAAATACAGATGCATAGGCACCCATGTATTGCTACATGTATGTAAATAAATAAACATGTACACAGGCATAGGAAGAGAAAATGTTTGGCCTGACCCAAACAGAGATCTAACTTCTCCCCTCTGGGTAGTCATTTACATCATTATACTTGATAGATGTATATGTGTCTTGTTTAGTGAAGGGACTGGCCCCACACAGGTGTTAGGGAGTGGGTTGGCCTGTGGAGTGTGGGAGCTTGTGCAGCTGAGGGCATTCTGCTTGTAGTCCAGGTGACTTGAGTTCAATTATGTGAGCAGTGCATCATGGCTATGTAACGTCACCTCAGTAAAACCTCTGCCTGCTGAAACTCTGAAGATTCCTCATGCGACATTGTTGCATACGGATAGTGAGAGAGTAAAACAACCCAGCTCCTTGGGGAGAGGACAATGAAAGTCTCAGGTTTGGAACCCCTCAGACACTGCCCAATATATTTTTTTCTTGTGGCTTATTTTGACCCATATACTTTTATGCCAGAATTTGAATATAGTAGTTTGAGAGTCTGTAGTAATTTTTTTAATCTAAATGTGGCTTTAAGAACCTTCCAAGTTTGAAGTTGGTGTCAGAATTGAGGGTGTGTGTGTGTGTGTTGTGTTTTATGTAAACTACAGACAGAATACATTATCAGACAGTCTCCTAGGAAGCAGCGTGAAGTGTCAAGTTACAGAAGAAAGATAAAATTAAGCAAAATCAGGCAAGATGAGAAAGGAGAAAGTTCTCAGATCTGCTAGAAACATTACCTGGTTTGGAACAGGTAGGAGCCAGGCCAGAGAAAGGAACAGAGCAGAGAGACCGCTGTAAAGCTTTGGACAACTTCTGCCAAGAGCACATTCACGTGGTGTTTCCCACTCAGTGGTGAGAACCTGTGCGACTTAGCAGTTTGATCAAAATCAGACGACTTTCTGCCTGCTGCTTGTCCAGTGTTGGTCCTTTCTTCTGGTTCCTTCTGGTTCCTTTCAAGTTCTTACTCTGACAGTTTAGAAAAGAGTGTTGTTTATGAGGAAAGGGCAAGATGAGAAGGGGACAAGGCAGTAGAGGAACAGATAAAAACTCCCTTTTCCCAGTCACATAAGGAAGAAACAGTATTTCCTTTCCTGCCACTGCCAATGTTATGTATCATACAACTTAACTTTTCTTTTAGTTTGCCAAATTGTGAGGCCTAGAAGACAAGAATCTTTCTCTCGTAGCTGGGCACAGAAGGAAAGAGGCATTGGCTAGATACCTTTTGTACAATGTGTCATACACCTTGTGAATGACCCACATAGCTACTTCAGACTTTAGATGTTTATATTTCATAAACATGAATTGATAAACAGATGCTTTCATACACATTACTATTTATGATTTTTGTAACTGAATAAAACTAATGAATTACTTTTTTATGAATCCTAATTACTAAGGTGACTCTATATAACAATGTTTACAAAAATACACAAGCTCCTTTTCCTTCTTAAAACTTTGTATTCCTTTTGCTTTTAAATCATGTTGTACTTTTATCCCTGTGAAATTCATTCTGTATATTTACATATTTCATGAATATTGATCACCCTATGTTTCTTCAGTAAAAATATGTATGTAAATTTAATTCTAAAGCTTCTCCTAGTCACTAGATTATGTTCCCCACATAGTGACGCACACCAATGCATCAAAGTGTGAATAATTAAATAAAAGAAATATGATGATCAGAAACCCATCTTTTAAATGAGATGGTAAAACTATTTCTAAAGCTTCTGCTCAATTGATTTACTCTTCTGTGGATAAGTAATATTCATTGCTTCAGTGAGGTAGTATTCTGGTTTGCTGTGTGTATATGTGGTATACTGGGGGTTGATTCCAGGATTTTGCCAACTCTAGGCAAATGTTCAAGACTAACATTTCTCCTCAAAATTACAAAAGACAGCATCTTATTAACTTCGCAAACTTAGACCTGCTTCTGCCTCATTATTGCTAAGATTACAACTTTCACAAGACTTTACTTTTTTCCCAGTACTATTGTGTTAGCTGAGCAGCGGGTCCCAATTGTTGGATTGTAACAGAATTTTCTGCAATGTCAGTTACTTGAACACTATCATCAAAAATTATACGTCAGCAGATTATTTGATTAATCTCTTTGGTATTGTTGAAAGCAAAACTTAGAAACCATCAGGCTAGCTGATTACAGTTATCAGAGACATGGAATTCTGGGAGGTGGTATACTTTGAAAAGCTACTTAAGGCTCTTGGCTTCCATCTCCCCTAACCTCCAGTGCTGGGCATCCAACCTAGGGCTTTGTGCAACTTAGGTGTGATCACTTACATTAATCTGGGTCATGAGGGAATTGAGTGAGACGTCCCAACCTGAATGTGGGTAGAGGCATCCCATGGTTTGAGGACCTGCACCACATAAAAAGGAGGGAGTTGGCTGGCATTCGTCACTCTCTGCTTCCTGTCTGGATGCAACGTGACCAGCAGCCTCACACCCCTGTGCCATGCTGTCCTCAACGCCATGAACTTCCTCACATCGTGGACCAAAACAAAGTTGTTCTGGACGGGTATCTTTGCCACAGCAATGAAGAAAGTAACACACACAGAAAAGGGCTTATTAAGTAGCAAGATTACTCTCATCATTGGTCTTTTTCTCAGAGGCATCGTGTTTACCTGAGTATTTCACAAAGTGTTGGGGAACAGTCGACACTGTTCATTTCAGCATCACTGTGCCAAACAGTTTTTCTTGATAAATTTTTATAAGCAGTCACGAATAAACATTTATTCTGGAATAGTCACTTGAAGGATGTCGTTTGGTTTCTGCCCTTCCTGGCAAAGCTGGCGTTATCTTGTCAATTAAGTCAGAGGTGTGTAATGTGTTGCAGTGCTCATTTGAAAGAACTCAACAGGCTGTACACTTCAATATGATTGGAGTACCTACAATCAAATGTCTAATTAAGGCAAGTGCCTTTGCTTGTTTTATCTGACCAGTGCGTTGTTTATGTGTTGCAGGTATTCTCTGAAACCAAATGACCAGATCTTGGCTGAAGATAAGCACAAGGAATTGTAAGTTCATTTGACCTCACTTGTACACACTTCACCCTATGAAGCAGATTTTGTTGAAGCCACTTGAAGTAAAAATTATATATATTATTTTTATACATATTATATATAAATTACATATTATTTATATATAATTAATAGATATGCAACACTATGGCTGTAATCATAGTGGGATTAGGATAACTTGCACTATAGAGTTAGTGCTATATCACATGAACCCCAGGGGTAATTGTCTGTGATACCCACTGAAACATGTCCCATCGTATTTGACTTTCCATATTACATGTACGTGTGGAAACATATCATTCCTTTTTTTTTTTTAATTCCTCTGGAAAAAAACAAGAGATTCATGATTAATTTTGTAGTTTTATTCAGGTGCTTTTTCTAGCACTTGCTAAAGATGAAGAAACATGGTTTCCTGTCTTCTACAGCTTTCTTTATACAAAAGCAAATACCTACCTATTATATAGTACAAAGTAAAATACTTCAAACACGAAGCTTGAAATGTGAATGCTTTTGAATTTTTTAATGTACTTCTTTTAGAGTTCTATTTTTTTCCTTTTGTGAAATACTTACGGAATGCTGGAACATCTTCTTTGACATTTTTCTCTTGGAAGGTAGTAATTAAAAGATTGCCATCTGACAGGGACTGTCAGTGTTTTAGTTACAAATGATAGGCTTGGGAAGTTTGAAACTTGTAAGTATTTTAGGATTGTCTAAAGAGGGAAACTTTAAATTTTTATATGCTTCTATTTTTTTTTTAAACTGGTTCACTTTTTCCTCATTTTTCAGTAAGGAAAATGCTAGTAATGTTGAATATTATATAAACAGCCAGCATCAATGCTGTAAAAGGAAGAATTGGAGGACTTTATTTCTAATTATATCTGTAGATTTCACCATGCACTTTGCATATTAATTAGGTTTCTATCACTTTTATAAGTATACTGATTTTCCAAAGTTCCTTGAAAAGTTTCTTAGTGTACTAGATATACTAATTTTATTAGTGTAATATTTTATTTAATTATGTAAGGAAAAGTTCTTTCTTCGAAGTTCAGGCTGGCAAAGTATAACTGTGTGCCCAGGCTCGTTTAGAGTTCAAAGTTATCCTCGGCTTGCAAGCGCTGGGATTGTGGGTTATAGGAGAGAGCCACACCCTGTAGCCATTTTATTTTCATATCTAACTCAGATCTGTCTTGATTTACTTAAGTTAGTCTTTATTTGCACATGTAAGCACATGTGCACTATATAATGTTTGCTATGTAACAGTTTAATCATTTGCTATTTTAGACCAGGCTGGCCCCACACTGACAAAGATCTGCCTGCCTCTACTAAGTTCTGGGATCAAAGGTTTGCACCACCATGCCCAGTCTTAGTCTGGCATTTTTATCTGAATAACTTATCTGTTCTGTATTGGCAGTTAGGTAACTTTACTTAGTCTGGTTTTTGTCATTTTTTTTTTGACTCTACACTAATGAAAACTTCGAATTGAGTTTGAATAGAATCTTAAATTAAAAATTCATCAACAGCTCTTCATGAAATGTTTACAAATAATGTCATTTGTGTCTTTGACATTTAAATAACTAAAATTCTCACAGAGAAAGTAAAAATGCTATTTACCTTGGTTTGATTGGTATACATTGTATGCATGTATTGAGTTGTTAAATCTTACTATGCCCCATAAATACGAACAAATATTTTATATCTACTAAAAAGAATAACCCAAATCTTTTTGTGCTCAAGACCAAGGTTTTCAAATATATGAAATATAGATATAAAACAACAGTTTTGCCTGAGAAGACAGCTCAGCGAGTATAGAGCTGGCCATGCCAGCATGAGCCCCTGACCGTGAATCTGGAACATGGGCATCACAAGGTCAGCGTGCGCCTGTTCCCAGAGCTTTGGCAGCAAGATGGAAGATATAGAGATAGCAAAGTTCCCCGAGGCCTGTGGGACAGCAAGCTTGCTGTTTGCAGTGGTTTACCACAAAAGAGACACCCCGCTCAAAACACGATGGACAGCACCTGAGCTTGACCTCTGACCTCTGACCTCCACATATTTGCTGTGGTATACATGCACTTGCACTTAGTCACATGTAAAGTACATACACTTATACATATACTTGCACTTAGTCACACGTAAAGTACATACACTTATACATATACTCAAAAACAAAACAAAAATTCCTAAAATGTAATTAATTAATAAGGCATACGTTAGTCTCATAAAACACTATTATTAATTCTTATATTTAAAATAACCTAATTTACCTACAATTTCCCTGATTCAATGCATATAAGAGCTTCTAGTACACTGATGACTGGTATTGCTTTGTGTGGAATATGCTTTTATTAAAAATAGTCATAGTTTCTGAAATCTGATGAATCAGATTCCATGAACAGTCATTCATGCTTCATGGACATTCTCCCCAACCACTCCCTGGAAAAGCAACTTGCCACACAGGGAAATATTTGGTCAGCAGTGACATGTTTTTTTCTAAGTGGGGTTTTGCTTGTTTCTATACACTGCTGTGCTCTAGGGGATGATTTTAAGTTAGGCAAGTGGAACAATTACAGTTGTGATGTGATTAATCCAAAACTGTGGGACTCATGCTTGGCTCTGTGAATAATCGTGTAATGAAACTGATTATTAGTTTTTTGTGGATTTGTTTTTACCCCATTGCAATCATAGTTTTATAAATGGAATAGCTTAAAATAAGAAAAATGCCACTTTGATTCAGTAAATGTTATTTTTCCTCCTTGTGGAGTTTGAACGTAACACATCTGTGAAAAAGTGGCCTGAGAGCCAACTTAGAGGGTTTGTTTTGGCTCAGAGACCCAGAGACTTCCGTCAGTCTGGTGTGGCTGGCTTCATTACAGTGGGATCGTGGCAAGACAGTGTGGTAGCAGGGTGCTGTTCTGGGAAACCAACAAGCACAGACAGACAGATTTAGAGGGAGAGAGATGAAAGAGAGGCAGTTATGATATAATTCCTTTTAAGAGCACACCACCTCCAGGGAGACCTCCTATCTTCAAGGTACTCTACAGGTTAAGATAGCGCTCCCATGGTTCCTTCATTATCCAAAAGTCTCCCTTTTGAACATTGCATTAAGAGCAAAGCCTTTAACTAATGCCAGGGTTCGGGGACTTGCATTTTATATCCAAACTATATCATCATACTAGGCACTGCTCAAAGATTCTGTATAGTTTTATATCTCATATCTCAATAAAATTATCAAAAAAGTGAAAGATACTAACTTCATTTGGCCGAAGACTGTGACTGGAAGTTGGCTCCGCTGCTGGCGCCCTCTGTGGAACTCCACTGAGACTGCAGCATGATTTCCAGTGATGTAACAAAGCAATCAAGACTATGAATGAGAGATCAGGACCTTCTTTTGAAGTTTCAGTTTATACCCAGTCACTTCCGTGTGACATTTTGACCATGGGACTTCAGTTCTTTTTTTTTAAAAAAATGTTTGCATGTGTAAACATGGAATGTGTAAACATTCCTCACAGTGACATTCCCCTAATACAGCATGTAATAATGGATGAATTTGTATTGTTCTTGAAATTGCTTTTGTTAGAAATTCTTTTAGTAAGAAATTTAAAATATTGCCTAAGTGAATGAAATCATGCTGCACTTAGGTTTACCTACATGTGCCCCCTTGTACTTTCTTAGCAGAGTGCAAAAGACTTGATTTTTCCCTAGCATTTGAATCAAATTTGTTTGTAAGTGCTAATTTTAGCAAGTATTTCATGTTGGTATCAAGTTTATACAGTTACTGCCACTGCTCTTTTGGTTTCAGCTTTTAAAAGACAGTTTTCAGTTTCTTTAATCAGGTTTTGGGTTGTTTTTTGTTTTTGTTTTTTAACTTTTTTATTTTGTTTTATTTATTTTGTTTTTTTAAGTGTGTTGCTCTGGGCTTTGAATATAGCTCAGTGATGGAGTGCTTGCCGTGTGTGTGTGTGTGTGTGTGTATGTGTGTGTGTGTGTAGTAGATGAGAGCATTAACTTTTTAGATACTTATTTTCTCAAAAGTCATGAGATTTATTCAACTCCTGTCAGAGAACTTACTTCATTAAATGGGAGTTAACACAGAGATCCACAACTAGACAGTAAAGAGAGGGAGAGACTTTGCAATGCTCAGTGATACAGGGACATCTTCACCAAGCCCCTCCCCTCAAGGATCAGGAGCCTGCTGAAGAGGAGGCAGAAAGGCAGGAAGAACACACACAGCGGCACTGACTACAAAGAACTGAAGGGACCGTGTACAGCATGCACAGGGCCTTCCCAGGTCTGAGCTAGACGGGGTCCTGGCACTGAGAGGGAAGTGGACAGGGGCTCTCACCTATAACCAAGAAGGTATTCACATTGGATACAAATGTGCAAGCAGTTCTCCAGTGCAGTATCACTGGGTATATCAACTGCGTTACACGGCAGGCCCTGCGCCCAGGAGTAGATGGCCAACACAAAATAAACTCTGTAGTATTTTTGTAGACTTTTGTTCATTTTGTTTTATTTTGGTCTTTTTTTTTTTTTTGTCCTATTATTCTTTCGCTTTGTTGTTTTGCTTTTAGTTTTTGTTTTTGTGTTGGGAGGTCGATGAGGGGAGGATCTGGGAGAAACTGGGGGAGGGGAACAATTATGAAAATATATTTCGAAAAAATATTTTTCAGTTTTACAAAGTCAGGAGCTATATAGAACTCTTATGAAGCGTTTGCTTGCAAGTACCTTACTGTCTTAGGAGTGGATGGTTTTGATTTTATCGTTTCTGGTGTCCTGTTATATAGGCTGGGAACCCTTAATGGTGACTAATAACTGGTATAATTCTAGGGGTAAGTTATTGTTGAGAATTTATTGACAATAAGAAAGTGTTTCTTTTAAAAACTTACTCAGACTTTCAAATGTGATTGGCCTCTGAATCACATGTTCTTTCTAAGTCAGTTGCTTGCAGAGAAAACAAAGGGGCTGGAGATTTGTCTCCGTGGGTAGAGTGCGTGTGAGGCCCTATGCCTGATCCCAGAACCTTGTAAACCAGGGCACGGCGACTTGGAATTGCAGATGAGCCACTGCATCCACTTGACGTCTACATGGGCTGTGGACATCTACACATGTCCTCAAGCTTCAATAGCATGTGCTTTATCCCCGAGCCTTCTCCCTGGCCTTGATATATTTAACGGTGTAAAAACTACTAATTAAGTTATGAATCAGGCACTGTTTAATGCGTAATTTAAACCTTCCCATTTTCATTATTATGATGAAAATATTCCTCACATTTCTGCCTATTTTCAGATAAAAACAGTGTTAAGTACCATACTTTTAATTTTACTAACGACTCTCCTGAGGCATCAAAATCATAATTAAGGAGGACTTTTCTTTCTGCCTTGGTGCCAGGGATCCCGTCCAGTGCCTCAGGCATGCTAGCTAGGCAAGTACCTTCCCATCCCCACCTATCTCACTGTGCTCTCTGCCTTTGCCATTTTACCTAAAGGTAGTCATTGCTCAATATGTGTACTATGGAAACATTTGAACCTTGAGTTTGCCCTTTCGGTGAAGGAATGTTGTTCTTTATTTTCTGATCACGAGCTTTCAGTTTGAATACAGGTTGGGAAAGCGCTTGTGAGATAGACTACCCTGTGGTTTAGCATTATGTTCCTTTCTGGGGCGACCACTTTGAAGTGGTGTTTCCTCCTTCCATGCGAGCCTCACAGGTTCTCAAGGGCACCGTGTGAGTCATTTCCGCCTTGAGAGCAGCAAATCTCTCCTGCTTAGCTCTTTGATCATCTTTGCTTTCTACTCTTATCTTAAGGGGATGTGTCAGTTGTCTAACTAGTTATTGATACTTGGCCTTTTAGAGTGTCTTTGTGATTCCGATTCCTTTAGGGTTTGTAAGTTCTGTTTTTAAGTTTTAAGATTCTTAAGCTGGGTGGTAGTGGTGCATCCCATTGATCCCAGCACTCAGGAAGCAGAGAGGCCGGTGGATCTGTGAGTTCAAGGCCAGCTTGATCTACAGATGAGTTCCAGGACAGTGGAGCTACACAGTGTAGATTATATCTTCAAAACAAAATAAACAGAAAGATTCAGATATGTCTGAAAATTTTGTTTTTTGAGATAGGGTCTCCTTGACTGACCTGGAACCCACAAAGGTCTGCCCATCTCTCAGCCTCCCAGTCTGGGAAAGGCATACTGCACCCCACCCATCCCTGAAGGTTTCTCGACCTCCCTAATCTGGTTTCTGACCAGATCTTACATTAGAAGAACTAGGTTGTCCTGTAGTTCTGTTTTCTTCCATCTCTAGTTCAGAAGACAAGGGTAAAGTTCCTTTTGTCTTTGTACCTTTAGGGCTTGGCAGTTTGCCAGATGTATTTTAGACTCTCAGTATACTTTTATTTTTGTTTTCTCACGTTTGGTGATCGGGTCTCAGGGTATGTCCCTAGCAGGACTGGAACTTGGTAAATAGGCCAGATTCTCCTTCAACTCAACCACCTTCCCTGAGCTGGCTCAGTACGCTTTTTAATGAACAAAGTATCTCGCCAGAGTGTCTCCAACTCCACTCTACCCATCTTCCTTTGATGAGTCCCTCCTGAGATGCTACAGTAAGACCTAGGCCTGCCTGCCTCCAGTCCCATGTCTGTCACTGCTTACTAAGTAACCTGCTGTGCTCTTTGCCCTTTTCCCCTCCTAATTGTTCACCTCTATAAAACATGAATTTGTCCCACAGTTGACTGTAATATTAACGTACTTGAAGAGATGGGTGTGGCTCATCATGCCTAGCTCACTAGGGGGTACTGTCTTGAGTTTGATGTCAGCCAAGAACAAATAAACACTACCAAACAAAATTACTTTAGTGGTTCTGTATTGTCCTATGTCAAGCATGGTTTGTAAGTTGTTGCTAACTGGGACCTTGCCTTCTCCTTCAGTGATAACCTCTAGAGTCAGCTTTATTTTGTCCTTCCCCGACCCCCCTTTTTTCTTTTAACTGAAAACTTTAGCCACTTCTATCTGAACGCTCCCCAATTCAGCCTTAATCAATTTGCTTCTACTGTGCTGTAATTTTTCTGAGAGTCTCTAATATTAGCCTGAGTTTCTTAATGACTAATTACATCCCGTTATGCTGGCTACCCTGCATAGTTTTGTGCATTGTATTTTGTTACTTAAATTCTTAAATGCTTATGGATTATGGACTAAGTATCCCTTGAAATGAAAGTTAAATTTTAAGAAAATTATGTTTTATCATTTATGGGAATTTTAGAAAATTTGTTTCTAAAAAGCTTAGGGTATAATCTAAAGGTATAATATACATATATATTATCTATATACATATTATAAATTGTCTGCATTTATAGGTGGATTTATCAGGCAATTTAATATAATTCTGATGTTTTTATAGGAAAGATTTTAGAAAATAATGATTTTGATGCACAATCTAATCCTCTAAAACTAGAGTAATTAAGAGCTGGGGTGCTGCTCAGTGGTGTAACACTTGTTGGTAGTGAGAGAAGAGTAAATGATACAACAGCTTTAGAGCGTAATTTTATTCTTTACATAATCATATACACACATATGTACACGTGTGTACATGTACACATGTGTGTACATGTGCATGTATTTATTTGTAGCTCTAGGGTATATTGATAACAAATTAAGAAATGAAAATAGCCTTTCTGTTGGTCCAATTTGACAAAGACAAGGTCAAATTTGTATTCTCTGCTGGAGTCTTCTATCTGACCCTGAAGAAGGACTTTGTTCTGTATTTATTGAACAGCACAGAAAGCATGAGGTGGGTGGGAAAGAGATGGGGGAGGGATTGACTTTTCACAGAAGCTTTTAAGGGAGTTTCACCAGGGAAGACTTCACTGATCCCAGTAGATCAGAACAGCACTTAGAACCACACACACGTTATCAGCCTATAGCTGCATGCTGCCTCCAACAGCTATGGGATATTTGTCATTTAAGGTTGCTTTCAACTTTAATTGTCTCAACAGCAGGACAGTAGGCTAAGTAGTAGTCTCGAGTATTTATTTATTTATTAAATTTATTTACATTTCAAGTGTTATCCCCTTACCGGGTTCTACCCCTCCCAGAAACCCCCTATCCCCTCCCCCTGCTTCTGTGAGGGTGTTCCTCCACCCACCTGTCCACTCCTGCCTCCCGCCCTCAATTCCCCTACACTGGGGCATCTGTCAAACCTTCATAGGACCAAGGACCTCTCCTCCCATTAATGCCTGACAAGGCTGTCCTCTGCTACATATGCAGCCGGAGCCATGTATACTCCTTGGTTGGCTTAGTCCCTGGGAGCTCTGGGGGGGTCTGATTAGTTGGTATTGTTGTTCTTTCTATGGGGTTGCAAACCCTTTCAGCTCCTTCAGTCCTTTCTCTAAATCCTCCATTGGGGACTCCACACTCAGTCAGCTGTGAGCATCCACCTCTGTATTTGTAAGGCTCTGGCAGGGCCTCTCAGGAGACAGCTATATCAGGCTCAGCATCCACAATAGTGTCAGAGTTTGGTGATGATATCTGGGATGACTCCCCAGGTGGGACAGTCTCTGGATGGCCTTTCCTTCAGTCTCTGCTCTGCGTTTTGTCTTCATATTTGCTCCCGTGAGTATTTTATTCCTCTTTTTAAGAAGAACCGAAGCATCCACACTTTGCTCTTCCTTCTTCTTGAGCTTCATGTGGTCTGTGAATTTTATCTTGTATTTGGAGCTTTTGGGCTAATAGCCACTTATCATTGAGTGCATACCATGTATGTTCTTTTGTGATTGGGTTACTTCCCTCGGGAAATTTTCTAGTTCAATCCATTTGCCTAAGAATTTCATGAATTGTTTTTAATAGCTGAGTACGTACTCCACTGTGTAAATGCACCACATTTTCTGTATCCATTCCTTTGTTGAAGGACATCTAGGTTCTTTCCAGCTTCTGGCTATCTTAAGTAATCTCAAGGCATCTTATTAGCTTGACTTCAAGTTTGGGATCAAGAGATACTTTCAGAAAAATGTGTCACCATACTAGGGAGAACTGTACTTCTGGGCTGTCACAGGATCCAGGTTAGTTGATGCTGTTGGTATTCTGAGGAGTTCCTATCCCCTTCAGGGCCAAAAATCCTTCCCGCTATTCTTCTATAAAAGCTCTCAAGCTCCATCTACTGTTTGGCTGTGGGTGTCTGCCTCTGTCTGAGTCAGCTGCTGTGTGGAGCTTCTCAGAGTACAGCCATGTTAGACTCCTGTCTGTAAGCATAATGGAGTATCATAAATAGTGGTCTTTCCCATGAGATCGGTCTCAAGTTGGGCTGGTTATTGGTTGGCCCTCAGTCTCTGCTCCATCCCCTGTCCTGCATTTCTCATAGACAGAATAAATTTTGGGTTGAAAGTTTTGTGGGTGGGTCGGTGTCCCTGTTGCTCCACTGGTGTTTCTGCCTGGCTACAGGAGGCGGCCTCTTCAGGTTCTATATTCCCAATGCTGTGAGTCACAGCTAAGGTCACCTCCTATTCTAGAGGTTGCTTTTATTTATGTCTTCCCTTCCTTATCCTTATTCCTGTTTCCCCCTATCCTTTTCTTTTGAAAGCTGCTGTATAAAATCATGGTTCTTTATAGCATCCGAGCTAGGTTTATGATGTATTTCTTTCTTACTGGTAATCAGTGCTGAGGAAACCAGGGTTGGACATTGGTTAAACCAGTAAACCTGGGGCTAGAGAGGTGCCTTAGTGGTTAAGAGCATTTGCTCCTCTTACAGGTTCAATTTCCAGAACCCGTCCGGTGACTTAAGAATTCTGTAATTCCCATTCCCGGGGATGCTAAACCCTCTTCTGGCATCAGGCGCACATGCTTATATGTAGACAAAGTGTACATATAAAATAAAAATAAAGAAATCTTTTTTAAAAAAGCATTAAAAACTGACATTATTCTGGCTAGGGCCATTGCAACAAGAGATAAATAAACTTCATGTAAATCTGGGCTTAGGTCTAAATATAACAAAGACAAATTGGGGCTTGTAGCTGAAGAACAGGCTTAAAAGAAGGAAATTATGAAGAGACAACATTAGGGTAGGAAAGAGGTGATGACATCAGACTGATCTGACGGCTTCCTATGGAAGATAGCCTCACATGATGTCTGGGAGTGAGGAAACGTATCTGTTAATGAGGGTGGAGTTCTTCCCACTGCTGGACTTTTGAGAACATGGCTCAAGGGCTAGTTCAGAAAGTGCTCATTAGATATTATCTAGATTAGAGTTTTCTCAAGGAATATTTTGACTGACTAGCTAATATTTTCCAAAGCATCGAGCAGACACCCAGAACCCCTCCCTGCAGATGATTTTGGTGCATGCTAAGATTTGAGAACCCAGTGACAAAAATAGAACCTTAAGATGATACCCATGTAATCCCACCATACATTCCAAAGACAAATCTGAAAAATTGAAACTGAATTGTGTATGTTAGTCAACCTTCTCTACAAAATACTATCTACACCCTGTGTGTAAAACTTTGCCTACTTAAGCAGTGTGTGACTTCTTTGAAACTAGAACTTAAATATTGTTTTGTATTTTATAAATATTTGAATATTTACGAAAGATTAGATACTTCATTAAAGACAGAAACTACATTTTAGACTGTGGACTCTGCTACTGTCACCTAAAGGATCTGTAATTAAATTACTTAATTGGTGATAAGTTGAGCCTGGCAGTTACTGGATACTGAGGGGCACCCGGCTGGATACAGTGCATGGGCTAGAAGAATCTAGGTCTCTTTTCATAGGCTGGCGTGTTCTTTCTGCCAGTGGTTGTGCTTGATCTAAATATACCTTATTTATCTTGTTAGTGAGTCTCAGTAAGGCTTATTTGGCCAGAACATAAAAGTGGCTATATGAAAGACATAAAAACATCTTCTCTAAAATGCTTGTTTTCATTCAGGATTGACTTTTGGAAAAGTATAGAAAATATAACCCAATTTTGCCCACCAATCTTCAAAAAGAAATTATGGCTCTAAATAGTGTGGAGTTTTGCTTCATAACCTTTTTTTATTGTTGGTGGTGTTTTTTGAGCAGGGTCTCACTGTATTGCTCTGACTTGCTATATGGACCAGGCTAGTTTCAAGTGCAGAGTGCTGGGATTAAAGGTGTGTGCCACCAGGTTCAGCTTTAAGAACAATGTAAATGTCATCCTGTCTGTGAGTTTTAACAGGTTTTTGGTTTGTTTTTTTCTACATATGTGCTGTTTCCATCCGTACGGGCTTGTATAGGGTTTCCTATGATCGTACCACGGTATACTCAGTCTCCTCCGACTCGAGCTCACTTCTAACTTGCTCCATTGCCACCTTTTACTTTTGCTTAAAACAAACTTTCCTCATGTTCTTTCCTTGGTTCTGGTCCCTCTGAGTTTGCATATGTCTTTATGTATGCATGCAGGTGTGCTGTAGTTCTGGGGAGACATTCAGCTCCTATAGCAAGACACAGAAACTGACTGATACAGCCACTTGTGTATGGGCAAGGCATACTACTGGAAAGCCTCTGTGGAGAAGGACTTAAGTCTATCGAGTCTTCCTTGCTGTGACCCCAGAAGGAAGCATCTCTGGGTTTTTCTTTTCTCAGGTAGGATTTTCCAGTACTGTACCAGCAGAGGCTAAGACTTGGCTACCAGCATGCCAAGGGTTAAGCTAGCTTCAGGAGGAAATGTTAATGAGCTAGGATTTTACTTAAGTTTTTTTTTTAAATTAGAAAGAAGAGTTCCCTGTTTCCACCCCCTCCCCCCTCTGAATCTTCCAATAAATCAGGTTTATTGCTTTTTACTAGTGTCTTCTCTCAGGTACATAGGACAGATACCTTTTTACCTTCCCCTGTAAGTTTCAGTTTTAGATTTGCTCTAATGTGCTTGTTAAATTATCATTGTTTCTTTTGCTTTAAAGTTTTGACTTACTAATGACATTTTCCTTTCTCTTTCTTTCTTTCTTTCTTTCTTTCTTTTTTTGCAAAATATTCTCTTGAATTTATTCACATTTTAATACAGGAGGAAAGATCAAATTTATTTTAATCTTTTGTGTTAAGGCAAAAGTCAGTAAGCAGAATTTCAAAAAAAAAAAAACCGTACTGAGTACAAATTGAGGTGTTTCTTTCACATTAGGAGAAGGGGAAAATTAAAAAGAAAATTGCACTGTCTGGAAGGTTCTCAGTAGAAAATAAGACAACTATAATATATTTCGTTAAACCAGTTGGAAAGGCATAATTTCAGATAATTAAAAGTCTAGCTAGTGCTCTGGAGAGATGGCTCAGTGGGCCTGGTGCAAGCGTGTGTCCCTAGCACCTCTGTGAAAGCCTGGTGCAAGCGTGTGTCCCTAGCACCTCTGTGAAAGCCTGGTGCAAGTGTGTGTCCCTAATAGCACCTCTGTGAAAGCCTGGTGCAAGCGTGTGTCCCTAGCACCTCTGTGAAAGCCAGGCGGCATGCATGGCTAACCCCAGGAGCAAGTGGGGTGGAGACAGGAGGAAGCACACACTTGTGCACACCCACACAGAACATTCACAGAGTTATACAGGAAAATAAAATAAGGCTAGGGAATATGGTACACTTTGTTTTGGGCTTTGATCCTGCTTTCTTATTACCTTTAAAAGGCAGATATAAAATTTACCAGCTTAAGTATCTGCTTTTTCTTTTGTTTCCAATTCCCTCAAATTCCTTTCTGTAGGCAGTTCATGTCTGTTTTAGTTCACGACCTGATTTGTGTTCTGGCCACTACCCAGCACACTGTGAGTATTCAGAAAGCTTTCCCTCTTAGTGATGCTTGAGATCAGCCTTAAAACATTCAGTGACTTATTTAGTCATACTTTATATATAAGTATAATATATAATATATATGAAACAGTTCATAAATATACTTATAAATATAATTTATATATAATATATAAGGATACATATGAAACTTAAACAAGTAATCAGTACTGCTGCCTTTTGTGAAAAGGATTGCCCATATTTCTTTCTCTTCTTTAAATTGTATAAATTTAATTTTTATATTAAAGTTGGTACTTGAAAACTATTGAAGACAGCAGGCTAAATTCCGAGGTGATTTTCAGTCCTAATGGCATTCTAATAGTGCCATTTAGCTTCTTAGTAGCTAAAACAGAGCCACAATCTTGATTCAATTTCCAAGTGCACTTTTTCTTGCTAACTTGATTACGTTTCATTATTCTTTTGTAGTAATATTTTATTATTTCCTCCTATTACACAGTTTAAGAAATATTTGTAAGATCAATATGGAAAATTATGTTAAAACAAAGGTGATAGCCACCAGATGGCGCTGTTTCACCTCTTTTTTCTATGACATGATTAATAAGTATATAATTTCAAAGTGTAGAAGATCTAGAATCACTTGGACATACTATTTTGGGGCCATAGATAAATTTTTTAAAAGCAAGTATTCAAATATCATAAGCTTGAGTCCATTTCTCATTTTTAACAGTAGTGCTGTAGTAGCCTGTTAGAGAATCCTTATTTAAAACACTGTTTCTGATACTTTGTTTTAGCTGTGCAAATAAAAGTTAAGCTGTGTTTGTGTGTGTGTGTGTGTGTGTGTGTGTGTGTGCGTTTGTGTGTGCGCGTGTGCGCGCATGAACAGAGACATACAGGGTCTCAGTGTGTAGCCCAGGTTGGAAGCTGTGTTTGTGTGTGTGTGTGTGTGTGTGTGTGTGTGCGTGTGTGCGCCCATGAACAGAGACATACAGGGTCTCTGTGTAGCCCAGGTTGGCCTTAGACTTTCTTCTCTTCTTGTCTCATGTTCCCCAGTGCTTACCTCATGTATGTGCACTGCCCAAGACACTTCTGTTTTGAGGAGCTGAAGCTTAAACCCCAGGTTGCCAGACTCTGAGCTCTACCTGTAGTCCTGAGAAACAACTCTACCCTTTTCTCTTTTTCTAAAAGAAATTTTGATTTTTTTTTATGTGTATGGGTGTTGTGCCTGCATATATGTCTGCACCACATTTGAGTCTGGTGTCTGCGGAGACTAGAAAAACAGCCCTCCTTTCTTTATTCCAAGTGTGGGCCATTATATCTGATTAGAAATTTACACTTGGTCGCCAGTAAGTTCTTTAGTTTTATAAAGTCGAAAGACAACTTTTATAAATGTTCTTATATGTTAGGAGCAAAATAACTATGTGGTACAATAATGTCAATATACCAGTTGAATGACCATTGTAGTCACAATGGCTACCTGATGAAATACACTTCTCATTGAACTTAGATAGCCCGGCCATAGGAGATGGTTTTAGGATAACCTACGTATGGTGGTACATGTCTATAAGCCTTGTACTTGGGAGGGTAAAGCAGGTGGATTGTTCCCAGGGGAAAGGTGGGGAAGGGGAGTTGGGAGAGAGAAAATGAAACTTTGAGAATGTGTTTTTAACGTCTTATATTGTGTGTGTGCGTGCACCCACAGTGGGTCCACATGTGCAGGGGACCAGGGAGAACAACTAATGTTTTCTATCACTCTTCATCCTGTTCCCACAATGCACTACTTCTCATTGAGTCTGGGGCTAGCCTGGCAGCCATAGAGCCTCAGAGACCCTTCTGTTTCTCTCTTCTCTAGAATCACTAGGCAGTCACACCTGACTGTTTACGTGGGTGCTGAGGATTCAAACTCAGATTTCTCCCGCTTGCACAGTGAGCATGCTTACTCACAGACCCGACTTCCCAGCCCAGATTTAAACACTTCCATGCCCCCATCAATCTATATTTGTGTCTGGCCATGAAAGTGAAACATAAATGCAGATGCCATTGGAAGTACTTACCCAAATCACTGTTGTATGAAATCAGGCTTTCTTACATTCCAGCTGAAGTCAGTAAATTTTCTTGTATTCTTTAACTTTGCCTTTGAATAGCAATGATATGAGTGAATTTTTATCTCTACCAGTGAGGTACTACTGTAATGCTTGGCTTGGCTTGAACCTGTTTTAATATATTTCTATTTTTTTAAGGCCTTTTGTCATAGTTTTGGAGTTCTCATAGGTCTCTCCTGGAAGAATATAAACTTCATGCTTCCGTTGCCTTATCAGCACTGTGCAGCACATTCAGTAGAAGACTTGCAGATATTTCTTATTCTAATAACTGAATAGTGAGGTTAGGTATTATGGTAAAGGGGAATTATTAAACTTTTCCCTTTGGTTGATGTGGTGGTCTGAATATGCTTGATCAAGGGAGTCGTCCAGGAGGTGTGGCCTTGTTGGAATAGATGTGTCACTGGCAGCGGGCTTTGAGACCCTCCTCCTAACGACGTGAGATTCAGTCTTCTAGTGTCCTTCAGATGAAGTTGTAGGACTCCCAGCTCCTCTTGCACTTGCCTGGAGGCTGCCATGCTCCTGT
The DNA here is from genome assembly GCA_036184795.1 of Tokudaia tokunoshimensis. Classification (NCBI taxonomy): domain Eukaryota; kingdom Metazoa; phylum Chordata; class Mammalia; order Rodentia; family Muridae; genus Tokudaia; species Tokudaia tokunoshimensis. The sequence goes on from BTHU01000011.1 coordinate 81,590,854, forward strand.
CATGATGATAATGGGCTGAACCTCTGAACCTGTAAACCATCCCTAATTAAATGTTGCTCTTGTAAGAGCTGCCTTGGTCATGGTGTCTGTTCACAACAGTAAAACCCTAACTAGGACAGTTGAGAGTTATATAGTGACATGTTGCCTGTACTTTTAAACCAAGTTTTTTTTTTTTTTGAATCTATTTACTTTATTATGTGTAGTGCTTGGCACGGAAGCTGGGGCCTTGTGTGTGCTGGTCAAGCACACTACCACAGAGATGCATCCCTACTTCCAAAATTGCTTCATATAGATAACCTGAGAATGAGTATGTCACTGGAATTTTTGGAATCAAAGAATGCTAATAAATTCACATTCTGAGGTTTTAAGTATTGACCAGGCTATTGATTCTTGTTAGAAATGTTGGTAAGTGGATGAACTAGAGAAGGATTCGTGACTAGTTGTTCATATGTCCTTCAAAATTTTCTTGGTATATGTTTGGCTAAATTGTTGAAAATAAATTTGGTTTGGCTCATTGCTTCTATTTTACTTTTCACTGGTCAGTAAAGCTGAAAATTTTTCTGTTTTCTTGTTTTAATTATTGTTTTCATTATTCTGGAGGGAGGTCACTTTTTGTTCCTGCCATTACTGGCTTTCTTTTTTTGTTTGTTTATTTTTGTTTTTGATTTTTTTTTTGAGACAGAGTTTCTCTGTGTAGCTCTGGCTGTTCTGCAACTCATTCTGTAGACCAGGCTGGCCTCGAACTCACAGAGATCTACCTACCTCTGCCTTCCAAATGCTGATTAAAGGCATGTGCCACCATGACCTGGCTGCTATTACTGACTATTTGAAGAGGTAAAGATTGGTAGATAATTGGGAGAGGATAAACACAATCACACATTTTGTGCTTTTTAAAGATTTATTTATTTTATGTTATGTATATGAGTGTTTTACTTGCATTATATCTGTGTACCACTAATGTGCCTGGTGCCAGTAGATGACATCAGATCCCCTGGAATTAGAGTTATGGATAGTTATGAGCCACCATATGGTTGTGGGGAAGGAACCCAGGCCCTCTGCGAGAGCAGCCAATAGCTGAGAGTCGTTTCTTCAGCCCCCACTTTGTGTTTCTTGCTTTTCCTGTCTACTTATTTTCCATGTCTTCCAATAAAGTAAACTATACCATAGGCAGTATTTGTATGAATTATCCTTCATTTTTGTTGCTTTTATTAGTAGAAGTGCCGTTTGCCATGTAATAGCTAAAATGATGACTGCATTAAAACATTTATATCTTAATTTGTGGGGACAAGGTAATGATTTGGCTTTTCTTACTATCTGTAATATATTTTAGCATATTAGCAGGAAATGCATGGAAAATGAGTACTATTCATTTACTCATTTGAATAAGGACTATAGAGCAGTTGCCCAAACACTAGATATGTGTGGATTCTAGCATCATGAACCTTAATCTCATCTGAGCATTTGTGTGTCAGTATGTCTGCTCATGTACCTTTATTCTCTCTTCCTCTTCCCCATTACAGGCCTCCATCACATTCTATGAATTCTGTTGTGCTCCTGTCTACTTATCTGATCATGTAATGATTACACCAGAAGTGCAAATATACACCCAAATGCAAAAAAGATAACCAGACATCTTCAGCCTATCTTTTTGTAGATTAGCTGTCATGACGTGGTAACTACTGTGATAGAATTTTGTATAACATTCTGTAAGAGCAGTACATTTTCCTTCATCTGTGAAGGATACAAGATGCCAAAGAGATGCATTGAGGTGGATTTCGTGGGACGATTAATAATTACTGGTTGTAAAAGGACCGATATGAACCATAGAGTTATTCTGGTAGCCTAAGTAGAGGGATATTTGTGTAAGTCAAGGTCTTGGAGAACACTGAGCTATGTATAGTTGCATAAAATGCATTGTATGCTGTGGTTTGAGGAATGAGAAACTAAAGAAGTAGTTTGGGGGTCTTAGTGTGGCAGAGTATTACACAGAAGCTAAAAGTGTTGTGTTTTTAAGATTTTAAGTTGGGGCCTGCAGAACATTTTTAAGTGGAACTTAGTGTGTATTTTATGCTCTCAATGAGTAGGATACAGTGAAGCACAATTGGGGGTGGAGGCTAAGTTTGAATCTTTCTAGTTTGAAAGATTTTCATAAGACACATAACTGTACTAATATAGCACACATCATAAGGTAGTAGCAGGAACTCCAGACCAGGATTGAAAATGCATTCAGTTTAGTGGGTTAGTGTACGCGTGTAATCCCAGTGAGGCAGGGGGTTTGCCAAAAGTTTGAGGCTGCCATGAACTAAGGATAATTTCAGGCCATCTTAGGCTACTCAGTGAAAGTTGTCTCTAAAAAGAAACATAAAAAAAAACAAAAAGCAAACCAACCATCCAAACAAACACAGCAAAAACAACTAGAAACATCAGCACCACAGCTAAGTTCAGCAGTAGAATGAACAGGATATAGTTAGTTACTAATGAGGCACGCACATAAAGGGAGATAGATCTTGACATTTCTGTGGAGAGGAACTGATGCCACCAGCTTCAAAAGGAAAAGCAACAGGATTTGAGGGAAAGCATTTGGGTTTGCAGTGTTTGGCTTGCTGTTACAAAGCTAGTGGAGTATTGGATACATTAAGTTGTACATGGAAGAAAATTACCTGCGAAAGAAAAGCTGGGAGGGTAGAGTTATCTTTTTTTTTTTTCCATTTGAAAACCTAAATGTTATAGTTATCACAAAGTTTCAATCCTTAGAATTTAAATATGTTAAAGGCTAATAATACTAATATGTATTTACAGCTTACTGCCAAGTTTAGGTTAAATGCCAAACATTACTTTCATTATCTCACTTATTTCTCATAGTAGCACGAGTTTAAAAAACACTCCTATCTAGAGTTTCAGGAGAGGATATATTGACCGAGATCATACAAGTAAGCTACAGATATTTAAACTTTGGTCAATCTACGTTTAAAGCCTAGGCTTTTAGCCATTATACTATTTGCCTGTCTTGTGGAATGAAAGATCTGTAATGGATCTAAATACCATTATCTAGCCTTGCTCTATAATCAAATATATGCCATAGCTAAAAATATATAATTAATGTCAAGATTAGCTATCTAATTTCCTTAATAAAAAGCTTAACCAAAAGAACCATTCATTACTGTGTCCTTGTGGTAGAGTCTTTTTTAAAGTGTGTGTGTGTGTGTGTACATACCTCACTATCATGTGACTTGAGTAAATTCTCATTAGTCTAAATCAATCATAATTACCCATTTTCCTTGCTAGCCATGTTTAGACATGGACTCTTCTCTGACCAATAATGGATATATGACTGGGTAAATAGAAGATGAACTTTGATAAAAGGTCCTGGGAAATTTCCACTCCCAGTCTAGGTATATCCAGTTTGGTAAGTGTTTATAGTTAGGGGTGCTGTTTTGTAACATTTTTGATAATTGTTCCAGATAAAAGGAGACATAGATGGCAGAGAAAATGAGAGGATGGCGAGTTCTTCCATCCTTAGTGATCTGCTGTGCTGCCTAATTACCATATCCTGAAGCTCTTCCGCCTCAGGACCACCTGGATCTTAAGTGAAGTTAAAGGATTTAGCTCGGTGGAATAGGGCTTTCCTAGCATCTGCATGGTCCTTGGAAAGATAACCTTTCATCATTTTTTTTCTTTTTTGTGGATTACATGTATCATTTATACCCTAATTCTGATAGTGATAGCGCTAAACTACTTTCAGATGAATATAATTTATGAGTACTAAATTAAATCTTTGATAAGATGTTAGCAAAAGACTGAGGTCACTTTAAGAAAATAATATGTTGTGATCATGTAGATATAATAACAAGAGATTAAAAATGGCTTAATATAAAATATTTTAACCCAATATACTTTCTTAATAGAAATGGTCATCTTCATAGCTGATGAAGGTAATAGACCCAAGGTGGGAGATCAAATGGTCATCTTCATAGCTGATGAAAGTAATAGACCCAAGGTGGGAGATCAAATGGTCATCTTCATAGCTGATGAAAGTAATAGACCCAAGGTGGGAGATCAAATGGTCATCTTCGTAGTTGATGAAAGTAATAGACCCAAGGTGGGGAATCAAATGGTCATCTTCATAGCTGATGGGGGCGGTTCCGACAAACCTATTCTGACCAAAGGAGCTTTTGAAAGAATAGTTAGAAACCACAGGATACTTCTTAATGTGATAAAATATATTTAACTTGTGCTAAGGAAGTTACTCAGTGGGCGAGCACTTGCTTTGCAAGCCTGAGGACCTGAGAGAGAATCCCCAGCACCCACGTAAGCCAGACATGGTTCCATATACCTGTAACCCCAGCACTGGACAATGGGCTGATTCTGAGAGTTCACTGGACAACACACCTGGCCAAAACTGCAAGCTTTCCTGTTCAGTGAGAGACTGTCTCAAGGCAGTAGGGAAAATGGGCTGATTCTGAGAGTTCACTGGACAACTCACCTGGCCAAAACTGCAAGCTTTGCTGTTCAGTGAGAGACTGTCTCAAGACAGTAGGACAAAATGTAGAAGAAAAAATCCTCACTTTCTGTTCTGGCTGCACACTTTGCTCTGGTCTCTACATGTTCCGTCAAGGTGCATACACCAGACACCACATGCATTTATTTGCTTATTTGTTTACCTGCTGTATTAGTTTGGGTTTTACTGCTGTGAACAGACACCAATGACCAATGCAAGTTTTATAAAAGACATTTTCTTGGGGCTGACTTACAGGTTCAGAGGTTTAGTCCATTGTCATCAAGGCAGAAGCATGGCAGCATCCAGGCAGGCATGGTGCAGGAGGAGCTGAGGGTTCTATGACTTTATCCAAAGGAAGCCAGGAACAGACTGGGCATCTTCAGGCATCTAAGAGAAAGATCTCTAAGCCCAACCCTACAGTGACACAGTTCCTCCAACAAGGCCACACCTTCTAATAGTGCCACTCCCTGGGACAAACATATACAAACCACCACACCTGCCTCAGCCCAAAAGCTAGCACATCACTTATGAGGAACCACTGATATATTCTTCCTAAGGTCAGTAATAAACAAGTTGTATAGTTTACACAATACTTAACATTGCTAGAGGTTAGACGCTATGAGATTTGGTGAAATAAATAGAAATGAAACTGCAGATGATATAATCATGTATCTGAAAACTTGACACAATCAAAACTACTAGTAACATAAGAATTCAGTAAAAATACATGAACAGTGTAAGCATTTGTATATTTGAATACTTGGAAACCATATTTACAAAGTGAGAAAGAGTAGATAAAATACTTCTTACCCGTAACTATTTAAAAGCTAATAGAAGAAAAAAATCCATAAAAACACGCATAAAAGACAGGTTTGAACAAAAGAATAGATGTGGTTACAATCTCTGATCATAATATTTTAAAAGTTACTATTTAATCTCCTTTCACTTTAATCACAGATTTTATTACATTTATCTGTGAGGTTTTGTAGGCCATTAGGCTTTATTGTAAAAAGCAGTGATTCTAAACTGTTCTTTGTTTGGGTAACATCCCAATTTTGAAATGTTAATCTTTAAATGTTTCCTGGCTTTGCAAAATGCCAGGTTTCACCATGACATTTGCATGAGCGCATATCCTTTCTTTTTCTCTCCTCTTCCCTTATTAGTCCTATTATTAATAAATATACACATTTATGTTAATTTCTTTAGCAGTATTGGGGAAGGGACCCAGGGCTGTTCCATATCCCCACCCATCTTTTGCTTCCGGTTTGAGACAGTGTCTCACTAAGTTCCCAAGACTAACCTTAAACTCTCTATAGCTTAGGCAGGTCGTAAACTTGAAATCATCCTGCCTCAGTTGATGATGATGATTACGACAATGACGATGACGACAGCCTTGTGCCACAGGCCCAGCATTAATAGTTTCCCTTCTACTTACATATCACACAATATACATACTTAATGTTTAAAAAAATCTAAATTCTTGTGTATAAGAGAAAATGTAGTACTTGTCTTACTTCACGTAGCTTGCTCATCTCCAGTTCTATCCATTTTCCTGTAAATTATAAGACTTTTCTTTTCATGGCTGAGTTACACTCCACCCTGCATATGTACTCTATATTGACTTTGAGCACTCATTTGCTGATAACCATCTAGGCTGATTCCCTGCATTGTCTTATCGTGAGTAGCATTGCCATAAACAGGGACGCATACCTGTCTCTAGGATATGCTGACTTAGATTCTTCTTGGCATATACCCGAGATTAGAATAACCAGATACTATGGAGTTTTTTGAGGAACCTCCATAGTGATTTTATCAATGACTGTACTATAATATCATTATGTATACCAATAATGCATAAGCCTCACTCCCTCCTTAATTTGTTGATGATAGCCATTCTGAAATGGGTTGGAATCCCAATGTAGTTTTGATTTGTATTTCCCTGGTGCCTAAGGACGGTGAACTTTTTTTTTTTTTTTTACATTCATTGGCTATTTTTACTTCTTGTGAGAACTCTGTTCAATTTTTTGGACCATTTACTACCTTTATGATTTGGGGTTTTTGATGTTTAGATTTTTGAATTCTTAGTTATTTCAAAGACCAAATCCCCTGTTCATTGAATGCCATGGAATTTAATTACTAGTATGAGATCATCTGGAACATTCTTTCCATCCGCTAAGAGGACTGGCAGAATTTGAGATGATGATCGCTCCATCATCTTGGGTCCTGAGGTGAGGGAACTTGGAGTTGAGTCCTTGGCTGCCCTGTTAGTGAAAGCTGCTGAGAGTGAGGATCTGATTGGATAAATGTTACTTGAAGCCTACGTGACTCCTCTCTATTGATGCAACCTTTCTGTCAGAACAGTTTTAATTTGTAAACAAAATTAATTCAGCAGAAATCTCTATGAGAGTACCAAAGATTTTGCAACTTTTTTTTTTTTTTTTTTGCTATTGGATTTAGAGAAATTAAAGTCAGCCCAGTTCAGGAAAACATTAACCTAAGAATTTTCATAATTTATGTAAACTCTGAAATGCGTTATTGCAACTTTTAAGCTCATTTTCAAAGACATAAAAACAACCATGTCTTTTGTTTGTTAATGTAACTGCAGCAATTCTGACATTAAAATCCATTACAAAATTGGGTAAAAATTTCAGTTTAGTAATGTGAAGAATCTTAGTGATTCCTTTGTATTTTAATATCCAAAATTCCAAGTTGTTCTTATGTAAATTTCAAAATTAGCAGAATGCTATTACTTAAAAAACAATCAGTTATTAAAGCATCTTTTAATTTGACAGTAATCCAGCATATTTTTTAAAATTTAATTCAGAAGCCTTTATTTTTCTATAGTCTTTTGTATGGTAGTTTGACATTATAACTGATATTGAATGAGTAAAATTTATTACATAAATAAATATACAGACCAATATATTATTAAGATTATCGCTTACTGGTAGTAAATTAGATTTCCACACTAAATGATTCCTGTTTATCTAGGCAATAAAATTAAACTATTAAATTCAGTGCAACTTGTACTGTAAATAAACTATTAGCAACGAACATAACTGTGAGAGCTGGTTATATGAATTATTCACTGCAAACTTATTATCTCTGTGTCATTAGCATGTAAGATAATGAACCTAATTACCATGGTTTTAAACTCAGGGGAGTTAGCAATTTATGTGTAGAACTTTCGGGACTGTGGCTTCACCCACAAGAATATTAAGAGAACCGCAGACAAATCTTCTGTTTCTCACTTGCTTGTTAGTTGATTTTTCTTAGGATTAGAGTTAATAGCATTTTTCTCTGACCTTTTAAATAATAATAATAATAATTATTATTATTATTATTTATGTATATGTGTGTCTGTCTGTGTCTGTGCGCATGTGTGTGTTAGGGGCATGTGTGCGCAGGTCAGAAGATGACTTTGGCGAGATCTTTCTCTCTCCCTCCTTTATTTAATTATTTGAAGGTACCCTGAATTCAATAGTTCTGGGGATTGAACTCAAGTCGAGGGGCTTCTATTTTAAGTGTCTTTCCCTACTGGGCCATCTTTCCCCCTGGTGAATACCTTCTCAAAGGTGTTATGAGAAATATTAATAGCACATTGTTCGTGCCTTTTGGGCTCATTGAGTGTTGTAGGTAAACAATGTATTAAGGTGTATATATACCTTCCTTCACCCAAGTTAGCATTACCAATATTTCTATAAATAGGATAATTACTTGAAACCTCCAGGCTAAAAGGTTAATAATCAATTTTCTCCTCTAAAAGGATTTAGACTAAAATGATTGGCTTTCATAGAACTTGGTATTAGCACATAGTCCTTTCTAAGCTTCGATTTCATGTTTCTGATCTTAATTTGAGGTTTAGATGAACTCCTTGTGTCTATTTTCTCTTATAGTATAAATTATCTGTAATAAGCTCTCCTAATTAAAGTTGATAAATCTACAACTGCCTCAATTATACACTAATCAATTATACACTAATTTAATTCTACTTTGCTGGATACAGTACGTCATTAATCGCTTTCAGACCTAATACAACAGATTTAGAAGTAATCAAAATTTGAAGCATGCTATTAGCAGGGAAAAAATGAAGAGTTGTAATGTTGGTTCGCATGTTGGTTCTTATAAACTAAGATAATTTATTTAAAAGGTGAAAGTATATTGCTGCTGTTTATCTTATTGTTCAGTGTCAAGTGTAAAAATGATGATTATCCAATATAAGCACTAATAATATATTATAAGTTTTTTTTAGGTAAAAGAGTTCATTTGGCTTTTTTTTTCTTTTTAAAGCTTTTGTCTTTTTAAAAAAGATTTATTTTATTTTATCTGTATGAGTACTTTGCCTGCATACATGTGTGTGTACTTTATGTGTGCCTGGTGCTTACTGAGGTCTGAAGAGGATGTCAGTTACATCACCTGGCACTAGAGTTAGGGATGGTTGTGAGCCACCATGTGGGTGCTGGGAATTGAACCAGGGTCTTCTGTAAGAAGCATCAAGTGACTTCAGCAGCCCCAGCTCTCCAGCCCCAGCATTTGGATCTAGTTTTAGTCAGGTGCATATGCACATGAACAAGAAGAGCATCAGATTCTCCTGGAACTGGAGGGACAGGCAGGCGTGTGCTGCATGATGGAAATGCAGCCCTCTTGGCGTTTTAAAGAGTGAGTCTTTGTGCGTAGTCCAGGCTGGGCTTCTGTTCACTATGTAGCTCAGGTTGGCCTCCAATTCATCATCCTTCTGCTTCTCCTTCAGAAGGCTTGTACTCAGGCTTGTGCCACCATTCCCAAACAGTACAGGAGTATAGTCTACATCTTTTCCTTGCTTTGTTCTCCTCCTCCTCCCCTTACTCCTCCTCTTCGTTGTGCTCTTGTTCTTCTTGTTCTCCCTCCTCCTCCTCCTCCTTTTCTTCTTCTTGTCATCCTTCTTCCTCTTCCTTTTCCTCCTCTTCTGCTCCTTCTTCTCTTCTTCTTTAGTTAAATCTTTAAAAAATAATTTTGGAGTGACAAGAAATGGCTCAGTATTAAAGAATATTTACTGCTCTTGCAGAGGACTGGACTTGGCTCCTAGGAACCACATTACATGGCTCACAACCACCTGTAACTCCAGTTCCAGGAGATGCCTTCTGGTCTTCTATGGCTATGGTACTCAGGTGGTACATATAAACTCGTGCAAGCGTACATACATTCACATAACTTAAAATACATGCGTCTTAGCTGTTGCAGGTGGTGCATACTTTTAGTCCTCACGTGCAGAGGTAGACATGAGTGAGTCTCTTCTGCAGACTAGCTAGTGGTATGTGAGGCCCAGTCCTTTTTTTTTCTTTTTGACCCTGTCTTTTACATAAGTAAATATAAGTTTGACACAGTGTTTCAGACAGGCACTGTTGGCCCCAAATTCATTATGTATGGTCATGATCTTGAGCTTGATCCTTCTACTTCTATCTGTACCACCATTTACAGTTCAGCCTACATACTGAACTATATCTCTAACAAATCCCATTCCCTTAAATTTTCATCATTAATTTAATTTTCATTTCATTTCCTTTTCTCTGCTTTCTATTCCTTTCTTTTCTCTTTTTCCTTTCCTTTTCAAGATAGGGTTTTCCTATGTAATATCCATGGCTATCCTGGGCTTGCTTTGTAGACCAGACTGGCCTCAAACTCACAGAGATCCACCAGCCTCTGCCTCCCAAGTGCTGGGATTATAGGACTGCACCACCACGCACGGCCTCATCATTAAGTTCTTCCATTACTAAATGATTTTCTATTACATGGTTGTTTATCATGTATAGTATCACATAGATGTATCTGAGATCATTTTTATGGCAGTTATAAAGGTTTTCATATATAATTTATTGTTTTAAAAACATTTTTCTTATAACATATATGGGATATTAGTAGTTCTGAACTGAATTCAAAATCTAGAGTTTGAATTTGAATATTACACATTTTGAACATCTGTACAGATTTATTTTATTTAAGACTTGGGCTGAAGAAGTGGTATTTGTATATAATTAATTTGATCGTCTTTAGACTACTTGTCTTAGTTCTTTTCCTTTTTTCTCCTTTTTTTTTGTACGCAGGGACTTTAAGTTATATGAGCAGAACGTTACAAACTTGATGTAGTATTTTTATTATTCCTCTGCTCATTGAACTCATTACTTCAACTCGAATTTCATCACTCTTTGTTTCTATACACTCATATTGTTAGTAATTCTCTTACCTGGTCTTATTCCTAATACATTAGTGTCTCTCAGTTCACCTAGTTTGTATGTTTTGCTAAGAGTGTTCTAAGGGGGAATGTTTTGGTTTTGGAGACTATTAGGTTTATTATACTTTTTTTGAGGAAATCAGTTTGGTAACAGGTTTCTGGGAATCCTGTGAGTGCTTGATCCATTATATCTCAGGGCAGCCCCTTGAAGTGTGATGGGAATGTGTGCTTGCAGTTAGAAACCTAAGGACCAGAGAGACTACTTTCCCCTGAGAACAAGCAATCCTGTCCATAACTCTCTGTTCCCACAGAGCAGCCACTCAGAAGCGATTCTGTCCTGAGTACTGAGGGCCATCTCATCTATGAAATTACGTGTTACTTCTTCCTACTATTGCCTTTCCATGGTCTGTGGTTAAATGAGCTTGACTCACACCTCTCTCTTATCTCCCCCTTTCCCTATACTTTCCCTGGCTTTAATCACTATTTTTGTTCCTAAAATCATTACTGTTTGATTTCAAGTAATACAAAGAAGCGTACTTCATGCTTCCTTAGTTGTGTTTCTTGCCTCCTGTTCATTTTCTGTAAATTTCTGTATCATCAAGCTCTATAATGCTAAGAGCTATTTTTACATGAAGCATTTTTTTTACAACTGAATAAAACTTAGTTCATAGTACAAAAAGTTTGCATTGCATTTTTCAGCTATGCTGAAGTCTAGAACCTTAGTAATGGTTTTTCCACTATACATTTCTTACTCTTTTGTTCTGCTTTAACCAAACCTCATTTGTTGATAGCTGGATTTAAAATTCTTCTTTGTTCTGTTTTTTTGAATAATTTGCTTATTCATTATTTTTTCTTATTTATTCATACTTTTTAGTTAATTCTAATATCAGAGGTAGAGGTAGGAGGATCTAGCATGCAGGGTCATCCTTGGCTAACTATAGATGTCAAGGCTAGCCTGGGCTACACAAGATCCTGTTTTAGCCTTTCTCCCTAAAAGACTTTATATTGCCTTCATAGTAGCTTAGTATTTCACTTGGGTATGGAAATTGAAGTTAAAATAGTTTTCTCAGCAATCTGAAGGCTGTCTTATTCTGGCAACCAGTGCTTATTGTGAGAAATGGGACGCCTTAATGATTTCTATTCTTTTGTTGAGAATTATTTTTCTTTTAACTCTTAAAATCTTCTTTCTGCCCACTATTCTGTAATTTCTTTTAAATTGAATTTTGTTTTATATGTATGAATATTTTCCTCTGTGTATGCCTGTGCTGCTACATGCATGCCTAGTGAGTCACATCTCTTGGAACTGGAGTTATAGCTGGTTCTGAGCTGCCACCTGGGTGCTGTGAGACAAACCTGGGTCCTCTGGAGGAATAGCCAGTGCATTATCTCTCCAGCCTTAAGCATTCTGTATTTCTTGATGCAATTTTCTTTTTATCCCGCCATGAATTTCTTTCCATTGTGCTGAGCATGTAATGGGCCATTATGGCAAGCTTAAAATGTCCTTTCTGACATTTTTTTTGCCATACAATTTTTGGTAATTTCTTTCTGTCATGTTCTCTAGAGCTATGAATTACTTTATAGTTTCCTGGCACGTAGAGGTTTTCTGATTTTACCACTATAAAAATACATGTATAATATTTTTGTGTATGTGTGTGTTGTTTTTTTTACAAAATTTTGCCACCTTTTTAATAACATATGGCTCTATGACCTAGCACTTAAAATTTCAGTTGTAAGCTGTCTTCTGAAAGTTGTATTAACTACTTGTTATAGATGGCTATAGTAATTTGTGTGTGTGTGCATACAAGTAGACATGCACACTTGCACTGACTCATGCTTGCCTGTATATGTACATCTGGAGGATAGAAGATGATATTTTTTAAAGCTTTGTTTTTATTGTCTTTTAATTATGTGTACATATGGGTACGCCCACCTGAGTGCAGTGGCTGGAGGACACTGTCGTCTGACCTGGCGCTTGAGTTCCAGACTGTCCTGTGTCACTTGATGAGGGCACTCAGAACTGATGTGGCATCCTCTTTAGAAGAACAGCAAGAGCTGATAATGGTTGGAACATCTTTCTAGCCCCCAAAGGCCGATACTTTAAAGTTTCATTTAGTGTAGTGGTGCCAAGATTATAGACGTATATGATGGCATCCAACTTTTCATGGACTCCCAGGGACGTACCTCAGGTCATCAGACTCCCTGGTCTAGCCCTTTTACCATCTTCCGGGCCCTCCACCTTACATCTTCAGACGGGCTCCTGCACAGAAAAAGAGCTCACTGTCTTATGTAGATCGACTGGCCAGCAATCATGTAGGATGCAGCTCCCTCCTCACCCCATCACTACTGGACACCTGAGGCTTTCGAGAGCTCTCCGGAGCTCACTGACTGGGGTAACCACTGTCTCCCGTGTCTCCCCCTCAGCTGCTGTGCCTGTTCTCACTCAGGCGTTTGGGATATGAACTCAGGTCACGGTGCTTACAGAGCACCCACCTTACCAGCTGCGCCATCTCCTGATCCCCTGAGCACCAGACCTTGTTAAAAAAGATTGATCATATTTTCCCTTGGAGTATTTTCACTGGGTATATGTGGGTGTACTTCCTGTGTCTAGTCCCTGGCACCCAAGTCAGGTAACTCAAAACTGTCTGTAACTCTTGCACCTGGGGATTCATACCCTCTTCTGACCTTCAAGAGACCCATGAAGATAGACATAACACATAGAAAAATAAAATAAATCCAAACAAAAATTTTAGTGGAGAGATCTTTGAAATAAACTAGTCCTAAACTCACCGAGCAAATGTTGATAAAGGTATGGATGAAGGAGCCCTGGGATGCTACCCTTTTTTTTTTTTAACTTTTTTTATTAGGTATATTCTTTATTTACATTTCAAGTGATTTCCCTCTTACTGGTTCCCCCCTCTCCACAAAAGTCCCATACGCTCTCCTCCCTCCCCCTGCTCCCCAGCCAACCCACTCCCACCTCCCCTTCCTGGTATTCCCCTACACTGCCACATTGAGCCCTTCCAGGACCAGGCCCCTCTCCTTCCTTCTTCCTGGGTATCCTTTGATATGTGAATTGTTCCTTAGGTATTCCAAGCTTCTGGGCTAATATCCGCTTATCAGTGAGTGCATCTCATGTGTGATTTTTTTTGTGAATGGGTCACCTCACTCAGGATGACATTCTCCAGTTCCACCCACTTGCCTTAGAATTTCATGAATTCATTGTTTTTAATAGCTGAGTAGTATTCCATAGTGTAAATATACTACATTTTCTGTATCCATTCCTCCGCTGAGGGACATCTGGGTTCTTTCCAGCTTCTGGCTATTATAAATAAGGCTGCTATGAACATAGTGGAGCATGTGTCCTTATTGCATGTTGGAGAGTCCTCTGGGTATATGCCCAGGAGTGGTATAGCTGGTTCCTCCGGTAGTATTATGCCAAGTTTTCTGAGGAACCTCCAAACTGATTTCCAGGGTGGTTTTACCAGCTTGTAATCCCACCAGCAGTGGAGGAGTGTTCCTCTTTCTCCACATCCTCGCAAGCATCGGCTGTCTCCTGAGTTTTTGATCTTAGCCATTCTGACTGGTGTGAGGAGTTAGAATCAAATGCCTTTTGGAAGAATTACTGAAGACAAAGCAACAATGGGAGGAGACTAGCCTGTATTCTTCAGCAGCAAAAAGCAATTTGAAGATGGTGTCGTAGTGGCTAGTGGAGGACACTAGGTGGCACCCTTAGCCTACACTCCTGTACTGAAGGCTGCTGAGTAGTTTCAGCATCTTAAGTGAATTGAGTGTATTTCAAGATAATATTGTAGTTCTTCATTTTTCTCCCTCAGTGATGATTTTGAAAAATTTCACTTATATTTTTGTTTTAAAACAGTTTGTCTCCCAAATAAACTATTTACAAAAGTCACAATCAGATCTTTTGTAATTTTTAAATGAAAGACTGTGTAAACTGTATTTCTATTTAGAATCATTTCAAGCAGATTTTGAAGTGGTTTAGTCACATGGAACAAACCACCGCGCAGACAAAGTTGCACATACGTGTAATCCCAGTGCTAGGTTATCCTAGCACGTTCTACATAACCTTATCCCAGGTTATGTAGAACTCCATTTTTTTATAATGCCAGGTCAGTATATAATTTCATTCATCTTTTTGAAATACTAAAAATAATTCCCTGGCTCTGTCTTTTAAGATACCAGATTTGGAATGATTAAATGTTTTAATTTCTGAAGTTGATTTGTACCATTAAATTTTTATCGATCGTATATTGTACAAGTGACAAAAAACCATATCTCAAAGTTGTTAAACAAGTGGAAATTTAGTAATAAGTTCCTGGTGTGGCGTTAGGTAAAGTGTAACTCAGTGGGGCAAATAATATTATTTAGAGTCATTTCAACTATTTGTTTTTCTTGGTGTCAGTTCTGTTTGCAAAAGAGGATGACGACCATCAGCTGATGGGTTTATATTCTTGTTTTTCTGCATCTGTCCTAGTGGCTCCAAATTCAGTGTGATGATTATATTATAGTGGGCCTGCTCTGACTGGCGTTGGTCCCAGACCTATTCCCACAGTCAAAGATGGAGTTTGTGTCAGAAAGTTACTGATGAAGAATGTTCATGTGAGCTGTGCAGGCGTAGTGGCCCATGATTGTAATCCCGGCACTAGCTTATTTGAGGCAGAGGATCAACCTGCCTCCAGTGTAAAACTTTATAAATAATAATACAATAGAGTGTTTAAAGTTATGGAGTCTGCCAGGCAATCTTGGATATTGTTAGGAGAATAAAGACTGTTTAGAAAGTTGGAGAGATGGCTCAGCAGTTAAGAACAACTGGTTATTCTTCCATAGCACCAAGGTTCGATTCCCAGCACCCAAATGGTGGCCCACAACAACCTGTAACTCTAGTTCCAGGATATCTGACACCCACTTCTGACCGTAGAGGAAAGCAGATAAACAAGTGGTACCCAGACATCCATGCAGGTAAAATACCAAGCCCAGGAGTGGGGGAGAGGGGATGGTTGGAAAATACATTCCTTTCTAAGAGAGCCACCTTAAGACTACATTCATTTTGTCAGTTCTCCTTCACTAGAATTATGTATCTCAGCCTCATGTCTGTTACGCTAGTTATGACAGCTCTCAGACCATGTTCTCATCGACAGAATTAGGGCTGTAACACTGTTGATACAGTTACTGTAAAGATAAAATAATGCAGAAAACCAGGTGACCTATGCCTAGCATTTCAGATGTTTCATAAGTAAGGTTATGAGTCAGATACATTAGGATTTTATCAGCCCTTGTAATACATTTCAGATTAGTTTATGTGTCCTGAATATCATAAACATAAATTTACAATCACCAATCTTAATTGGATTTAACTTACTGATGACTATGTTCACAGCCTGAGAAGACAGTTGATACATCCTGTCCTTCTCAGGACTCTCCTTCATTTGTATGCCGAGTTGCATAAGTTTCTGCAAGGGTTTTGTAATTAATCTATGTTGGAAAGTATAAATTATCTTTAAAGACTAGCAATAAATATAGTGAAATTATGATAAATGATTTTATTGTTTGGGGAAATAATATAAACTATTTTATGTGTTTGAAGAATACAAGTTGGCAGCAAGGGAGAGAAATGAGTGATTAAATATTGCTTAAAGTTGTTTTTTAATTAAAGTTTCATTGCTCTGTACAGTATTCAGAAATACATTTTAAATGTAACATTAATTTTTCACTTACCATTCATCTTTATTATAATATATTGCTTATATTTATCATAATGTTTTCCCTACCATCTGTAAGGCTTTTGTGATTCATTTAGGTTAACTGGTATGTAGTATTAAGAGCTTCCATGATGGCTTTTAAAGTGTTTCAACATTATAGATTTAGTAATACACAGTTTCAATATACAGCAATACAGTGAAACTCTTGACAGTGATGGAAAAAGTTTTCTTTAAAACCGTATTGCTAGAACCTCATTGTTCACCATACAGCATAGTTTAGTTACTTGTAAGTTATGTTATAATTGTATCGTTCATTCAAAACCCAAAAGTGTCAGTACAAACCATTATTTCACTAATTTTTGCCATATAACATTCTTTAGATGCAAATAGTACCAAATAGTATGAGCAAACATGTGTGCTCACTTTTATTGTTTGTTATTCTGTGTGGTATATATTCTAGTTGTAATTTACTTTTGATTGTTTTGTTACACCGGTGAGAAACTGTACTATATGAAGTGCTAATAAGGAGATATACCATTCCCTAGTAATTAAAAGTAGAGAAGATGTTTTAAATATTAAAAGTGAAAATTGATTTTATCATTAATGGGGACCATTTTTAATACAAAAATATTTAAATACATGAAAAGTAGTATACCTGGTTTTAAATAAGTGAGTTATAGCTATTGACCTTTATATCAGAAATTAAAAGGAGGTAGTCATTATAGTCTGTGCACTTGAAGATAGCTGTAATAAACTCACTTTATGTTAGCATAAGAATGTGCTTGTGAAAACTTATAAAAAGAAAAGTAGTATTGCTTTAATACCAGTGCAAATATCTTTAATGTCTGACAATAGAGGTCAGCTGGATTCTCATCTGCTTCTGAATTCAATCTGTGACTTTTTTATTGTTTTTGTTGAAGTGTAGGAATGTAATAGAGCGTCACTGAGATATGCCTCAATCAGAGCTAATAAGAGCTTGTAGAGTAGATGTACTGAGAACAACCAGAATTCATACATGAAAACACACTTAAAAACTGTAAAAGAAAACAAATCCCCCTCCAGACTTACGAGCATATAGCACCCATTCCCATTCACCACTAGAGTGAAGTCATTACATACATATTATCTAGCCTCTGAAAAACTTTTACTATATATTTGTTAAAAAATAAGATTGGGCAGGTGGTGGTGGCACACACCTTTAACCCCAGCACTGGGGGAGCAGATGGAGGCAGATCTCTGAGTTCAAGGTAAGCCTAGTATACACAGCTAGTTCAAGACAGCCAGGACTGCACAGAGAAATCCTGTCTTGAAAAAATAATTAGTTAATTAATGAGTAGACTGCAGAGACGGTTCATCATTTGAGAGTCCTTGTTCTTTCAGAGGACCTGGCTTCAATTTTTAGCACCCCTATTACTGCTCACAACCATCTATAGCTCTAGACCCTTTTCTGAACTCTTTGGGTACCAGGTACACATGTGGTGTGCAGATATAAATGCAGGCAAAACATTCTTGTACATGAAGTAAAATAAATAAAATTTTAAAAAATTAAAAAAAATTGTAAAAGTCAAATCACTTTATCTTTGGGTTTCCTAAAAGAGTTCTAGGGAAGCTGATGAAATGCTGGCCTGGGTCTGGGTGTCATTAACAGATTTTAACTTGGTGTAATGATGCATATCTGTAATCCCAGGATCCTGGAGACTGAGGAGGATCGTGGATGAAAAGCTTCCTGGGCTGGATAGTAAGATCCTAAACTTAAGAAAGGGCTGGAGGGTCACACAGAAACAAGCGTGGGTCTGAGTATTTAAAGACAACATCAACATGGACACTCCGATGATCAGGCTGGTCAAGGGGGAAGGTAGTACTTGAGGCCTACGTCCCTTTAAATGAGATTTTATTCATAATAATGGGCATGAAGCAGCTATATAGAATAGAACTCCCCAGTTAAAAGTTTCTAAAGGCACCTGTGCAGAGATCTGCTACAGGACAGTTATTTCTCAAGATTGATTTTTTTTTTATTTTTTGTTTTTTTGAGACAGGGTTTCTCTGTATAGCCCTGGCTGTCCTGGAACTCACTCTGTAGACCAGGCTGGCCTTGAACTCAGGAATCTGCCTGCCTCTGCCTCCCAAGTGCTGGGATTAAAGGCATGCGCCACCACTGCTCAGCTCAAGATCAATTTTTTTAAGTGTAGAAAAACTGGAGTATTTTAGAAGACAAGGCCCATGGTTTGTGTGAGGCAGGAGTAGGGGTAAGAGTGTAGTCTTCTGTTTGGCAGTGATGTACAGAGGAACACGGACTGAACCTCCCTAGTAGAGACTTCTATATGAAGAGTATTTCCATCCGTGTATCATTTATTTATCTTAATATCAACTTGTAGGGGTTTTGATACTTCCAAATTGGCAGTTGTTTAAGGAGGCCTGGAAACAGAACAAGCCCCAGTTAGTATTTGGCAGTAATTAAGTGTTGGAAATTTTATTTCTAACACTATTGATAAAGCACTTAATCCATGTATGTTTTCATGCTTTGAAATTCGAAGCACATCTATTCCCCATTTTTATTTCTATACATTTTTAAGACAAGCTTTGTTTTTAAACACATAATTTTTTTTCTAGTAGTGTTTATCAAAATTACAATTATTTGGTATGAGAAAGCGCTCTTCGTTTTCGTATTAGCTTGAATTTCCCATTGATATCAAGCAAGTAAATACTTGTTTTCTGAATGTAAACCAACTGCATTCTAAATTCATTGATACTAAATCATTTGCAGGGATTTAACATGTTGAGAAACCTTAATTATTCTGAATGTACTTATGTTATGATGTGGAGATGATTTGTTTACTGTCTTTAATGTGACTAAGTCAAAATATAAGTAGTTATTTGCATAAAGGGGAAATGTTGCTAATAATTTTTGCTTTGCTGAATGTTACATACAATGTTAATTTTCCTCGTAGGAGATATGAAGATGTTTTCACTCATTTCTGTAGCATTATAAGTGTCTAATTTTATGATCTCTCTAGTGGTCATATTTTACTGCTCCTTTTTTAATAGTTAAAAGTCTTATGTATCTGGTTTCTGTTGGTTTGATGTAAAGTCTTCTTATGTCAATTTGCTGTTCGATTATCTTGCCAGTTGTCATGCACACACTTGCTTATTCATGCACAGTCTGGTTCTCGGTTTACAAAAAGCTTTGGTCAGTTGACTTGGTCTTTGCAGTGTGTATGCTGCAGCCTACTAGTGGTCTATAGTAACCTCTTGCAGGGTTTTTACTGTGTTCATCCTCTCTGCTGTGAATGCTGGGGCATTTCCTCTAAACAAGCACTTGGTACACTGGAAAAACAAAACAAAACAAAACAGAAGAAAAGGTAGCTGAGGATGTGGCTCCGCTGCAGAAGGTGCCCCTCGTATGTGTAAGATATTGCAAATAAATAAATACCAAGAAAAGGGGGAAATTAGGGTTATAAAAGAGGAGAGGGTGTGTTTGTCTGTGTGTCTGTGTTTTGTACATTCCAGGCCAAGACTTTTAAAATTTTTTTTTCATTTTTGTTTTTATGCATGAATCAGGGTTTCTTGAGTTAGTGTGATAAACTTGAAGGTGTATAACCCAGATTTTCCTGTAAGAATTGCAGCCCAGTCATGCAGATTCTGGTCACCAGAACATTTCCAGCTGTTAGTGACCAGTCAGAGCTGGTCTTAGCCAATTGCCTGTCTTTCCCAGGATAGCTCTCTCTGTTATGTTCCTTGCATTTTCATCAAACCTGGATAACTGCGGCAGCTTTCTCCCCATAACTCTCTTAGGGGTTGGTTCCTTCTAACACCTTGTACCTCAACAGATAGTATCTGTGTTCAGAAAATTCACTTGTAACATGGAGCTCCCTTTGTTCCCAGACTTCCTGTAAAATTGTGTATACACTGTCTTATGGATAGACAATTTTGAACAAGCACCTCCTAATTTTATGCCACATATCAATGTTTCAGCAGTGGCAGGCCATGGGTGTTATGACAGAGATGCATCATGCAATCAAACTGTAAGTCCTGCTGCCTAGAGACTGCCTAGCTGAAGAGATGGAGGAGAAGGTGAAGAAAGAGAAGGAGCTCCCTCCCCTCACAGGGCACCACCACCAAAGACAGAAAAAGTTACTGTGACAGTGTAGCAGAAGCCTTTACAGGTCTCAAGAATGACTTTGAAGTCAGGAAATAGACCTAAGTATTGGAAGATCCTCATTAATAGAGAGGGGTGCTCTGGTACACTGTTTGTTACCAAATGTGAAGAAAAGCAAACTCCTCTGTACATATTATTTCTCAAGAGCTTCAGTTAGAATGCTTAGCAGAGCCGGGCAGTGGTGGCGCACGCCTTTAATCCCAGCACTTGGGAGGCAGAGGCAGGAGGATTTCTCAGTTCGAGGCCAACCTGGTCTACAAAGTGAGTTCCAGGACAGCCAGGGCTACACAGAGAAACCCTGTCTCGAAAAACAAACAAACAAACAAAAAGAATGCTTAGCAGACTCAGAGGTGAGCTTTGTCACCGCAGGAAAGTAAAGCCCTTTGCATGCTACACGCCTTGTCCGACGTAGGAGTCAGCGGTTTTTGTGATCTCGACTCTCTATTGACCTCGGCTGATGTGTGTTTGTTACAACTTTATTGTTTGTTTGTTTATTTTTGAAGGGTTGGGAAGTAGAGACCATGAAGTTTTGGTCCTTCTCCTGCCTCAGCTCTATGAATGGTGGCTTTGTGGGAATATGCTTCTGTATCTGGTTTATGCTGTTCTCAGATCGATCCCAGGGTCTCGAGAAAGCACCCTGCAAACTGTTTTCACCCCCATCTCACGAGAAATTTAAAATAGAAAAATGCTCATGAAATAAGGTCAGAAGGAAATAAAACATTTTGTATACAGCAATACAGTGAATTTTGTGTCTTAAGTTATTACAGAGAAGACAAGTTTAAAAGTTGATAGCAATCTAAATGTTATTAAAAGAATAAATTGGGCTAGAACGGTGACTCTTCAGGTGGTAAGACTGTTGCCACAAAGCCTGATACCTGAGTTCAATTATAGGGACTCACATGGTAGAAGCAGAGGACCATATTCCACAAGCTGTCTTCTGATCTCCATCCTTGTGTTGTGATATTTGCATGCTCACACATGGGCAAACACACACACACACACACTAAAAATGAAAAGGCTTTTGTAACATAGTGGATGGTGTTCAACAGTTCTAAAACAGTGACTCTCACTCAACACTCACCCACTGTCTCTCCAGACAGAGACAAATTCCACTGTCAGAGTAAATTCCAGTGTTGCATGTTCCATTGGTGGGGAGGGCACCATTTCTTGTCTTTTGTATGCATTTTTATGGTACCTTTTTCTACAAATACCTCACAGTTGTGTTATAGTATAAGATGTTACACATGATTCTAGTCTGGGAATAGATAGCCATTGCATGCACCTAGATTTGTAGCAGGCAGTTCCTTCTGGTTTGTATGTGCACACTCTAGTGTTACATAGTGACAAAATTTCCTTATGTGTTTTTATACATACATCCCCATCATTAAGCCGCACATGAGTCCTCTGAACCTCTAATTTTTGGTCCACATCAAAGCCAAAGCGTTGTTAACATGGGAACATTTTTCAGAACCACAGCAATTAGCACCCTGGCAAAAGGCACTGAAGCTGGTTCAAATATACCACTGCATTGGCTCCTGGAGGCTTGAGCAAAATTGTTGCCCGTTTTAACTGTAAAGATGGCAGCTGCATGGCATTTAACAGAACAAGAGATCAAAGGGTTAGCGATGAGGATCCTGCATCACAGAGAAGCTGTGTGGTGTCTTCTTCTGTGGGTTGGATTTGAGAACATAGGATCTGTATCAATTTGGTCTCCTTAGTGTAGCTTGAAATGTAAGTGCTAGGGGGCAGCACTTAACTACACGAGCAAGGGAGAATGTATTAGTTTCCTGTTGCAGCCATAACAAATCCCCAGGACTTAGAGCTCTATCTTATGAACCCTTTAATAAAGCCCTGTCTTCTCATGAACCCACAGTTCCTTAGTTCAGAAGTGTAATACAGTTTCTCACTGAGCTGGTGTCTGCTTTAGGTTGGTTTTTTTTCCCTCCCAGTTCCACTCTTTGGCAAAGGAGACTCAGTTGCCCAAGCTTGCCTCAAACTTGCCATCCTTCCAGTTGTGGTGGAAGGTGCTTGCTGCTGCTCCACATTCCATTGGCTGCAGCCATGATGTTAGAACTGTGGTCCTCCAGGGAAGCGGGAGTGGGTGGATTGGTGAACAGGGGGAGTGGGGATGGGTTAGGGAGTTGGGGAGGGGGGCAGGAAAGGGGACAACATCTGAAATGTAAATAAAGAATATATCTTAAAAAAAACCAAAACTGTGGTCTTCTCCGGGATCTCCAAGAACAGCTGCTTCCAGGCTTGTTCATGATGATTTCTGAATTTGTTTATCTTTTTAGATATCTTAATGTGACCTTCAGCCCACTCTATTATATGCTTATTTTCCTTTTCTCAGACTGTCATTTAAAGCAGAGCAGCTTCTTCCTCCATGTTTTCTGTATGTGTGTGTGTGTGTGTGGGGGGGGGTGTTGGTTGGTTTGAAGATAGGATACCTGCTATGCAGCCCTGGCTGACTTTAACTTGATCTCAAACTGGCAGTCTTCCCACCTCAGCCTTTTGAGCAATGGGAGTATAGCAAGAATGTGCCCACATGCCTGACTTTTTTTTCTTGTGGATTTTTTTTTCAGCAGTGTAACAATATGAACTTTTAAGTACTAATTAATCTCTCTCAGATTTCTACTATTTACAGTTGTAATTCCCCTCCTTTTGTGGTGTTGCTAATATTCTAGTGTGATATTATGTAGTAGGCACCTCTGTTGACTCCCATACAGTGGGAGTTGTGGGTGGTTGTGGGTAGTGGGAACTGTTCTCTGGCCCTCTGAAAAAGCAGCAAGCACTCCTAACCCCGAGCCACCTCCGTACCCTCAGTTCTGTGCTTTAGAAACCTATTTTCAAAATTTGGGCTTCTTGGATTATTTTTGTAAATTTAATTCCAAAGTAATCTTTGTTATCTTTTTTAACTTTTGAGAAAATTTTTTTATTACTGCTTTTGTATTATTAATATTCAAAGTATGTGACCTGGTAAAATATCTCAGCAAGTAAAGTTTCATGCTTCCAAGCCTGATGACCTGAGTTGATTCTTCAGGTCTCATACAGTGGAAGGAGAGAATTTACTTCCACCTCTACATGTAAGCCATGGTACATGCGTGCACACAAGCATGCATGCATGCAATAATTGAATAATAGTATTTTAAAAGTTTCAGAGAGTGAGAGTTAACATTTTTAAAAAAAACCTTTATTTTCCCCCTTAATTTTAAAATAGAATTGGCTCTTGTTTCATGGATGCAGTACTTATCTGCATTTCTTTGAGAATACTAAGTCTTTTTTTCCTTTCTCTTTTGTTCCATAGTATATGTTATTCTTAAATTTGATTTTCTCTTTCTCAGCAGTTTCATTCAAATGTATGGTGATCTTAGCCTCTTTGTTTAATAGAGGGACATCAAATGACAATAATTACCTGGGGTAGGTCTTGTCAACTCAGTCACTGTTAAATGTTTTGTAGTGATGTTTCTTTATGTTGATGTTTGGTTGTTTCTTTGATCACATTGATCTAGGAAGATAATATTGTTCCTTGCCTTCTAGGATCCAAGAAGGAGAATAAAATTGGAAGTTCAAGTTTAGTTCGCCAAGTCTATGTTAGCCTTTCTGCTACTGGAACATTTTTCTATTGTCAGTTTTTCTTCTGTAGATAATGGCACTGCAGTCTCCAGGATGGGAAAAGTGGACAGCCACTGTACTGCGCACAAGTGTTAGAAGGGAGTCTCAGAGTTTAGCTGCTTTTTAGACTCTGATGGTCTGTCTTTACTCTCTTCTGTTTGGTTTGGTTTTGAGTCAGTCTCTTTATGTAGCCTTGGTTGTCCTTGAACTCATATGTGCCTGCCTTTGCCTCCTGAGCTCAGGTACTCAAGGTGTGCTCCTCTGTGTCTGGCTTTACTCTGTTGTTAAAGTTCCCAGTGCCACCTACCTGTGTGCTTCTATGGGGTGGGAGAACGGTGTGAGTTTGTTTGCATTCTAGGATTTCTTCTGGGCTTCTCTGGTCAGAATTAGAACTCAGGGTTCTTGGATCTCGTGAATTAGTCACTGCTGTTCTGTTTTCCATGTCCAGTGTTGCTTTTACTTTCTTTGCTATTAAGTTTAACATGGAGAGTAGTTTTAGTGATGATTTAGGAGCAATCAAAAACTGTATGATTCAAATTCATTGCTTTAACTGCCCATGTCCAAACAGTTTTCATTTTTTTCTTGAACATTTGCAAATTGGGTTTTTATGGAGTCAGGTAATCTAATTGACATAATAAGGGTTGTGAAAATTATGTGTGGATTTCATTTGTAGCAGGTAAAGAAAATAACAGCTGGCGAATGGTTGTGTAGTGTGTGAGGGCAGTGTTGATTGGCTGCCCTAGCTTTCCTGCATCAGATACCCTTGTCCTTTTGAACTACTGTGCCGCTCTCTTCCTTCAGGTACTAAATCTGAATTATTACATACCAGTCGTGACTATTTCTTTCCCTTTATAAGCTATTGAATAATGACTTGCCAATAAAACTTGATAAAATTCATTGAGAACATTTTGAGGGTGTATAGGGGTAAAAAAAGTACAAGAAAGTAAAAGACATTTTTTTCCTGTGATCTTTGGACAGTAAGTAGAGACATACTTTTAACTAGTGAAGCTATTCTGAAACTGTTAGACCAAAGGCATCACAGAAAGGAAGAAACTTAGGTCTGTGAGGATAGTACATGAAAGAATTCCTGTGATTTACTTAGGACAACAATCAAAATAATTATTGGTACTTTTATCCAAAAGAAGTCCTGAAAAAACAAATGTTATAAGGTTCAATTTGTAAAAATCACAAATCCAAGTTTTGAAACATTAGTTACTATTGTTTTTACTAAAGTAAGCTAACTTAGAAATTTATATCATATCCTTCCATTATTTCTGGTTTTGTCCATAATTTTGTGGACCTGGTTTTTTTTTTGTTGGGTTTGGTAAAGTTAGTCATTTTTGTCTTTTGTTTTGTTTTAATTTGTTTTGACCTGACATTTTAACAGATCTGACTTCTTGGACTGATTAAAAACGCATTTTATTTGGTGAACTATATGTATTTTCTTCACGAAGTTGCTTTCCCTTTTTATTCATGACTTATGTTGCTGCCAAATCTTCTAAAGCACATGTTTTTGATACTGGTGTCAACATTTTTAATTAATATTTTAGATGATAAAGGTGGCAGTGTGAAAGATTGTTTTGTTAGTGAGTGATACTTAAAAGTAAGTGGCATTTGGTTTTATTTTACAATAGAATTTAATCTTATGTTTTTTGTTAAAGTAATGTTACTCAAAAATCTCTTATTGTACTATTTGTGGTGAGCTTTTTAAGGATGTTTAAGATTTCACATGCAGTTTAACTGATCACAGATGAAGTTGTAAATTAATACCTCATGAGCATGTTTGACTGCAGGGCATTGCTTGTGAATCAGACCTGCTTTGTTCCTGTAAACTGTGAAAGAGGCTTAAGCACATGGATTCAAACTGCACGGTGATACCAGAGTCCTTATGAAAAGACACTATAGTTGGATCATTTAGAATGTACTAAAATATTATGAATAGCCGTAAAATGTAATAATTCCCTTAAGCTTTTAAGAGTTATAAGAGTTGGTTTTTACTCCTTTGTTGAATTCAACCACCTTAATAAAGAAGTTGCTTTGCTGCTTTAAAGCTAGGCCTGGTATGAAGAAGAACTGACATAGCGTGATGATGGGAACAGATGAGATTTCCCAGGAAATGTGCATGTACTCTCGCATAAATGTTATATTTCCATTTTTATTTCATTCATTCTTTTAACAGAACCTTTATGATAAAAATTGTTCATTGCTCCCTTCTACTATAGTATTATTAAATGACTCTTTGAGTATAAAATCCGATGCTTGTTGGCGCCATTTTTCATTTACAGTGTCTGAAAATTAACTAGTGGATTATCTCTTCTTTGCCAATGATAAACTGTTGATTATTTATTGGAAAAAAATACCAAGGAGAAGTTACAGGCTTTTGTCTGGGGGCTGGTGACGTTCTAATTTGCTGAAGCTTGAGCTATCCTGCTTACCGGGGTGAGCAGTAGGCCAGGTTACTGTAAGATGTGCAGGGGCTTTGGACTCCTTGTGTTCTCAGAACACTTTGGTACCTGTTCTGAAAATACAATGGACAAAGGCAATGATGAAAATGATTTTTAGGTGACTGGGTGGAAGGTAATTGTGTCAATTGCAAATAAGTTGCCTTAATGATGATGCATAGGACATTGTGTAAGACATTTAAGAATTTAATATTCTTAACATGCGTCCTTACATAAATTGCTTCCTAAATTGTCTCCCTTTTTTTTTTTTAATGGAAGTGTGTTCTTTAATCAATTTGACCAACTATGGCCATCACTGGGCCACAGTGAATGCCCCTGGCATGTTCCAGTTCCAAGGAGGAACCAAAATACCGATGATAGGACTTGCCCTGTATGTTGACTAACAGTCTCTCATCTTCCTGTTTCTATTTTCTCGGTGTCAAAAGAAAGTCATTATCTCGCTAGCCTCAACAGGGTCTCAAGAAAGGAATTATTCATTCTGGTAGTGATGGTTAAGTTAACTTGCCTAACAGTAAGAGCATGGGTCAGTATAGATAGTTGCAAGTCAGCTGCAGGCCTCAGATGTCCCACTGAATTCCTGGTAGCAAATGATTTACCAGCATTATACATCTAATAGCCACAAACATAGCTGCATGAAGTGGCTGCTGTGATTCGTGTAAGCTTTTCAGATGAACCAGAGGTGCTGTAGTTGTTCAGTCACTTGTTTGGGTATCAAAGGGGTAAGGTGTGGGTCATTCTTTATCCTAAACCTCAGTGTAAATACTGCTGGAGTTATCTGTCAATCCCCTCAAATGTACATGGGAGCGGGTGGGTATTGTCATTCAAAATAAATCTAGGTGAGAAGGGTCAACCTAGAGTTCAAGGAAATCTACATTTAAAGGGTAGGACAGAAGAACAAGAAATAAACGAGATATAGGAGAGCCCGGTGGGCACTATGTCTTATTAACTAAATTATGTAAATGGCAAATGAATTACTGACTCAGTGGAAAACAAAAATATAAAAGTAAATTCACATGTTACATGAATTTATTTTGTATAAAACTTAAATAAAAACAGTTTGCATTTAAAATTTGTTTGATTTAGATATACATTATGCCAGACATTGATATTTTCTGGATGAGTCCCTCCACTCCTATTTTTTTCTTTCTTAGATTTTATTTTTTTAATTTAAACATGAGTATGTGTGTGTCTTTGTGTGGTTGTGTGTGTATGTATCCAGGGTGTCCTTAGAGGTCAGAAGAGTGCTTCAGATCTTCTGGAGCTAGGCTCACAGGAGGTTATGAGCTGCCTAACATGGCTTTTGGGAACTGAACTCATGTCCTCTCCAAAAGCAGCAGGCATTGTACCCACAATGGGGCATAAATAATTCTCCTTTGGAGATGGGGAAAGATGAAGTGTATGATGTCATAATATACCTGAAAATCAATGCCTTCCTGTAACCATCTGGAAGATCACTTCCTTCTTCCTTAGCGTAATGTTTTGCATGCGTTTAGGATTCATAGTTAAAAGAGTCAGGAAGTGTAAGTAGAGTAATCTTCACTACAAATGGGATTCAGTAACATTTCCTAACTGGACTAACATAAGAACAGGAGCTTGGCTGGCCTTAGGGGTCCCTAACCCAGGGACTAGGTTGTTGGAAGTTGTTTGTTCTCTCCCTGTTTCTCAGTTAGCCTCCCCATGTCAGTTGCTAATTACAGTCATTCCTCAGTTTCTGTCCTGCTCAGCTGTCACCTGCCTGTAATGGGCTCATGCTAGCTTTTCTTACTTCTCACTTGAAACACTATCAGTACTTCTGATTGTCAGTTTTAGATGCTACATTTACATTCCAGATAGGCATCTAGAAAAAAAATTAACACTTTTGTAAGATTTACTAAGTATTTCATTATTCTTCTGAAGGGTAACTTCCAAGTGATGTGGCTGTAACTGTATTTCACTTGTGTAATGATCAAAATCTTTTCAAGTTTACACTTTGGATGGCTTTGTAAGTATGGCGTTTTTTGACAAGTTTATGTATGGCATTAGCAATTTGCCTAAAGAATGAGAAGAAAACACCAACTTTTTTGTTTGTTTTTATGACTTGTGAAGATTTTGCATTTTATTTTTCTGAGTTGTTTTAAAAGAAACCTTCATAAAGGCCCAGGCTTTATTGTTTTTCTTGTTGTTGCTGATCACCTTAGGAGCTGCCTATATTTTGTGAGGGTGACCCTTCACGATCACTTTTAGACTAAAGAGACCGAGTTTTCTAATGTTGTGTGGAAGGTTATATTTAGCTGTTGGTATTTCAAGTTGGAACACTTCATTCGGCTGTGCCTTTAGTCAGTGAGTCATCTGGAGAAAATGGGCTGCTCTTGCTTTTAGGAAGAGTCTGTAGCAAATAATAATAATAAGTTAAGCTCTGTGGGAGATTTTATGCCAAATAACAAGCTTAAAATGGAAAATGTTTTGTAATACATTTTATTGCCCATATGCAAAATATATACTAAAGAATATAGAAGCATTTGGCTCATTATTGTCTTCAGCTGATAAAAACACAAAAAGTAGTAGCCCTGATTTCCTACAAAACATTGTGTGGATTTTTTTTTTTTTAAGTTGTAGACAAGTCGAAAGCCTGCATAAGCTCTGTGGAATTATTTTACTCATACAGTAAACAGCAGTGGCAAAAGCTTGATGGTAATTGTCCATATTGTGGTTATTGAAATGTTTTCAAATCACATTTGTTTAAAAAAATGCTCTTATCACTTCATATTTACTTTTTATTAGGCAAGATTCCCTATTATATAGGGAGCTTTTTATTAGGCAAGATTCTTTAAGGTGTAGGGAGCAAGGGATGTGGGAGATGGGGGTTCCAGTTTTGGATACCTTTGTATCACCTGTGTCACACTGCTCGCATACTTCGGTTTTCCCATCTGTACAGGGTCTGGTCCTGGTGACTTTTCTTGCAGCGGGTAGCATGGAACAAAGCAACACATGGAATACTGGAGGTTCGGAAATCTTAAGGTCCTACAATCTCAATTTTTAAATCTGAACTATCTTTTCTGGAGTCAACTTGGCAGACTCTGTGAGACAGAATGACTGGGGCACCAGAGCCATGAACTGTGACCTCATTCTTCCCCCTTCCCATCAGGATTACTAATTTCACATAGGACTATCCATACCATTATTGCCATACCACTTCTGCCTGTCCAGTGTTCCTTCATGGATGATGAAATACAGGTAGTGGAAACTGGGATGTTGTGGTTTCTCCATGTATGCGGCTATTCGTGATAGTGAGTTTTCTGCCAGAGCACATTATGGGGTTTTATGCATGAAAGAAGCCTTTGCAGCAGAGTGAGTGCTATGGGGGGATTTTGGTGTCCTTAATCATAGTCATAGAAAGTCAGTCATGTCTGAGAAGCCAGCAGTTAGTGACAGCAGTTGTTTTTCTATACCCTAAATCTACAGTCTCCAAAACTGAACTACTCATTCCTGCTCTCCAGCCAGTCTACCTGCAGGCTTCTTTACCTACTGCCAACCAACAGCTCTGTCTAGCTGTCGGATAAACACCCTAAAATCATTCTTGGTCTGATGAGGTGGCCCAGTAGATGTGAATGCCTCCGGTGTCAGCATGAAGATCTGAGTTTGAATCTACAGCATCTGTGTCAAAAGTTATGTGTGCGTTGTATGTACCTGTAACCCTAACACTGGGGAGTGGATACAGGTAGATGGATCCCAGGAAGTGGCTGACCAGCCTAGTTTCTGCATGCGTGTACATGGGCATGCACTTCTATACACTCACATACCACAGACATAGGCAGACAAAAAAAAAGGCATAAACAAGCACTCTCATACATTTCTCTCATTCATGTTTGGTCTTCCAGGCAATCTTACTGGCACCACTGATAAATATAGCCTAAAATCTAGTCACTTCTACCATCTGTACCAATAAAGTCACCTGCCCTACTCTGTGGCTCCCCTTAACGCCTCCTCCATCATCTGCTTGAATTACTGCAGAAGCCTCATAATCAGTTGCCCTCTTTCCGCCATTACTGCTTTTAGTCTCTGCTTAGTGAACAGGTTGGCTTTTTAGAGACCTAGATTAGATAATGAGACTCCGATAAAAATGACTGAGATTGGGAAATGCTAATGAAGGAAAATATTATTTACAATATTATTAAAGTGACTACAGTTTTGTAAAACCAATATCAACCTGAGAGGTCAGGGAGATTTCTCAGCAGCGAGAGGCAGGTGAAGGTGCTTTCTAAGAAACCTGGTGACCAGAGTTTACTCCCCAGAGCCCATGAAATCGCATACGGAGAAAACCATCTCTACAGCGTTTTCATCTTGCCTCAATGTGTAGTCCGGCAGTGTACACCACACATCATTTACAAACACCAAGAGTCTACTTGAAAATAATTAAAAACAAATAAATGGTTGATGATTGTAGTTAATATCCCAAATAATTTAATACTTTTCTGTATACCAAGCCATAATTTATAGACTAACCACAGTATAAATGGAATATAAATATATATTGATACTATAGTAGATTTATTTCAAAATGAAAGAAATGTTCAAATTAGGTAATCTGTTAATGTAACTTTCTTGTTTGTTTTATTTTGTATTGTATTGTTTTGTTTTGGGTTTTTTTTGGTGTTGTGTTGTGTTTTGTTTTGTTTTGAGATAGGGTTTCTCTGTGTAACTTTGGCTGTAGACCAGGCTGACCTTGAACTCTGCTCTGCCTGCCTCTGTTCCCAAGTACTGGAACTAAAAGGGTGGGCCACAACCTGACTTCTGCTAATATAATTTTTTGTACTCTCTTACAAGTTTCCTAAGGGTGAGTATTTGCTCAGGAAGTCCAGAAGAGGTGAGCCAGTGGGCGTCTCTGCAGCCTTCACTAGCAGAGCTTCTTCAGTGAAACCTGACCTTATATAAGCTTTCATTTCAATGCGGACTCCTGTCACCTCTAGGATACCATATGGAGCTTACTTATAGGTCATGGTTAACCTCATAAAGTAGTTCTTGATTCTTTAGGTTAAATTCCTCTTTATTTTGTAGTTTATTTTTTCTGTTGACCCTAGACTGATGCCCTGTATTAACAGACTTCTGGGGAATTTTTATGATTGCTTTCCTTTTATAGCTGCTAGAAAAGCACTTGGCACAATTCAATATACACTCTTCTTGTTAACTTTTTATGAACTACAGTACAACACATAGAAGAGTATACAAATCACAAGTGTGCAGCTGAATGAATTACCTCAAAGTAAACATACCTGTGTCACAGCTGTCCAGTCCTAGAAATAGAACATGGTGAGCAGACCAGAAGCACCTGGTCCCTTTCTCTTCCCCAAAGGTGTCTTCTCTCTTTTAATACCAGAGCTTAGTTTTGCTGTTTTAATGAATAGGATCATGTAATGCGTACTTTTGGATCTCTGGCTTCTCTGGCTTGTCACTGTGACAATGGCTGCATGCGGCATGCATGGGGCCATGCTGCCTTCATTTTCGTTTTGGTCCATGTTCGTTGAATCCGTCTCAGTTCAGCTTCAGTTTTCCTGATGCATATCCAGGCTGTTTCTAGCTTGGCTGTATTGGCAACAATGTTGATATATGAGCCTTCTTATATGGCTCACGTGCACTTACCTCCCTGGGAATTGCAGGATTGGATACACTGTCTCAGTCTTACATTTTAAAGATGCTTACAATTTTAGTTTTCTAAAATGGTAAGTTCTCAGGAACTTTCCACTCGTTCCACTGTTTTTGAACTCCAAGCTAGGGCTGTAGCTGTGGATCCTAGATAAAACACTACCTGCATACACAAGACCCTGAGGTCAGAACCCATTATCACAAAACACAGGAAAAACCTGAGTCAAACTGGCGGGTAAAGGGTTATCTCATTGTATTGATTAGGTTTTGTTGTTGGCTGTTTTAATTTTTTAATTTTTATTTTATATGTTTGGGTATGTTGCTTGTGTGTAAGTCTGTGTCTTTGGAGTCGTTGGATCCTCTATAACTGGAGTTACAGATGGTTGTGAACTGCTACATAGGTGATGGACTCAAACTATGATCCTTCCCAAAAAAAGCAGCAAGAACTCTCAACTCCTTAGCCATCTCTTCAGACCCTTGTTTATTTTTTGAGATAGCCCAGGATGGACTTGAACTCACTCTACCGCTCGCAACGACCTTTCACTTTGACCTCCTGAGTGCTGGGATTGCAGCCATACATCACCCTTTCCACTTTACATGGTAGTGCGGATTGAACATTTACATATGACACATAGTTGGATAGTGATGATGGGTAGAAAAGTTAATATTGATAACATTAAGATGTATGGAAGGATATAAGATTGTTTATCCTTGCCTTAGACGTTTTATTGGCAGGTTCCTTAAATTTCAGTAATACACAAAATTGGGACTGGCATAGAAAATGGGCACCTTCATAAACCATAATGAGATTATAAATCATCTTTGAGGATGTAAAGAGGATATATAAGCCTCTTTGAAGTTTAAATTTATATTATCAAAAATGTATGTCCCTTTTGGTTTTCAAATTGTTTTTATGTATAAAGAAATTTGTTGCGATAAGAGAAACATAGCATAGATTGATTTCCCTCCAAATCAATTCTTGATAAAGTGTAAACATGTCTTATTAAAGATTAGCTTGGAACATTGGAAAATTAAGAATCCACTTAAAAAGAATGGGACTAGATAAATCAAACTTGGGTTGGTTTGAGTGAAATGCCCCTTATTAGTCTCTGGTAGTCAAATGGTCACTAGTTTCTGGAATTGTTGGAAAGGATTAGGATCTATGGCCATGTTGGAAAAGTTGGGTCAGCTGGCTCAAAGTTTAATCAGCCTTTACTATCTATAGAGCACTCTCTGACTCCTACTTAAGATTTGAGACATTAGCTCTCAACTGTTCCTGCTGGCCAACTTAATACATTCTTTTATAAGTTCCCTTGGTCACATGGTATTTTATCACATCAGTAGAAAAGTAACTGATACAAAACCCCAGGAATTGTTGCTTGCAGAAATATAAATTTTATTATATTTGTGGGGGAGGTGTTTGAGTTAAGCATCCATAGTAAGTTTCTGAAGTGTCTTGTTTTGTTAAAGTTTGATAGATACTGTTTATATTATGCTTATGTAACCGAATTGCCGTTATTCAAGGTTACTAATTCAGAAGCAACTATTCAGAATTATTTTATTTTTGTTATATGACTTTTAAGCTAATAGATAGTAAAATGTATACATTATGTTTTATGTTTTATCTGCTGCACACTGCCTAGGACAGTACATTGCATCTTCTGAATGCAAAAACAGAACTTCTTATATTTTTATTTACTTTTTAATTTTATTTTATATGTACTTTTTGCCAGAATGTATGTTTGTGCGCTGCAAGTGCTCCTGGTACCTGAGCCCGTCAGGACAGGGCATTTGATCCCCAAGAGCTGGAGTTGTGAACCACCATGTGAATCATGTGGATGCTGGAAACACAACCTAGGACACCAGTTGCTTTTAACTGCTTATGCAACTCTTTAATCCTAAAATGAAATCGATTTTTTTTGAGAGCTTCCCCCCTCCCCCAGATAATGTTTGCTTTCCTGCCTGTCTCTCTGTCTGACTGTCCCTCCCTCCCTGAGATTAAACTGACGTCATCTGTCTTCACCTATAAGCACCCTTATATTGAGAATCATTTTCCAGTCCAAAGCAGAATTGTTCACAGGAACAATTAAGATTGATTTTAAAACAAATATTTTTTTTTCAGTGTGTTCAATCATTGGTCTCTTTATCAAATTGATAAAACAAACATTTTACTTGATCACTGCAGAAGAGTAATCTGTGTTAAAAGCAAAAAGCAATTTACATGAAGTAGAGGTTGTCAAACTAAGACATGGGACCAAATCACTCCACTTGACCTATAAAGAAAAGTTTTTGGTTTTAATAGTTTTTAATAGTCTCGTGTGAATGAGACTTGAAAGTCAAACTTGACCCTTTGAGAGACACCAGCCTCTCAGTGCCTCGTGACTTCTTTGTCATCACAGTGGCAGAGTTGAGTAGGCACAGCACACACTTTATGAAACGTCCTTGTTTCCTCACAGCTTGGCACAAGCCGATTTCAATGATGCAGTTCTGATTCCACATTGTTAATGCTTCACGTGTATGGTTGTGCTGTTACTGCTTTCATTTAATTTTTATAATTCGTGTGTATGAGTATTTTACCCAGGTGAATGTCTTTGCACCACACGTGTGCAGTGTCCCTAGAAGCCAGAGATGGTGTTGGATCCCATAGGACTTGTGTTACAGCCAGTTGTGGCCTACCCAAGGGTGCTGGTGATCCAACCCATCATCTCTGGAAGAGCAGCTGGTGCTCTTCACTCCTGAGCTGCCACTCCATCTGAACCTTACTACTCCATGTCTTGCATGTCAAAACAAGAAAGGGTACTCGCCGTTTTAAGGGACAGTGGACCATGGATGGTTTTTCTTCATTTTACTCAAGGAATTCTATACATACTGCCGTGATCAGCGAACCTGAAGTATACCAAATTCATGGGAAGGCATTGCTTTTTCAATTGTTTTTAAATACAACGTCTCTAAATTCACAACTACAGGCATACAAGCTTGTACATAGACACACAAAGAGAAAATGAGACCACACACAAAGTATGTTTGCAAATGGCTCATTAGCCAAGCAACAGCCATTTACTAATGACAAATTAATCAAATTCTACTTTATTGTCTCAACAAAGAAATTCATTTAGAAACCTAAATTTGTTTACGGATTCTAGCTTTCGATGACAATAGTTCCTTTAAGAATTGAGGACACTGAGCTCATCTCAGGAGTCAACCAAGAAGGTAATTTCATGTGGATTTCTTTGACTGCCTTTTGTTTAGTTCTTCCTCCCTCCCTCCCCCCTCCCTCTCTTCTTCTTTGCCCTCTCTTTTTCTTCTCCCTGCCCTCCCTTCTCTTCCCCTCCTGTGCTTACTTGAGCTGTCTGAATGGCCCAGGGTATTCTTCACCTTGTAATCCTGCCTCAGTGCTCCCTCCACAGGTGTGTGCTACCATGTTTAACTCTCTAAAGTTCTTTATGAACTAAGAGACATTGGTCACTTATTCAGGGAACATTACTAGATTTGAAATGACTGAAGAATTCAGTAGTTTCCACTAAAAGTCTGTGTGGAGCATCTGTAGACAGCACTATTTTTAAAAAGGTTTGAGAAGAACATTAATTATATTCTGAGATGAAGTTTATTAAGGTAAGCTACAGCTGGTAGTGGTTAAAAAAAATCTAGGAGCGTAAAAAGCTCAGTATAGTGTCTTGAACACCAATAGCTTCAGGGATGTGGGAAGAGTAGGGATGAGACAGCCTGGTTCCTGGTTCAGTGGGAGACTCAAGGGAATAAAATGGAGACTGATAGAATGAGCACCCCATGTCCTCCTGGTCTCCCTGAGTATTTTGCACAAAGTAGTCTCTCTCTCTCTCTCTTTCTCTCTCTCTGTGTGTGTGTGTGTGTGTGCGCGCGCGCGTGTGTGTTTGGGGGTGAGGGCAGTGAAGGGGTCTAACTGAAGGAAGAACATGAAAAAATAAAGTTTAAAAACCTTTTTGTATTCACTGTATTTGTAGATATTTTGTGTAATGTATTCAAGTTATAATCATTTATTGTTTAACTTTGTTTACCGTCATGATGAAACAGTCCTATAGTTGATTCTTTAATTTGTTCTTTTGGTGTCAGACATTTAATTTGTTTCACAAGTATACTAGTTTGTATACTGAAATATTTTGATCTCCTGGGAAGAACTCAAATTTTTCTAAAAACTACAGGTTTCTTTAGCTCCTGTTATTGAACATTAGATGACTTGAAAATTAGCTTTTGCTGCAGATTGTTATATCACTTCTTAAGATATTTCAGGATTTATTTATTTTGTTATTTTATGTGTTTTAGTGCTTTGTTTGTGTATGTTTGTGCACCGTGATGGCCTGGTGCCCATGATCAGATATGGGATTCAGATCCCCTGAGACTGGAGTACAGTGTCAAGCCGCCATGTGGGTTCTCGGAATCAAACCCTTGTCTTCTGCAGGAGCAAGTGCTCCTAACCACCACCCATCTCTCAGTCTTGTTATCTGTTAATCTGCAGTTTGTTCTAAATTGCAAGCAAACAGTGTTGTGTGCAAAGCCCATGGCAAAGCCATTTGCCAGCAGTTACTATAACTTGAATCAATAGTAAACACCCAAGTATGCATTTCAGTTCTTTTTCAAAGTTCAAACTAGAAATGGTATTCTCATTCTCTTGTGCACTCTGAAACTCATAGCAGATCGTTTGGATTAAGATTGTAGTTTCTCTTTAGACCTTCATAGCAGTGACACAGGTATTCTCCTTATTTCAAAGTCCACTCTGTGCTGTACTGACTTTTCTGTCTGCTGTTGGGATTGGAAGTGCTGCTTAAACTGTGGTAACATGCTAAAATGCAAACATCAAAAATTCATTCTATTGGAGTCATGTAAAAATGTTGGTGTAAATATTAGGCTTTTTGATGTGTGCTCGTATTTGGCAATTGTTATTTGAAACGACATTTGAGTTTATAGATTGTGTTGACAGACCAAAATTTGTCATCAGTTTTATTTATATTTGTCCACCCTGTTTGTGTGTGTGTATGTGTGTGTATGAGTGTGTCTGTCTGTCTATCTGTGGAGGTCAGAGGACAGCCCTCAGGTAGGAGCCCCATTTCCTCCTTTCATGACCACGTGGTTTCTAGGAAATTGACTCAGGTTGTCCAAGCACCTTTACCTGCTGAGCCATTTCACTAGTCTTTTGTCATTAATTTTGATGAACATAATTAACGTCTTTATCCATGACAACTACCTCTGAAAGTATATTATTATCAAAGGAAGTTTATAGCTGGGACTATGTTTCAAACATAAAGCACAGAAATAGAAGTGGGCACCTGGGGACCCTCCCCAGCATCCCAGGAGGAACTGAAGGACCTTTGACTGCTCACCCTCTGGTTCCGGATATTGCTGTAAAGATGGTGCATTCTCATTCTTACCTCATACTGAGCTTAAGGCTTTGTTTTTAAAGTTTCCTTTCATGGAATACTTTCTTCTAAGGCACTTTGTGTCTTAATTATAGTACCCTCCCCTTTAAGGGGGAAAAAAACCTGTTTATATTCAGTGGGATTCAAAACACACTTCCCGTTTTAGTGCAGATTTATCATCACCCTTCAGGCTGTTCTTTAATATAGAGCTCTTTAGAAAGAATATCTTAAGCTGCTTCCCAGATGTTTTAACTTCAGCAAACTTGTGGTTTTCTTTATTGGCATCTTTGTTTGTAGTATTTGGAAGATGAAAGAAAATATCGTCTGAGCATCTAAACACGTTTCATATTGGGTCTTGAATGTCTTTTGCTGCCAGGGCATGACTGGGATAATACTTACACTGATAAATTTGCATAATCTTTGCTTTTAAAAGGTAATTCATAACTGTAAGTCTGTTAACAGTAATGTAAAAATGGTGTCTTTTCTATGTGGTTTTGAGTTTACATTGCTATGCTATTCGTGTCTGTTTACATTTAGTTAATTGTTTAATAGCTCTTACTCGGCATGGTTCATCCAGTGAGGGCTGAGAATGCTTTGCATCCAGTATCTTTTCAAACAGCCAGAAGTTCGAACTTAAAATACTGAAGATGTCAATTGGTCCTTTTTCAGATTTTTCTCTGATTGAAAATTCTCTGAAATCACCAACTGGGTTTCTCCTCCACATTTATGAAGATAGTTGATAAAATCTGTTGCGTGTTTAACATGTTCAGTGTAGTGAAACAGAAGAGTGAAGTTGTGCGGCCGAACATGACTGGACCCTGCTCACTGAGGGGCAGGAAACTGACGAACCTCATTTGATCTGTGTCTCTTCAGAGCATTTGATTTGTCTTCTTGGGTCTGACATGGTCCTCTCCCTCTCCCTCCGTCTTCCTCTTGGTGTTGGACCAGATACTCTTCAACAGTGTTTTCTACTCCTGAGTTCTTCTCTTCACCTAACATTCAGAGGACATAATTTTAGTACTTTTATCAGAATCTTATTAGGTTTCTTAAGATATTCTGCATGTTTCTTCCAGTTCCTTCCTAATTTCCTCGTGGCATAACTTGCGGTTGTGGGTCAGACGTTACTTGTATAGTCTTCCACCTCTAGTTTCTATCAGATGTCTTCTCTTCTCTGCAGCGCTAATGTGGAGCAGGAAGGCAGTCGGAACACAGTAATAAAATCCAGGACGAAGCCTAGGTCACACTGATGTTCAGTTATAGTTCAGTCTACCCTGTTTGCCTCTTTTCCTCCGGCCTGAACTTCGGGAACTTTCCAATGATTTCAGTAAGTTTTTGCCTCATGAACTGTGAAATAGTCTACTGCCAAATTGTTCTAAGAGATTCAGTTGAACAATTTATCCTTCTTCCCCCACACCCTGGAAATTTGGCATATCTCAAAATGCAAACCTGACTTTTTGTTTTAGTGTAATTGTTAATGCCTACCCCTTGCCTGCCATCCAGTCCTTGACCTCTACTAAGTTGCAGATGGATTTTCATTGTCTAGATGTAACCTGCGTTGATATACACTGTTCCCATTTCCCAGAGAGAAACAGTGACCTAGTTTAATCTTCGATTTATTAAGATGGTTGAGTCTTCAAACCCCTTCTTCCACCAACCTCATCGAGAAAAGGGAGAACAATATGGCAGGAGGTGCAATCTGAAAGATCTACAGTTACTTATGGTTTTGATTGTCCGCTCTTGCTGCCTTCCTCTTCTTCACCATTATGGTTTACATCCCCTTTCCTTGTTTGTTTGTTTGTTTGTTTGTTTTTGTGAAGTGCCACCCAAGAGAACCATTTAATTTTGAGGTGAGTTTTCTTAGCCTCCTTAGCTTGCCACCCATTTTCAGAATTCAGCAGATATGTTACTGGTCACAGCTATGTGCCATTTGGTAGATGTCAGGTTGCTTCTTTCCAGTTTTCCATTACCAGCTACAGATGAGTGCAGGTGTGAGAGTACTGCTGGGTAGAGCCTGTTCTTGCAATAGTTCTTACTTCTGTAGAACTGTACCAACATTCCTCTTTGGTGCTTTTATTTATATGACTTCTTATTTGTATGGGTTCTCTAGTTGTCAGCAGGAATGTTGACTGTGACACATTATTAGTTACTCAGAATCAGAAGTTCAGTATGATATATTTTGATGGGGATTTACATGTCTGCCTGAGTGTTTCTGATGAGTGATTTGTTTTTAAAATTAGCTGTTGCTCAACCATTTTCCATAACCATTGCATGTATTTCTAGAACTTGCCTGAGATCGGAGAAACCCTGTCCCACTTAAATCATGGGCTTTGATAGAAATGAACAGAAAGGAAACCAATAAAGAAGAATGAGAAGAGCGTGTAATTTGTGTTTTGGAGTTGCCCACGGATAGGATGTCATCTCTGCTTACCCGGAGACGCCACATGTCATTTTGAGGCTCACTTTCCTACAGTATTTTTCTTTTCCTTGCGTGGCTTAAAAGTAAATGTCAAACAATTTACTGTTTAATGAAAATTGTAAATGCGTTTAGTGGAATTTAGTTATATGTTTCTATGATAGGTTGAAA
This sequence comes from Tokudaia tokunoshimensis, assembly GCA_036184795.1. Taxonomy (NCBI): domain Eukaryota; kingdom Metazoa; phylum Chordata; class Mammalia; order Rodentia; family Muridae; genus Tokudaia; species Tokudaia tokunoshimensis. The sequence continues at coordinate 81,631,100 of BTHU01000011.1, forward strand.
CCTAATGCACTTGTCATTTATGTAAATTTAGAAGCAATCATTTTAATCATCTATACTTAGAAAGTACTTTTCAACAGTATATTTGATTATCTCACATGCTAAAAACCCCTCCATCTCCAGAGTTCTAAATGGGAATAATTAAACCTCAAAAAATTTTAAACTTGAGTAGAGTAACGGCTTATCGAAGCAGCACGTGCTTAAAACCAACTTTTTATCAAAGAAAATAACATGAGAAGGTAGAGAAATGCCTCTAATTACAATCCTTATGAACTAATAGCCAAACTTTAACTTTGAACGACTGTTACTTTTTCCATCTTTTTCAAATATCCTTAAATATAAGCACATGTGGGAATGCTCTTTGGCTTTTATCAGACTGACATTGGAGTGATTTTTTTTTTTTTAAACCTCACTTGAACATTTGTGGTAAAAGATTTCAAAGCTTTGAATCTTACAATTTGCTTATGGATTCCCTCCCCCGAGTTATTTTATTAACATTTGGTCTTAATAAGTATAACCTGTTTGGAATTACTGATGTTTTACATTTACTATTTGTTTAGATGAGAAGTTTAGGAAAGAAAATTGAACGTCCTACTTGGCAGTTATGAATGCTTTCTCAAGGAAGCTAAATTCTTTGGGTTTTTCCATGAAGATTTTAATTGTCTTATCCTTCCTCATATGTCTAAACTTCATGAATTGTTTTTAAATTACTGATGCTTGCTTCTTTGCTGTGGTAGTTCTCTCTTCAGATGTATGTTGAGTGTGCATGCATCCCCCTTCTCTGCACACCAGAATTTTTCTTCCCCTACTTCGGTATAGCACAGTGCCTTTAGTTTCATTGAAAATGGAAAGTAGTTGCTCTGAGCTAGAAGTAGATCTTGTGCGACCTGGCTCTTTGTGTGCTTTCTTGTTCATAATTCTTATTTTCCCCATAGAGAATAAGTGGAGATGTATTGTAGGTTATCATCATGGTATCCTTCATTTCAAGTAGAAGTTGCTTCATGTCACACCAGTAGGGAATTTACTAAGAATTAGTTAAAGCTAGGCATTGTATCCCATGCCTTTAATCCCAGCATTCAGGAGGCAGAAGCAGGTGGATCTCTGTGAGTTCCAGTCCAACTAGAACTATATAGATGGCTCCTGTCTCAAAAAACACAAAATAATCAAACAAAAATTTAATTTTTTTTACTGAATTTAAATTAAAATTTACTGCAAAACTCCAAAATTTTAGCTTCCTTGAGCCCCTATACTGGAGTGCCAATTTTCTCTGCATCTTTCTTCTGATTTGGGACTCCAATTGGCAGAAACCCTGTCTCATTTGCTGTTTTAACTGATAACCTGATGTTAAGTTGAATAAAATAGGGTATAGGAGCTGCACAGTGTTTAGGAGGCCAGCCTGAGAACAATATCATATTCTAGTATTCTTAACTGCTTTTTAAAGTAAACATTTGGAGAGTTTTAGAGACTAATAATGAAGGTAATATAAGATGTCTGTCAAGAATAGTCATGCTCACCTGTTAAATGACTAACTCTGCTCCTGGCACCAGAACTTCGTTTTAGGGGCTTCGATATGGACTTGTGGGGCAGCAGCACTGACCCATCCTGTGTAGGAACTTGTCAAATACGGGAAATGACATTTTGTCCTGGACCGCAGAATCAGGCTTCTTACTGATGGATTTCTCCTTCCATTCCGTCAGTGTACTGGATTGGAGTTGGACATATTCCTTCATACCAAAGCATTTAAGTGATCTCAGAGACACACATTTCATCTTCTTAGGAAGTTTCCACTCTCTTGTATTATAAATGACAGAAGTCCAAAATGTCTGCAGCGTAGGGTTCAGCAAAGCTACACATTTAATTCTCTGAGAGACGGTAAAATGAAAAATGCCAAGCACTGGTGAGTTTCTGACTATTGGTTTCAAGGTTTTTCAGTCTTTCTATGCACTCAAATGATTTCAGAAGTCCACAATAAAAGACAAGCCAGGAAAACTTTGGGTTATTAGTGGAAAATAGGAAGAAAAATAGGATAGCGATAGGGATTTTATGTGTCTTCTAAAGTCAGGTTCATTAACATACACTGAAGTATAGTGTACTGTGCAACTATCAGCAAAAACATTGAAATTGTTTTATTGTTTAAGACATATTTCTTTGTAATTAGCTTCTCTTCAGAACCCTTCATCTGTGGCAGCTGATCTTAACCCCTTTGTTTTGTCATGTCCAGAAAGCCAAAAAAAGAGAATGGTTTTGTATGCCGGCCACTGCGTCTGGCTTCTTCACACAGCTTAATGTGTTGTCTGAGAGTAATCCATAACACCAGTTGTTCATTTTTCTTATTATATAACAGTTTCCTTCCTATGGACATATCAATTAATCTATTTACAAATTTATTTTTGGAATAATAAGGCCACAGCCACTACTGAGATGCCTGAATTATAATGGTAATCATGTGTTTAAATTTTCCCAAGGAATCACCAACCACTTGTATTTCTGAGTTCCCACCGGCAGTGTCTCCCTTACCTGCTTTGCATCTTGTCAGTTGTTGGTATTTTCTTTGCTTAATATTTTCAGTTATTTCAGGTCTTTACTGAATAAATGGGCATCACATTGTAGTTTCTTTTTTATTTATTTATTTTTTTTTATTTTCTAAGTTTTTTTTTATTTACATTCAAAATTATTTCCCCTCTCTCTTATGAATATCGATGCAAAAATACTCAATAAAATTCTTGCCAACCGAATCCAAGAACACATCAAAACGATCATTCACCACGATCAAGTAGGCTTCATCCCAGGGATGCAGGGATGGTTCAATATAAGGAAATCCATCAATGTAATCCACTATATAAACAATCTCAAAGAAAAAAACCACATGGTCATCTCATTAGATGCTGAGAAAGCATTTGACAAAATTCAGCATCCTTTCATGCTAAAGGTCTTGGAAAGATCAGGAATTCGAGGCCCATATCTAAACATAGTAAAAGCAATTTACAGCAAACCGGTAGCCAGCATCAATCTAAATGGAGAGAAACTTGAAGCAATCCCACTAAAATCAGGGACTAGACAAGGCTGCCCTCTCTCTCCATATCTTTTCAATATAGTACTTGAAGTTCTAGCTAGAGCAATTAGACAAGAAAAAGAGGTCAAAGGGATACAAATTGGAAAGGAAGAAGTCAAACTATCACTATTTGCAGACGATATGATAGTATACTTAAGCGACCCAAAGAACTCCACCAGAGAACTCCTACAGCTGATAAGCAACTTCAGCAAAGTGGCCGGATATAAAATCAACTCAAGCAAGTCAGTAGCCTTCCTATACTCAAAGGAGAAGCAGGCTGAGAAAGAAGTAAGAGAAATGATACCCTTCACGATAGCCACAAACCATATAAGATATCTTGGCGTGACTCTAACCAAACAGGTGAAAGATCTGTATGACAAGAACTTCAAGTCTCTGAAGAAAGAAATTGAAGAAGACCTCAGAAGATGGAAAAATCTGCCATGCTCATGGATTGGCAGGATTAATATAGTAAAAATGACCATCTTGCCAAAAGCAATATACAGATTCAATGCAATCTCCATCAAAATTCCAACTCAATTCTTCATAGAGTTAGAAAGAGCAATTCAAAAATTCATCTGGAATAACAGAAAACCCAGGATAGCTAAAACTATTCTCAAGAGTAAAAGAACCTCTGGGGGAATCAGTATCCCGGACCTCAAGCTATACTACAGAGCTATAGTGTTAAAAACCGCATGGTATTGGTACAGTGACAGGCATGTAGATCAGTGGGACAGAATTGAAGACCCAGAAATGAATCCACACTCCTATGGTCACTTGATCTTTGACAAAGGAGCTAAAACCATCCAGTGGAAAAAAGATAGCCTTTTCACATTGTAGTTTCAATGTTGATTTTCCTATAACTAATAATGTTGGTAGTTACACTTACTGATTGGCTGACCAGGGTTTCCTTGTCAGATATGGTGGGAAGTGGGAATGTGAGAGGGGGAAGGTGGGCATTTTTCAGGAATTGATTTTGTGCAGTATGAAGTCAGTTATGGATTTGTTATTGTCGTTACTCAGGAATATCAGAAAAGAAAGTTGGTGTTCTTACAAGTTCTTATGAACTTACCCATGTGACTTGCAAGTTTATAAATTTATTTTGGAAGCCATACCTTAAAAGAGACTTAAGAATAGGTTGGTACACATCTTCAATCCCAGGACTTGAGAGGCAGAGGCAGACCACAGAATGAGTTTCAGGACAGCCAGGGCTACACAAAAAAACCCTGCAAAAAACAAAAAAGACACCCCCCCCAAAAAAAAGAAAGAAAGAAAGAAAGAAAAGATAGAAAGAAATGGTATCACAGCGTGTTCACCTTCAGATTATAGGAGCAAAACTTATTTTTTGTTACTATCAGAATTAAGAGTCCCCTGATGGCTTTTCTAAGTCCTAGTAAATATTTATGGGACACTCCCCCCAAAGATTGTTCCTTTTTAGATTTAATTTTATTACCTTTGTGTGTGTGTGTGCACATGCACACAAAAATGTAGAGTTCAAATGATGACTTTTGGTTCGCTCCTTCCATGTTAGGTTCCAGGGATGAAACTCCTATAGTCAGCCTTTCTGGCCTGTTCTCACAGCTGCTGAGCCCAAAGGTTGTCACCCAGACTGGCCTCGAACTGCCTCCACCTCTCCAAAGTGTCTTAGTGGAATGGGCAATTAGAAGTGGCTGTTGTTTTTTCTTTTTTTAATTTTGTGTATAGGACTGTTTTGTTTGTGTGCATGTAAGTGTGCTGTGTGCGCCTGTCCCCTCTAAAGCCAGTCAAGAGTCTGTTAGACTCTCTAGAATTGGAGTTACAGATGGTCATGAGCAGGCCATGCAGATATTGGAAACCAAACCGGTTCATCTGGAAGACCAGAGAGTGTGCTCTTACTCATAAAGCCCACCTCTCCAGCCCTGTTCTTGTTTCTATGCATGAGTTTTTCTTTGTTTTGAGTGCTATTCTTCACTCTTGAGTGCTAACTTTTTTAACTTAAGTTGGTATATCACAAAGCATATATTACTATATATATTCTGCAGATTTCTATTGTCAAATAAAACTTCTCGAAAATTGTTCACTCTTTTTCATTCTAACTTTATGAAATGGAAACTGATAATCTTTTGAAATGACCAGTTTGGTTTTATTTTTTATGCTTTTGTTTTTTGTTTTTGAATGAGAGCAAGCAAAAACTAGTTACTGTGTCTTGCTGTAGCATCAGTTGTTGTCTGTTAAATTGTTGGATCGCTGACCTTCACATAACCTGCCTTGAATAGTAACAATAAATATAATGCATTTGAAGAGGTGAATTTCTCTGCAATATACTTTACTGCATTTATTTCCATCAGTACTTATGCCTTGATTTCAATGGCGAAGGGCTTGTATTCTGAATGACATTGTTGGTCTGCATTTACTTGGTCATTTGGTAGCTGCCCAGCGTTCCCAAAGTTCCTTTGCTGATTATGGTGGGATGCTGGGGATCCATCAGTGTTGGTCTTGGTTTCCCCCAGAAGTAGTGCTATCACTGTTTTAGAATGCACAGTTTCTACATCCAAACATTGCACTTGTAACTTTGCATGTTTTTTTTGTGGTACACAATCTCAAGGTGTTTATTAGTAAGCAGCCAGTGTGTTAACTGCAGCTTTATATATGGCTCATTGGTCTTCGAGGCCTCTCTCCTCCCTCATGCTGTAATTGCTTTCCTCAAAACTGAAGCAGATGTAAAACAACTACATTAATTGTCCAGGAATAGTTATTCATGAAGGAGCTTGTGGTGTAAAAGCTAAAGCATTTCTTAGAATCTCTCTCCTACATATATTATAAAACAAGGATTAAGACTACTTTTGATTGAAGCCAGGCTGTGGGTCTCTCTGGCCTTCAATTTTAGTGCTCGGAACACAGAGACAAGGGAATCTCTATGAGTTCTAGGCCAGCTTGGTCTACAGAGTGAGTCCAAGGCTAGCCAGAGCTGTATATTGAAACCATATCTCATATATCAAAAAACTACAAAAACAACTGTAGAAAGATAAGATGTCCTTTCTTTTTCATATGATGTATTTCTTCTGAGATTATGAATTGAATTTCAGTGATATGAATCAAGTGTTCTCATATAAAAATATTTAAATGTATTCATGATGAAATTGTGGAACACAGAAAAGGTTTGTATAAAGGATGCACTATGAGTGTTAATATTTTTATTCCTGGTTATTTTATTTATCTAATTAATTTAATAATTGTAAATAAGAAATTCTAATGTTGAGTGGAACATTCTGATAATTACGTTGAAAGATAAACATAAACTATCCCAAATTATATTGGTGTTTTATAACAATAAATGTTCATGCTTTGCATTTTTTGTTCGTTTGACTTTATATTTATTGGTTTCCTACTATTGATACAAAGTCTCACTGTGTCTTTGGCTGGCCTGGATTTCAGAGATCTCCCTGACACTGTCTCCTGAATGTGGGGATCACATACTGCATCTACTTTTAATGCCATCTTTATATTTGTCTTTTGTAGTTGGCTGCTATGTGTAAGTCAAAGCTACACACATTATCATAATCCTGTTCTGTGATGCAGCCTGTAGATAATATTAGTTACACAGACTCTCTTCCATTATCCTGAGTCACTTAGCAGATTTCAGATATTTATGTTTTATATTTTTATATCATAGGAGGATAAACAGCTTTTTACATAGAACTTTTTATGTTTTGAAGTTCCTCTGGGAAAGTGTTCCTGAAATAGAATTTTATAATAATTAGGTGGGTGAGGGAGGTAAAAGGAGAAGGATAAACTGATTGATTGATTGGTTGGTTGATTGATTGGTTGATTGATTGATTGATTGATGATCAGTTGGCTGGTTTGGGGTATAGATTGTCAAATTACTTTTTGAAAGGTTTCTGTCACTAATACTGTCATTTGACAATATCTTCAGATTTCTGTTAATGCTGAGTATAGGTTGTACACATACCTGTTTCATGAAGGAAACTCTATATAAATATTTGATTACTAAGGAGGGATGCATTGATTACTAGCGAAGGACTCATTGCTTTTTAGCATTTATCATTTTTTTCTTCTGTTCATTGTACACTTGTCTGGATCTTCATGTTTTTATTTGTGAGAGGTAGATTTGATGAATATTAAAGTTTTCTTTTTATTAATGTTAACTTTTAATTTGTGTTATTTTATGTAGGAAAACTTCACTTTTTATATAATCAAAATTATTTATTCTTCTATGTGTCTCTGTTTTTTGGAAGCTAATAAATCGTTACTTGGATAGATAGTGAATTTAATTTCAACATCATCCCCATCTTCTCTTTAGCATAAAATATACTTGGCATTGTCTTCTAATATCCTTTATTTTATAAGAAAAAAATTTTTAAGCTCTTCCATTTTTATTCTATATATGTTTAGAGAAGGTTTAGAGAAATCTAGATTGTATTTTTCTTCTTAGTTTAAAAACTTAGGTTTTTCTTTCTATTTTTTGGGAAGACAAGCAGCTTTTTACATGGAGAGTTTTTTTTTTTTTCCTGCAGTTTTCTCTGGGAAAGTATCCCTGAAATAGAATTTTATAATAATTAGGTGGGGGAGGGAGGTATTGCTGGTCTTTTCTTCTGATATTTATAAGTGATGGCTATTACATCACTTAAGTAGATCTTTTTATTTGTCTTTCATATTTTATGTCATATTTGTGATCTGCTCTTTCATAGTTTCCTTACTTAATAATACCCCTTTACTGCCTGTCCAACTTGTCTTCTTGGAAAAGTACTGTTCTATTTTGGCTCTTTATACATAGTTAGACAATCAAGTTTCCTTAAGTAGATAGTTCATCAGAAAGGAAAACATTTGAATCAAGAGGAATACACATACCAAGTAACAGTGAGGATATGTCTACAAGAAAAAAAATTAGGAGTGATTTAGGTATCCCTTGACAGAAGTATTCATCAATAAATGTGGTATAATAAATACTACTACAGATATGTCTTCTCTTAGGCAGTGTTCTGTTGTTATGAAGAGACACCTAACCACTGCAACTCTTGTAAAGGAAAGCATTTAATTGGGGCTTGCTTCCAGTTTCAGAGGTTAATCCATAATCGTCATTGTGGGGAGCATGGTGGCCTGCAGGCAGTTATGGTGCTGGAAAAACGGAGAGTTCTACATCTAGATATTCATATAGTAGAAAGTGAGGGAGAGCAACTGGGCCTGACTTGAGCTTTTGCAACTCCAAATTCTACCCCCAGTTTCACACTTTCTCCAGCAAGGGCACACCCACTAATCCTTTCAAGAGTTTCACTTCCCAGTCATTGAAATACATGAGCCTGAGGGGCCATTCCTATTCAAACTACCACAAGTCTTGAAAGTATTTTATGTTAAAGAATCTTAATACTCATCCCCCAAAGGAATCTACAGATTCAGTGAATTCCCCATCAAAATTCCAACACAGTTTTTCACAGACATGAAAAGAACAGTTCTCAACTTCATATGGAAGAACAAAAACCCAAGGATACACAAACATGAATATAATTGTGGTATTCTTTGAGTGATTATGGTTGTGTGAAGTACACTCACTCTGTGTGTGTATGTTGTTTGTTTGCAGTGCTGGCTATGACCTTAGAGTCTCTCATGTGCTCACTTCCTAGCACATTATAACTTAAAACTGTTATGAGAAAAGAAGGAAGGCAGGAAGGAAGGAAACAGGGAAAATAGGAAGATTGAGGAAATGAAAGAAGTAGAACAAATTTTTAATTCTGTGTAGTCTGCGGATCTTTACATTGTTCTTATAAGAGCTTTTGTAAATTTAATTCTGAGCTTAAGGTGGGAATAGTTTTGCAAATACATTGCTTAAAACCCATATTTTACTGTGTTTTCCATTACTACCTGTTTCTTATATTTGATTTTTGTTAGAAAATGTTATTTTGTTGTACCTTTGAAATTCTGTTCTAATTTTCAAAAATTTTCATGTTATATAAAACATAAGTTTTGAAACTCAGATGTGGGATTAGAAGTGAAGGCATGTGGCCTCATCTAGTTTGAAATGTAAAGGTATAATTTTTAAGCCTTAGAAACTCTTGTGTGAATAAGAAAAAAATACTCATTTTTAAATGTCATATAATTCTCAGATGAAGCTTTTTGCTCTGTTTTGTGTTTGAGACAGGGTGTCCTAAGCCCTGGCTGCCCTTGATCTTGCTGTGTGACCAGATTGACCTTCAGTTTTTATCTCCTGGGATTGCAGACATACACCATCCCATCCACAGGATTCTGGTTTTGAAAAGCCAATAAGACATATGCGACCTTCATTTGGCAAATTTACTGTCTATTTAGTATAATGGCTAAGTTCAGACAGTATGTATTGTAGATTCTTAAAGTTATATATTTACAGAAGAAATTAATTTCTTGAATGAAAATAATATAATTTTTTAACATATTATAGACCCTTTTATTAATTAGCACATTATGTTACACTGGGAGTATCTTTCTTTTGTTGTTGTTGTTATTATTATTATTTTTATTTTCTATATTCTTTATTTACATTCCAAATGATTTCCCCTTTCCCGGTTCCCCCCTCCCCAAAAGTCCCATAAGCCCCCCTTCCCTCCCCCTGTTCCCCATTTGCCTAAGAATTTCATGAATTCATTGTTTTTAATTGCTGACTAGTATTCCATTGTGCAAATATACATGGAAAATATCTCTGATAAAATTGAAGAAATATATAAAAAACGCGTTAAGATTATTTCATGGAAAAATTATACAGATAAAATGGTAGGCATAAAAATATTCCTAAGTTTTTTGAAAGTGGAATTATAAACACTTTCTGATAAAACTGAAGATCTACAAGGAAAATATTCCTGAAAAAATTCAAGAAATATATAGAAAAACATGTTAAAACTGACTATTACATGGAAAATTATACTGATAAAATGGAAGGTATAAAAATGTTCCTAAGTTGATTGAAAGTAAAATTATAGACATTGTCTGATAAAACTGAAGATCCACATGGAAAATACTTCTGACAAAATAAAAGAAAAATACAGATTTTTTTTATCTCCAGAGATGTTTCACTTTGTGATTTCTTTATTGTTTCTACTTCCATTTTTAGATCCTGAATGGTTTTGTTCAGTTCCTTCACTTGTTTGTTTGTGTTTTCCTGTAATTCTTTCAGGGATTTTTGTGTTTCCTCTTTAATGGCCTGTTCACCCATGCTCCCCTGTATTTCTTTTCTTTCTTTTTTTTTTTTTTTTAAGATTTATTTATCTTTTATTTATATGAGTACACTGTAGCTGTAATCAGGCACACAAGAAGAGGGCATCAGATCCCATCAGGGATTTTTGTGTTTCCTCTTTAAGGGTCTTTACCATTTGACCCATGTTCTCCTGTATTTCTTTAAGGGAGTTATTTATGTCCTTCTTGATGTCCTCAAACAGCATCGTGAGAAGAGACTTTAAATCCAACTCTTGCTTTTCCAGTGTGTTGGGGTATCCCGGATTTGCTGTGGTGGGAGAACTGGGCACTGATGTTGCCAAGTAGCCTTGGTTTCTGTTGGTAGGGTTCTTGAGCTTGCCTTTTGCCATCTGGTTATTTCTGGTGTTAGTTGGTCTTGCTGTCTCTGACTGGAGTTTGTCCCTCCTCTGGGCCTGTAAACCTGTGTCTGTACTCCTGGGAGACCAACTCTCTTCTGGCAGGGTCTGTGCACAGAAGGCTGTGGAGCTGTCTGGTTCCCCGCTGCAAATGGCGGCTGAAGGGAAGACTCCTGTCCCAGCTGCTCCACTGATCGTATGCCCAGTGCGCTCCTATCTGTACCGCTCCAGAGAGAAGGTGGAGATCTCATCTCCGTGCTCAGAAGTGAAATCGCTGCTGGGAGATCATTCTCTCCTGGCGGGCTAAGCACAGAAGGCTTTCGAGCTGCCTGTTTCCCTGCTGCAAATGGCCGTAATTTGTTAAAAATTACTCCATTTCCTGAATAATAATGATATCTACATTTAGTCTTAAAATACACACAAATTACTTTTTTTTTTAGATCACACTAATATTTATTTAGAAGAATTTGCAGGTTATGAAAACCGACATGCTAACTTATCTTCTACTGTGATTTTTTTATTACAGGTTCGATGAACTTGTAAAAAAATTCAAAGTTGAATATCATGCTGGTGGCTCTACGCAGAATTCAATGAAAGTGGCTCAGGTTAGTTAATTATTTTAAATTTTTAATTTTTAAATGAAAATATCAAAATAATTCTAAACTTTTGGTTATTTTACATAATATTTTCCAATTTTATTTTCACAAAAGTTTTGTTTGCTTTAATTTGAGTCTTTAACAGATCATCTAATAAGAATTATTTTAATTTGCCTTTATTGATAAGCTTGGAAATAATTCAGTATGTTTATTTATCACTATTTTTTTTTTAATTTAATTTTATTTTATTTTTTTAATTTACATTCCAAATCACTTCCCCTTTCCCGTTTCCTCCCTCCCCGAAAGTCCCATAAGCCCCCTTCCCTCCCTCTTTTCTCCGTTCAACCCCCTCTCATTACTCTGTCCTGGCGTTCCCCTACATCCAGTCTTTCCAGGACCAGGGGTCTCTCCTTCCATCTTTTTAGAAATCTATTGATATGCTGATTGTGTCTAGGGTATTCTGAGATTCTAGTTTTACATGTTATTGTTTAGTAGAACGTTTTATTTCATGGCTAACCCTAATTTTTATTTTATAAGTGAAATGTCTTTTTCATTTACTTATAATGTGAACTACTTTGCCAGATTCATCCCCTTCATCCTTCAGTGACTCAGGGCCTCTTCTGTTTTTTGAAAGCAGAGTCTTGCTCTGTAGACTTGGATGGCCTAAAGCTCACTATGTGAACTAGTGGGGCCTCAGACTTCTGGTAGTCTTACTGCTTTTGCTCTGGAGCACTAGAATGACAAGCACTGAATTAGTGTAACAAAAACCTTTTCATTTAATAGAGGTGATTACACCCACTTGTAATTTGAGGCATGTTCCAAGCTGATGCATGTGATCATGGATATGAGGCTAGCCTGCGAAACACAATGTGACCCCATTGCCAAGCGTAACAACACTCTATGATGTAGAGAAAGGATATTGCTACAACATATTAACATTCTTCATTATATAAATACATGGATAAAATTATGTATCCTTTTGCTCATTTGTTTGTTTGTTATATTAGATAGTTTCTCACTATGTAGCTCTGACTGGAACTTGCCTTGTAGACCAGGCTGGCTTCAAATTTAGCGATCTGCCTGCTTCAACCTCGTTAGTGGTTGCTGAGATTAAAAGCATAGACCATCAAAACTGGCCAATCCGTTTATATGTTAACATCTAAGTGTGTGTTTTATGTATTAATAAAAACATCTATATATTTATTTGCATATGACTCTGTATATTCTTAAAATATCCAAAGCATTCAATAGATATTAATATAAACAAATTTTTAAAATATAGTCTGAGTCAACAGCTAGTCTGATGTTAAGAGTTAATGTTAATTTTTAGGCTCCAATTGGTATGAAAAAGCTAATCTCTATAATTTGCAAGTTAACTTAGTATCTTTCTCTTTGTAGTCATAGTTCAATTTTCATAGACCAGGGTCATTCTTATTTGTTGATAATGTTTTCTCTTTGAATTCTAATTAACTTAAAAGACTGGAGAAATATAAAACTGAGAAGTAAAATGCAGAGCATTGTCTCTCTCCTTCCCTCCCTTCTTTTATGTTTATTAACTCTTAGTTGATTTAAATGTACATTTTAATTACTCTGCCTACCAAAGCCATAAATATTAACTTTAAATATGGTTTTTATCATGAAATGGCTTAAGACTGTCTTTGTCAATTTCCTTCTATTGTGAGATCAGATCAGTTGGAGATAAAACAGCAAAAAGAGCAAAAGAAGCAAAATCCAGTGTCAGTGGCTACGAGCCACTTAGACAAGCAGAAGGAACACCAGCTGGACGCATGCCTGCGCTGCATGGGGAATTTGAGGCTAGCTTGAGAAACTGGGCAAAAATCTTATCTTAAAATTAAGATTCTAAAAACACTGTTGCATGGTGGGTGGCTCATTCTTATGATGTCAGTACTCAGGAGGCAGAAGCAGGCAAAGCTAAAGTTCAAAGTCAGCTAGGACCATAATGCAAGATTCTTCTTACCTTTTCTTTAATGGCTGATGAGATGCTTGAGAGGGAAAAGGCACTCTCCTCCCAGTCTGACACCCTGAGTTCTGTTCCTTGAATTCACATGAAGGAATGAGACAATTTGTTCCTGAAAGTTTCTATTGGCTTCTGTATCTGTACAATACACACAACACAGAAAATAAAGTGTAATTTGTTTTTAAAAATCAAATACATAGAAAAAGCCTTGAGCTCAGAGTTAGAATGCTTGCTTAGCATGCACAAAGCCCTAGGTTCTGTCCCAAAAACCACATATACAAAAGTATGACTTACATTTTTGATTTTTGATATTATATTAATTTGTTGTGGGGACCATGTCAGAATATACTGATTGAATGGATTAAATCACAGAAATTTATTTCTCAGATTTCTTGAGGCTACAAGTCCATGAACTTTCTCCCTCTCATAGGTCATTGCCCTCTCTTGATGTTCTCTAATTGTCTTTTTCTCTGTATTTTTGGAACAAGAGCTCTCTGGTATTTTATGCCTACAGCCTCATGACCTCCTTTCATTGCTTTCTTTATAAAGTCTAGGGATTAGAGCTCCACAATGCATTTAAGATGAGAGTACAAAGGTATGGTATCCTTCCTCACCTCTCTGCTTCTCTTCAACCTTTGCACTTACTAGATTTTGGAAGCTCTTAACTCAGCACTGATTGACAAATTCTATTATTTCTTGGCACTCCTTAATATTTCATGTTAAACTGTTAGTATAGTTTTGTTGTTGTTGTTTTAACATTTGTATTGCCTACTTTATACACATTGAGAAGTATACTATCAAAACAAATGAAGTATGGAAAATTAAAAGTCATCATCAAAGATGTGGGCAGTTGGAGACCTTGTGACCTGGGGATGAGAGTATTTATGGTATCATTGCTGTGGAGAATGGGTTGCTAGTTCTTCAGTGAATTAAAGCTGATATTAACCTTATGACCCAGGAGTTTCATTTCTGCATGCATTGATTCGTTTATGTCCTCTTAATATGCATAGTTTGAAGTATCAATTCTCCTATGTAATCATATGTGGAAAATGAGTCCTTTGGTGTGGTAACTAGAGTTAGATAATGTCCTGCAGGTAGACCCTGAAGAATGGGTCAGTGTTCTTATAAAAGATCACTGGGGATATTGCATTTAGTGAAGTAAGCCCATCACATACTTTATGTCTCTACTTATATGTGGTATCTGGTGTTGTCTGATTCATAGAGAATGTTAAGTGGTCATTCTCAAAGACTGGGAGGAGGCCAAATGGGGAGTTACTGTTTACTTCGTACAGAGTTCCTTTTTTGTAAGATGAGACTTATTCTGGAGCTGGATGGTAGTGTCATTTGCACAAAAGAAACCATAAGTGTACTTAATACTAATGGCTTGTATGCCATCACGTGCTTCATAGCAGTGTTTAGGGTATTTAAGGGTCTCATGTATCTCAGTGATTGTATTGTATAGACATAGCCTCTGATATTCTTCTAACAGTGAAATGCCTCATAAAAAGTCTCAGAAGACAAGTGTTGCTAAGTAGAAGCAGAGCTGTAGAGTGATTGGAAAAGTGAATTTTGTTTTATGGATAATTTATCATAACAATTTATAAAAGATTTTACTCATTTATTTAATAGTGAAGTTGAGAATATGGACTTGGATGGTAGTGGCACTTGCCTTTAATATTAGGACTCAGGAGGCAACACTAGGAAGATGTCTGAGTTGACGGTCAGTCGGTGTAGATAGTGAGTTCCAAGGCAAAACAGTCAGGGCAAACCAGAGAAACCCTGTCTTGAAAATCATGGAGTCAGAGAAGGCACTTGTTCTTGGGAGCTTAGGAATATATCAGAAATAGGTTTAAGTTGAAGTTTTTGGCTGTATTTTGTTTATTATTTGGATGGCTTTGAAGCTATAAGGAATTTATCCATCTTTGTGGGGGGAGTAGACATTTTTATCTGTAGGTGAGATTAAGTACTACATTGGATGGAAATTGTAAGAGTTAAACTAGGTACTGAATTTTAGAATTATACTACTTTTAAATGATAGCTTAAAAAGTACTAGGGCTAAACACATTAACCTACTTCTTTAGGAATTTTCTTAATCTAATGGTTGGGGAGATCGCTCAGCAGTTAAGAGTACTGGCTACTCTTCAAGAGACTTGAGCTCAGTTTCCAGCATCTAAAAAGTGGCTCACAACCACTTCCTGGGCCTCTGACTCACTTTCCTGGTATGCATCTTATACACAAACATACATGCAGATAACTTTTTATTAGTCATAAAAAGATAAAAACACCTGGGCAATGGTGGCACATGCCTTTAATCCCAGCTCTTGGGAGGCAGAGGCAGGTGGATTTCTGAGTTCGAGGCCAGCCTGGTCTACAGAGTGAGTTCCAGGACAGCCAGGGCTACACAGAGAAACACGGTCTCAAAAAAACAAAAAAAAAACAAACAAACAAAAAAAAACAAAAAATAAAGAAAGAAAAGGAAAGAAAGGAAAGAAGGGAGGAAAAAGATAAAAACAAAGAACTTCCTTGATTTTTACAATTTAATTTTAAGTTTACTTGTTCCTGAAGAGTGCTGCCAGATTAGAGCTGCCATCTTCTTTGGTGATTCAAACTTGCAGTCGAGTTGAATATCTTCTTTGGATTTTTATTTTTCTAATATTTCTGGCTATTTTTTCCTTCTGATTGGTGAACTAAGTACATTTTCAAATTGTAATTTATAATGAATACAGGATAAGTATATAGCTTCCAAAACTGTATTCATGTAAACTTTGTTATGAGAAGTTGGTCAGGTTTTCTAGCAGGTACTGTTAGCAGGAACTATTTTCACTGTAGTAGCTGTTGGTAGACTAATTGCTGTCTGTGTTAGTCATCATCTTAGGGAGGAAACAGTAACCTACGATACCTGTCTCATAAAAAATAGTCTGGAAAATATATTTAGAGTCTTGGAGTCTTCTGTTCTGATGCAGTATTGTTATAACCCTTGACTTGAATAAATAAGAAAACTGATGGTGGTCTTAAATCTTTCTGGAAGTCAAGGCAAGTAAAATAGAAAATTAGTGTTTGTCATTAAATTATGGACTTTGTATTAATAGTTGATTATCATTTAACATTTTTGGTTTTTTTTTTTTTTTTTGGTTTTTCGAGACAGGGTTTCTCTGTGTAGCCTTGGCTGTCCTGGAACTCACTTTGTAGACCAGGCTGGCCTCGAACTCAGAAATCCGCCTGCCTCTGCCTCCCAAGTGCTGGGATTAAAGGCGTGCGCCACCACCGCCCGGCTTTTTTTTTTTTAAAGATTTATTTATTTATTATATGTACACTATAGCTGTCTTCAGACACACCAGAAGAGGGCATTAGATCTCATTACAGATGGTTGCGAGCCACCATGTGGTTGCTGGGACTTGAACTCAGGACCTTTGGAAGAGCAGTCAGTGCTCTTAACCACTGAGCCATCTCTCCAGCCCCATCATTTAACATTTTTAATGCTGTGTCATTTTGTGTATAAGTTTAAGTTATAAAAATAAACATAAAAGTCTCAACAAAACTAACTTCCATATGTTATCAAAAATGCAGCTTACGTGACTATGGTGTTGTCACGGTGGTACACAAATAACTGGATTAGGGATGGAAATCAGTGAAACAGGGTTACAGTATAACAGAAAGAGTTGCGCGTTGGACACAGTACCAGAACAATTGTGAAAGCAAACATGTAGAATAAAAGACAGCTGTTTCTCAGTCAGCAGTTTGTTGAAAATGAACTGGCACTTATTTAACATAGTGAATTAGCTTCGTCATTTCTTAGGCACCAACAACATGGAGTCACTTTAATGATCCAGAAGGTTTTACTGTAATAGCTCCTGAGACAACCAAGGAACATTTCTTCAGGCAAACTCTTCCTCTGTAAAGTTTCATATTTGTGATTCTTCTTGATCAGACTCCAGAGAGTTGGGAATGTTTTGGATAATGAATGTGTTGACTTGGTTACAATGTAGTTTTGATTCTGTTTGATTTTACCATTAATCATATATTTTTTTACTTTAAGTGATATAACTGATAATGTAAAAAAATAAAATAAAAATGTTCCTAAAGCCCCTATGTATTTTGGTTTGCTTAACTACACTGAAGATTTTAATGGAGCCACAACTATATATGAACATATATTTGTCAATGTCCTGTTCAAATATAAATCTAGTCTCATGCATATTTGACAGGCAGTAAAAGTACAGACTTTGGCAATTTTCACACACTTCTTTGTTACTGTACTTTTGTGTGTTTTTGGAGACAATGTCTCATTGTGCAACCCACTGTATAACTGAACTCAGAGAGTTCTGCCCGCATGCTTCTACTTTCTAAGTACTGCATTAAGGGTGTATACCACCCAGTGCATTGAACATTTATTTCTTTTCATAGGTTTCTATTTGTGAGCCCACCCACTTCCCTCACCCCCACCCCCAGTTTGGTTTCTGGGAACCAGACCTAGGTCCTCTGAAGAGTAGCAATTGCTCATATCTGCTGAACCATCTTTCCAGACCCTCTTCACACTTACTTGTTAAAAAGCTACATTCTGTATCTATCCTACAAAGGACATGTGAAAAGGAAATGTGATTTTCCTTATCTATGATATTAATGGTTTCATAAAACATGTTTTCACCTACCAAAGTTTACAGACGCAATTAACCAGACCACCCAATTTCAGTGTGTGGTTTTCTTTATTTGATATATGAGGTTAATTTAAACATTAAAAATTATGTATTTCAATTCGCCTTTCAACTTTTTCAAATGATATCTAATACAGTTTTCAACTTAAAAGACACAAAAGAAGGTCATCATGCATATGAACCTAAAAGATGCCTTTGGTCTTTGTTTATAGTGGCTTAAACAGAAGAGTGTTTATCTAGCATGTGCAAGGCCCTGGGTTCAATCCCCAGCTCCTAAAAGATAAACAAAAAGATAACTATCATTTTTCTCTAAACAGACAGAAATACTAGTTGTTTAATACAATACAAACTTGGAGGCTGAGGCAGAAGTATTATAAGTTAAGGTCAGCCAACATCGACTACACATCAAGACCCCCATTTCTAAAGAGTTTATTATTTTGGACAAAAAAATAAAAGTGTCCATTGACAATATACTAATCATTTGAAAGAAAAGAATTATGGTATAGCAGCAATTTGGATGCAGTTTTTCCAGAATTGTTTGATGATATTTGAGCTTGCTATAATGAAGCTGGCAGAAACTCATACAATGAAATATTGCTTCATTTTTATGTGATAAAAGCACTTCAAACCTATAGATTAACATTTTTTTTCAGAAAAGTACACTGAAATTTGGTAGAATTTTATTAGCCCCTTTACCAAAACTTTGTTTCAATTCTGGTTTTAGCATTATAAATTCTGATTAACTGTGCTATAAAAATTATTAATTTTTTAGAATGAAAATTTTGCTCAACAGCCACTTAACTTCAAAGTGTTCTAAATTGATAGACATTTTAGTCATAGACAATTCACTTTAAACGTTTCTTACTGGCTTATAATAAAGTTTTTTATACATACATTTAAGGTAATTTGATCACAGACACTTTCCCTGCCCCCACTGATTTACTTTCTCTTCCATACTAATGCCTTCCATATTTTTTTTGCTCCTTGAGGGGCCAATCCTCTTGAACCGTTTCCTTTTTCACAGAATCTTGACAGGCTATGTCATATTCATATCTTCTTCAAGTAATCAGAGCTGTTGTGAACCTATGAGTAGAACAGCCATGTCATACCTGGAAGATAGCATTCCACTTCTTCCTCCTTCTACAGTATCCTCTGAAGAGAACTTTTGGGCAGAGTAAGTGCCCAGTGTGTGAACATTTGTCTGCCACTTAGGCTCAGCACTTTATGCAGATGAGTCTCTACAGTAACTGCCACATGTAGGTGGAAATAACTCCCTCCATATGATAGATCTGTAACTGTGAAGAACGTGATTGTTAAGCACTAATGCATTTAGACTCAAAGTGTATGTGCTGTGCCCTTAGTTCAAAATGTATACAATCACCTAATAGGATTTTTTTTCCTAGCAAGTAGTTTTTCCATAGAAATGCAAACTAATCTCTCTAGTATGTCTGCTCACTAGTAAATCAGTAATCTACCACCACCCTTTTTTTGTTAATTATCATAACAGACCGATACTAAAATCTCTTCAGTTATACTTACACTCTTAGAACATTTTCAATTATATAATTTTAAGGATATATAATATGGTGTATAACATTTAATTATCAGATAGTTCATAGTTGGATGCTAGTTCAGAACTCCTCTTGTCCTGCAGGTTGCCACTCTGTTGCTGCTGGATGAGTGAGCCTCTGTCACTGTGCATGTTTATGTCCTGGGTCTCTTTAGGTACTAATGTCAGATCGAATTATGACCCACCATAATAGCCTCATTAACTTAACTACCTTGTTAAAGGCTTGTCTTCAGATACAGCCAGTTTCTGTATTGTTGGAGATTGGTGCTTCAATACACTTTCAATCCTAGCATATGACAGACAAACAGACACATGGTGCTTTGGAAGGAAAGACAGACATGCTAGAAGCAGAGTACTGTCAGGCTATTGAGGGGACTTATTAACAGACCCCTGTGAGTTAGGTTAAAGGAAGGTGGCTTATGTAGCAGGCAGGGCTTCATCCGAGTGGGAAAGTATCTGGTTTATGTCAAGATAATTTCAAAGATGTCAGCGCATTCTTGGCTTTGATGGGACCAGGGCTCAGTCATAAAACTCCACATACTTTTCAAATTCTTTATTTATACTATGATGGGGAAACATGCCAGAGTAACTTACTGAAGGGTACATGGTAGTCACTGCTCAGTCACTGGCTACAGTCAGCACAAGCTTGATGACTATTTGTAATACATGTAAATTGGCAGGGGTAGAGGAGGCACGAAAACTTAGTCCTTAACAAGTACCACTTTTTACTTTTACCTTAACGCAACGGTCCTTATGAGTAGTTGGATAGTGTTAGTATGGTATTTTGGCTCCCTTCTTCCTTTTCTTGTCCTGTGTCATTTAATTAGAATTAACCTTCTAAACTTATAACCACCTAATTTGAGTATGTAGTATACAAACACTTTTCCCTTTACATCTCCAACTTATCCTCTTACTTACTACTGCTGATTATATCTTTATATATTGTGTTCACATTAATATAGCTTTGTAATGATTATCTCCTACATTTTCCTTTAAGCCATTTATAAATATAAAAGTAATTATAATGAAGTTGTACTAGGAAGAACTTTACACTCTTATGCTTATCACAGCACAATAGCCAGAATGTTGAATAAACCCAAATATCCTTCAGGGAATGAATGAATATATATTACACAATGAAGTACTACTATTCGTTTCTAAAAAAGAATGAAACTCTGTCATTTTGAAGCAGCATTATGTTTAGTGAAACAAGCCAGACCCAAAGACAAATACCACATGTCCTCATTCATTTGTGGAAACCAAGACATCAGCTTTACAGAAGAATGGACAGGAATTATGTGATCCCCAGAGCCTAAAAGGGGGTGTGGGGAGGAAGGACTGAAGTTCATTAAGGGATGCTGAAAACAATGTAGTAATTGTTCCAGGATCTTCTTTAGCACAGTAGGCTTAAAACAGTCTATAAAGTATTTTGAAATGCAGTATCAATCAGCACTGAGGATGTGGAGGCAGATAGATCAGCCTGGGCTTTATATATATCAAGACCCTACCTCAGCATTCTTCCTTCTCCCACTACGGGTACATACATCTGTGAGCATTCCAAAAATTCAATAACATTAACATTCATGTTTACTTATGTAATTGCCTTTACCAAAAGCCCTGTATTTATTAATATGGGTTGTGTATGCTATCTACTGTCCTTTCATTGTCGCCTGAAGGACCACTTAACAATTTATGTAGGGCTATCTACATAAATAGATATTTATGTTTTTGTTTGTTTGTTGTTTGCTTTTTTAAAATTTCTTTTATTTATTTATTTTTTTAATGAAAAAGGAAGTAAAAACATTTTATGCTAAAATTAAAGATTTACATGGAAAATGTTTCTGACAAAATTGAAGAAGCATATAGAAAAAAAACACATTAAGATTGACAATTTTCATGGAAAATTAAAGAGTAAAATGGTAGACATAAAATTACTAAATTAATTGAAAAAGGAATTAGAAACATTTTATGATAGAACTAAAGATTTACATGGAAAATGTTTCTGACAAAATTGAAGAAGCATATAGAAAAACACATTAAGATTGACAATTTTCATAGAAAATTAAAGAGTAAACTGGTAGACATAGAAAACATTACTAAATTAATTGAAAAAGGAAGTAGAAACATTTTCTGATAGAATTGAAGATTTACATGGGAAATATTTCTAATAAAATTGTAGAAAAATATAAAATAATATTAAAATTCAAGATTATCATGAAAAATTACAGATAAAATGGTAGGCATAAAAATATTTCTAAGTTGATTGAAAGTAGAATTATAAACATTTTCTGATAAAATTGAAGATCTACAAGAAAAATATTTCTGATGAAATTTAAGAAATATATAGAAAAAATGTTAAAATTAACTATTTCATGGCAAATTATACAGATAAATTGGTAGGAATAAAAATATTCCTACGTTGATTGAAAGTAGAATTATAAACATTTTCTGATAAGATTGAAGATTTACATGGAAAATATTTCTGATAAAATTGAAAAAAATATATAAAAAACATTAAAATTGAAGATTATCATGGAAAATTATACAGATAAAATGGTAGGCATAAAAATGTTTCTAAGTTGATTAAAACTAACCACACAAACATAAAAATAACATCAAAAATAACAGGAAGCAACAATCACTATTCCTTAGTAGCTTATAACATCAGTGGACTTGTTGTTTGCTTTTTGAGACAAGGTCTGAATGTCCAAGAACTCACGTGGTAGACAAGGCTGGCCTTCAACTCACAGATCTGCCAGCCTCTGATTCCTCTATGGTAGGACTAAAGGCATGTGTCACACCTGGCTTGTGACTTCTTAGTAACAAACTTTTTCAGTGTCTGTTTTTTTGAAGGGATGTACTTTCTCCTATAGTTTATGATTAAGTTGAAATGTAAATGACACAAGAATTCAAAATAAAATTCTAACTGTTAATAGTATTTTGTACCTTGATATGCTTAGGAACCTAAAAAGTGAAGTAAAAATCTTTAGGCCCAGTCTCCACAGATAACTCCTTCACACTATATTCTGTATACTTGAGTTGTTACTTTTTTCCCCCTCAATCAACTAAGACGTAGCAATTCTTGTATCTCTAGATTTTTTGTTACATGTCAGCACATTCTGTCCAGCAACCATGACTTCTAATGAGGATGTATTTTGTTTTGCTTCTGTAGTACTGTAGACCAACCAGGCCCCAGGCCTGACCCATGTTCTCCCACTAAGTCAATGATACTTCCACTCCTGTCCCTTCCTTTCCTTTTGAGACAGGTTCTTCCTAGGTACCCTGGTTGGCTTGGAACTCACTATGTAGTCAAAGTTGGCCTTGAACTTGTATACCCTAGTCTCTGCCTCCAGAATGCTGAGATTCCAAACTTGAATTATCCTGCCTAGCTAGGTCATCTGTGTTTTAAGGGAAAATTATTTTCCTTTATGCTTTGGTTCCTTTTACCTGCTTGTTAATACTAAGGTGTTTGTGTTATCATGTAAGTTCACATTTTTTTAAGTTTCCTTAAATTAATTTGTTGACTTCTTTATCTTTAGTGTTGTTTCTGTGTGCAGTTTGGGTATTCCATTAAGTATTTTAACTGCCTTCTTATTCTTTGTAAAGTACAATGTAATCTGAGTATATTCACTGAAATTGGTCTTCTCTCTGTTAACTTTGAATGTTGAGGCTATATGGAATTTTGAGTATTTAGCAATAAAGAATACATTTTCATGTTACTTCAGTAACTACCATCTTTCTTAAGGTAGTAAAATTTTCTTTCTCAATTGAGCAAAGGTCTTTGGGTAAAATTATACTTCTATCTTTGATATAATGCAAATCATTTCATCCAAACTACTAACTAAATGTGTGCAAGTTCCTGCCAGATGGCCCCCACGTCACAACTTTTCTTTAGTAGTGGAAATGAGCAGTATGTCCCTATACAGCTTACACTTCACAAGAACATATTTACAACTGCCAGTGGTGGGTCTGAATTTTCTTCACATAAGATTGGACACTTAGATTGCTCTCTCAAGCCTATCTTATGATTTCTGATTTAATCTTATATACCTTAGCCAAGAGGTGGAGGAATGATGTGACTTGCTTTGATAGTTACAAATTTTTTGATCTTCTAGTTTCTTATCTCTCAGATAAGCCTCCATATTTACATTTAATCTGTAGTAATTTTTTATATTTATATTGTTATATGAGTACAGTATTGCTCTCTTCAGACACACCAGAAGATGACATCAGATTCCATTACAGATTGTTGTGAGCCACCATGTGGTTACTAGGAGTTGAACTCAGGACCTCTGGAAGAGCAATCAGTGCTCTTACGTGCTGAGCCATCTCTCCAGCCCCTGTAGTAAATTTCTTTCACTTTTCTGTTTTGTTTTTAATTAAATTTTGAAAGAACTGCCTATTGTTATTTAATACAGAATATCATCTAATGTTCCAGTTTCAGAATTTTAAATTTATTTTTAAACCATATATGCACTGGATATCTAAAACATTATGTTTTCAAAATTATGTTTGAATACAATAGAAACATTGACCTACAATTCATAGCATTATCTCATTATTTAGCCTTTCCCTTTGAGTAACTGCATTTAGAAGTTAAAATATTTCTGATTGTCTACTTTTTTTTTTATCTATTTCACCTAGTAAAACTGTTTAGAGTCTAAGAGTGTTTTTATGATACATCTCTGGGAATTTTCAATCAGTCTAGACTACTTACATTTTAGAAGAAGAAATGGCTCTGGAGTGATCAAAGAGAATTCTCTGTTCTAATGTCTTACACCTGGAGCAGTTGTTAGCAGCGTCAGCAGCACGGCTGTATTTATAAATATCAGAGCAGGATGTGGCAGATGGTGATGCAACAGAGGCTCTTGTCAGATCCTGTCAGGGAGGAGGAGGTGCCTGTCAATGCCAAATCAAGGAGTAATGAGCTTTAAAAAGCATGAATCCTACTAAGTATATAGCTGACTGTTACAATTGTGAGTTCCTGTAGTTATAAATTTCTCATGAATTTCAATGAATTAACACTCCGTTCTTCAATGACCCTTTCTTTGTTGAAATGGGTTATTAGATTTTAGTAGTTAAAATCATGAAAACAGTCGTCCTTTCTCAGATTTTCATTTAGAGAAATGCTTTTTACTTTATGTCAGATTTAATCTAAAATAACTCTAGTATTTCAACTCCTTTTTCCACTTTCCCCCTTTAACCCCTAGACCTGATTTTGAGAAACTGTCACTGAAGACACATTTTGGAACCTGTCTCAGCAGCTGTGTTTATACTATAAAGTTTTCTGGTGTAGAACTGCATGTTGTAGTCAATCACTACAGAATGGCACGCATCTAACTTTTATGGGCTTTGAGGTCATAGCACCGCAATATGTGACATTACAAATGGATAACATTTCAGATTGTATTCCTGCTACCTCAGTTCAAAGCTGAGAGCTTTAGGAGGGAGTAATGGAAGTGACATTCTGTTTGTCACCAGCAGGTCTTACATTTTGTCATTCCATTTCACAATTTTAATTCAGATGCTTTAAAGGAAGCAAACAAACAGGAAAACCAAACTTTGGATTTTAAGTTCATTTGTTTAAAAAGAAAATTAAACTAATTTTGTTTCCTGACAAGTCTCATTCGTCAGTTGGTCAAACAAGGATAGTCTTTGCCAATTCAGTTGTGACATATAGTTGTTACCTGCACTGTTTATAAGAAAGAACTTTTCTGTATAAAAACAAATAAAAGGTCTCACTTAAGTCAGAGAAGCAGGCAGGCTAACTGAAGATCTTCACCTACTGTTCCTTTTCTCCAAGTCCATTTCCCCAGTCTCATCCCTAGCTCTGCAGCAGACTACCTTGAGCATCTTCCCTTCCCCCTCAACCCCTCTCTCCAGTGGACCACATAGATCTTCCCCTCCTATCCTCTTTCCCCTTGAACTCCTAGACCCCAATTCCAGCAGGCAGCTCCTGGGAATGCACAGGCTACTACAGCCAGGGAATCAGGTCCTAGGCTAACTGCAGATCTTCACTGCTTCTGGCACAAAGAATCCAGGAAATTTCAAAAAGAAGAATAATAGGAAAAGATGAAGGAGAAGAAACTCAGGTTAAGCATAGAATATATTTTCAACCCAATCACAGAAGAAAATTTCCTTAGCCGTAAAGAAGATGATGCCTGTTAAGGTGCAAGAAGGATACAGAACCCCAAATAGCGTGGGCAGGAAAGTTCTCTTGGCACATAATAATCAAGACACTGAATATGCAGACTGAAGAAAGAATAGAAAAAGCTGCAAGGGGAAAAAAACCAAGTAACATATAGGGCAGACTGATTGGAATAACACCTGACTTTTCAATGGATACTCTAAAGGCCAGGAAGAGCTGAGCAGATGTTTACCAGTATAGACTACTATACCCAGCAGACCTATCAATCACAATAGATGGACAAAATAAAACATGCAATGAAAAAATAAAATTAAGCATTCTCTGTCTACAAATCCAAAACTACAGAAGGTGCTAGAAGGAAAACTGCAACCTTAAGAGGTTAACCACACCCGAGAAAACACAGAGAATAAATCACTCACACACACGCACATGCACACGCACAGTCCATAACAAAACAACAGGAATCAATAAACACTACTCACTGATCTCTCAACAACAGTGGTCTCATTTCCTCAATAAAAAGACACAAAGAAAATGGATTCAAGAAGAGTATTCATCCCTCTGCCGCATCTAAGAATCACCTCATCATCAAAGATAGATATCACCTGAGAATGAACGAATGGAAGAAGGTATTATAAACAAGTGGACCGTAGAAGCAAGCTGCTGTAGCCATTTCAATATCTTACAAAATAGACTTGAAACCAAAACTAATCAAAAGAGACAGGGGAAGGATATCACAGTCATCCAAGAAAAGAATACTGAAGAGTACATTGCAATTTGTTACAACTAGGTATCAAACACGGAGCACCAAAATCAGAAAAGAATCACTACCACAGCTTAAATCCCATATTAACTCTCACACACTGGTCATCTAGTCAAGAGAAATATTGGAGCTAACTGATGATAGAAACCAAGACCTTAAAGATATTTACAGAACATTTCACCCAAACAGAAAACATATCAGCATCTCATGCAACTTTTTCCAAAACTGCCCACATACTTGGACACAGCGCATCTTTTTACAGATACAAGAAATAACTCCTTTTATCTGACAACCACAATATAAATCTAGATATCAACAACAGAAATGACAGAAAAGTCTTTTGAATTGAATGAAATGAAATAGACAACACACCAAACTTTGGTAGGTATTATTGAAACCTAATGCAATAGAAGCTTCCTATAATGTATACATACATAGTGGAGATCTAAATGAAATCTCCAGATAATGGCAAGACAGTCCCAACTGGTCATCTCTTATCATCAAATGAAGCTTGTAGTACCAGGATTAAGTTGAAAGAGGTGCCATGGCAATCCCCCCAAACCCAAGCTCTTCTCAAGATAGTACATTGATTTTCACAAACTGAGGGCAGGGCCTGTTGCTGAAGGTAACACCTGCATAACTCATTGAGCATGGAGAAATTGAGCTGGTACCTACATAGAGCCTTCACCCCTATGTTTGGTAGAGGAAGTACTCTGAATGCCACCAGAAGAGAAACAAACACCAAGCCCAACACAACCCTTTGGATCCACAGTAACTTTCTGTCTGCAAGATATACTAGGGCAATACTGGCACAAAGCCTGTGGAAGTAACCACCAGTGTCTGGCTGGTTGATTTGACTTAAGACCCCCTCCAAGAAATGGAATCCATAACTTATACTGCTTCTGTGTTCAAGAACCTGAGACTACATAGCCCAGGGATCTGGGGTAAAACAAAATAATAGTGTTTAATTAAAAAAGTAAAAGAATACAACTTAGCAATTAAATTACTCCTATTGACATTCTGCTATACTTATAGCAGAATCATCATGCTCAGCCATCATCAGAAATGCTTTCTCCTGCAGCAGATAGGAACAAATACAGAAACACAGTCGGGACATTATGCAGAAAGTGAAAGAACCTGGAACACTTAGCCCTAAGGAGGATATGTCTAACAAATCTCTCCCTCTCTATAAAGACCCCAGGAACCCTGCAAAAAAGAAGGCAGAAAGCATGTAAGATCCAGAGGGGAAGGAGGATAGCAGATGACAAAGCTGTCTAAATAAAAATAATAAAAGCACATATGAACTCACAGACTGAGGAAACATGTACAGTGCCTACGTTGATCTGCACCAGGCCATCTGTGTACATATGGCTTCCTGAGTGTGTGAACAAGTGAGTTTCTGATACTGTGCCTTCTCTTGGGCTCCTTTCCTTCTGTTTGTTTGTTTTGTCCAATTCCAGCATGTTTCACCTTACTCTGTTTTATTTCATTATTTTCCCTTAGAAGCCTATTTTCTAATGAGAGACAGGAATAGATTGGTTTCAGATGTCCTTCCAGTTCATCAAAATTGAGATGCTGAT
Organism: Tokudaia tokunoshimensis; assembly: GCA_036184795.1. Classification (NCBI taxonomy): domain Eukaryota; kingdom Metazoa; phylum Chordata; class Mammalia; order Rodentia; family Muridae; genus Tokudaia; species Tokudaia tokunoshimensis. The sequence goes on from BTHU01000011.1 coordinate 81,658,986, forward strand.
CTGGAGAACAGAGGATTGTTATTAGTACTGAGAGGCATACAGATTGTAATGTAGCTCAATAATAGCCAAAGATGTGATCCTCATAGAATCAGATCACCTAGAGAAGACTATTCTAAACACTGACTGTGAGTCTTTAATTGGCACCACAGCTTTTTTTGGTCAATTTCTGACTTTACATGGTGTGTTGTTAGAATTGAATGACGTAATTATGAACGGTACACCTAGTCCAGTGTTCAGATAGATGTAAGAGTTCAGCAAATTGTAGGTGGTATCATTGCATAGAGAAAGGTACCTGACAGTTGCTTAACTTTAATTGAATTGAAAGTCTGGCAATTTGGTGATGATGTATATGTTAAAGTGGTAAGAACAAACATGACATTATATTTAATCTTAGCCAAGAGGTTTAATGCAGTGATGACATCTATTTACTCCAGACTTTTATTTTAAACTATTCATCTCAAAAAAAATTCTCTCAAAATGTGAAAATAGGAAACTCATCCCTAAGATGTTTTATCATAATTCTTTGAACATTACAAAGTTAAAGAATTATACTTCTTTTTTTAATTCTGGAATATTTGATTTTTTTTTTTAAATTATGACCTTGTTGTAGACAGTGGCATGGAAATACACTGCTATGTGTTACTGCTGGAATATTTATTGATTAGTTACCAAGCGTTATTCCCATTCTTTTTCCTGACCTTGATGGGTATTTTTTATGCAAAGCTGTAAGTTATACATGTTCCACACTGCTTGTAGTGCTTACGTACAAATTGTTTTCAGAACCAATATCCTTCAAATTAGTTTTGATTTATGGCGAGTTATATTACATTCCTTTTTGAAAGCAAAACCAATAATTTTGTGAGGAGGTAATGCCGAATCCCTAGTAATTACATAGCGAGCAGTTTAGTGTTTATCTTCTGTAACACAGTTCTAATTCCAGAGTATGTGTTCAGTAGGTTTTGTTACATTTCTCATATTTTCTAATCAGCAATTAAGCTAAGCAAGCATCGTAGAAAGTCCTGGGCATGTTGTCAAAAAACAGGAAGCTTGCCTTTCAAGGATAGCCTTCCTGTGTAGCAAGAGACTCTCTCAAATTTCAAACACCAGGAACAACAAAAACTGCATGATCAAGAGAGGGTTTCAATGAATTTAGCTTAACGGTTTTGGTTGTGTTGTTCTTTGTTTATGCGCAGTCTTGCCAGGTGTCCTGGCATCTTAAAGTTACTTCTTAAAGGCAGAGTAGAACACCCTGACCCAGGACACTTACAGAAGGAAGCATTTAATTTGCTCTTCCAAGTCCCGTGGGACAGAATCCATCACCATCATGGCAGGGAGCATGGCAGGCATGCTGAGCTCTCATATCCTGACCCAGACCAGTAACAGAGAGCCTCAAAGGATGATGGGAGGCTTTTGAAGCCTAGAAGGTGCCTGGCAAAACACCTCCAACTAGGTCATAACTCCTAATTCTTCCTAAACAGGCCCACCAATAGGGACTGCCCATGGCTACCATTCTGATTCAGAGAGCAACTGGCTCTCCTAAAACAAAGGTTTATCTCCCAAGTAGTTGACACATGTCTAAAATTTAAAAGTCTTGATAAACTATTGTGCTGGCTAGTTTTTATGTTAGCTTGAGGTTAGGGTAGAAATTTTTTGAGTAAATGCCTTCTTGAGATTAGACTGTGTAGGCAAACCTGTAGAGCTTTTTCTTTTTCTTTTATTTTCTTTTCTTTTTTTTTTTTTTTTTTGTAGAGCCTTTTCTTAACTTATGATTGATGTGGGAGGGTCCAGCCCTTTTTGGGTGATGCTGTTCCTGGGCTTATGGTCCTGGATTCTATGAGAAACCAGACTGAGCAAGTCAGTAAGCAGCCCTTCTCTGTGGCCTGTGCATCAACTCCTGGATACAGGTCCCTGACCGTCTGAATTCCCACAGTTGTTGTGATAGTGTCTCACTATGTTCCCTTGCCTGGTCATTCACTACACAGTCCGGGATGGCCTCATGAAGACCTTCCTGGTTTTGAAGGAGGAGCTAGCCCTCTAGATAAATAAGCTGTTTTTGCTTTTGGACTCTTCTACAGTTTTTTCATCATGACACGTGAGAAATTGAAGATGGCATAAACTTCACTCCCACATACCAGTATTTGTGGCATTCCTTAAAAATTTTTAGACAGTTTTAATAGTTATAGAAAACTTGCTATAAAATCAAAAATAAAATTACAATTATCTATTGTTGAGTTTCTGCGATATGTGAGTTTGTGATTGAATAGATCCTTGTATTTTAAATGTGTTTTTAAGGAATATATTTTTGCATTGTTTTTATAAGTCTGTATCATATAGTTTATTAAATCCAACCTCTAGAAAATAAAGAGGAATATTGCAAGTCATGGAACATGAACAGGCACAGCAGTCTTGCTGGGTTTTATATCATATTCTGTAACCTTCTTTTTTGAGGTGTTAGGAAAGACCTTACTCCTTGCTTATGTGTCATTTGTTTGCTTTCCTTGTATATTTGTTGTGCTTGTTTTTAATTGTAAAGTGACATGAAGATATCCATTCTGTGTAATTGTAACGTAAGTATGTCCCATGGACACGTTTTTATAAACAGTGTTGGATTTCATCACCACCATCACAATTAGTTTGTAGTTTAAGTTCTACATGTGTGTATATATATAACTGTGTGTGTGTGTGTGTGTGTGTGTGTGTATGGCATTCCTTAAAAATTTTTATTTATATGTATATACACTTGTAGATTATATAGTTACATTTTCATAAATATATATTTAGAAATATGCATGAATTATATATAAATGTATATAATATAATAAATATAATATTACATATATATATATATATGAATGAAAATACTTAGTGTATTGGTGATACACTTTGAATTGATCAAAGGAGAGCTAGTTTTAAAGTAGCTCTACATTGATAACTCCAGGTCTTCCCACACTTATTTAGTCTAGAAATGGTGGTTCACTAATGCAATCTGAGTATGTCATGGCTGATGCAGGAAAATCACTTAGTGTTTTAGACTGGCCTCAACCATACAGTGAATCCCAAGCCTGCCTGGTCTCAGAGTGAGACTGTAATTTAACTAACTCATGTTCCTACTACTTTGAAAGAATTATAGTCTTCTTCTAACATAGTACTATTCAGAATCACATACCACAGTTTAATTTTAAATATCAATGAAGTTTGATTTTGGATTGAGGTGTATGTTGTCAGTTTATAAGTAAAGATCTGCTGTTCTCTAACATGCTTTGTACAAGTATTTATCTTTAAAACAAGTTAAAGAAAACACTCAAATTGCACAGAATCTTTCAACTTTATTTTATAAAACTTGTACTTATGTGTTCTAAAATCTAGTGTGAACATTTCAAACAAGTTCTCTGACCTGCTTCTTTGTAGAAGGGAGAGCAGTGTTTCATGAATACTGGATAGACTTTAGCCTCCGTCCTAGCAAGAAGAGTGTGTATCAAGAATGGTGTGCTGTTGCAGGAAGCGGCTGTTGTTCCCACATTATTATTTTGGAACATAGGTAGTAAGGAAGTCATGAGGGTTCTTGTTCGCCCTGTTAAGAAGTCCTTAGCTGGTAGAGCAGAGCTGTCTGTCCAGTAGTGACCAACAACAGTATGTCAGGGTACATGGATGAGCCAGCTCCAGTCAAACTTGTAGGGGAGAGGAGTCCATGCCGACTTACTGACCTAGAAAAGTAAGTTAAACCACACCTGTTCTACTAAGTCACCTCACATATTTATCCCACAGAAACTATGTAGTATAATGTGTATTGTTTTCAACCAGTGTGTTTTACAATGGCTAATAATGTATGTAAAGATAAATTCCAAATTTATAAAAGAGTTGATGTATAAAAGTAGTAATTTTTCATCCCACCTCTATAACTTTATTTACCTTTCGTTAGATGTGATACCTGTGTTGGTTACATTTCTATTGGTATGATCAAAGACCTTTACCCTGAGAACTTTTTTTTTTTTTTAATTTACATTCCCAATGATTTCCCTTTTCCTGGATCTTCCCTCCCCGAGAGTCCCATAAGCCCTCTTCCCTCCCCCTGTTCCCCATTCAACCCCCTCCCGCTTCTCTATCCTGGTATTCCCCTACATCCAGTCTTTCCAGGACCAGGGGTCTCTCCTTCCATCTTCTTGGAAATCTATTGATATGTGAATTGTGTCTTGGGTATTCCGAGTTTCTGGGTTAATATCCCCTTATCAGTGACTGCATACCATGTGTGTTCTTTTGTGATTGGGTTACCTCACTAAGGATGATATTTTCCAGTTCTGATCATTTGCCTAAGAATTTACCAACCCTACATCCGACAGAGGGCTTATATCCAATATATATAAAGAATTCAAGAAGTTAGACTCCAGAGAGCCAAATAACCCTATTAAAAAATAGGGTACAGAGCTAAACAAAGAGTTCTCACCTGAAGAATATCGAATGGCTGAGAAGCACCTAAAGAGATGTTCATCATCCTTAGTCATTAGGGAAATACAAATCAAAACAAACCTGAGATTCCACCTCACACCAGTCAGAGTGGCTAAGATCAAAAACACAGGAGACAGCAGTTGTTGGTGAGGATGTGGAGAAAGAGGAACCCTCTTCCACTGTTGGTGGGATTGCAAGCTGGTACAACCACTCTGGAAAGCAGTCTGGCGGTTCCTCAGAAAACTGGGCATGACACTCCCAGAAGATCCTGTGCCTCCCTGGAATGCAATAATGACACATGCTCCACTATGTTCATAGCTTTATTTATAATAGCCAGAAGCTGGAAAGAACCCAGATGTCCCTCAACGGAGGAATGGATACAAAAGATGTGGTATATTTGCACAATGGAATACTACTCTGCAATTAAAAACAATGAATTTTACCCTGATAACTTATAGAAAAGCTTATTTGGGCTTACAGTTCCAAAGGGTTAGAGTATATATTTTTGGAACCCGTGGGGTTCATTCTTACTTAAACTACCCTTTAATAAGTTTCTCATTTATTCTTCCAAAATGCGTTATCTATTATTTTTATATTTATTAGCAGTCTCTATTTACGGTTTGTTCACTTTTTTTCTAACTGAATTATGTATTTTGGATGTTGTTTCATATAAAAATAGATCTAATTCTTTTCAGTGAACCTATTCTGCAACCAGGTGATAATTTAATTTGGTTATTATTTGTCCTATTGTCATGCACTTAAATGGTTTATATAGATTATTCCTCACGTGTCTCAATATATATGTGATTTTTCATCTGTGAAAGTCTATCTTCATAATCTCATAGTTTTATTTCTTTAGAATTAACTAATCATGTTGTTCCAGTGAGTACTTAGCAATTCAAAGAATATTCACTGTGCTCTTTATCATTGTGATCCATAAAAAGTAATATCCTATTAAACATTTATATTTGCATTTTTCTGTGTGAAATGAAATGATTAGATAGAGCAGGCTATTTTGTAGGAGCAATAAATTACCAAACATCGCTCTAATAACAGATTGGAATCTTAATAGCGTGATGCCTCTATAGGAATTCCAGTCAGTTATAAAAGTGTGTCCTCTCTACTACGGGACTGTTAGTCCTAATGCACTGGGAAAACAGGCCAGATTGTTAACTGGATAATTCCAAAGTATGTCCAAACTATTAAGTAAACTACATCAGAAGTTTAGGACAAAGTATCTAGGTTTTTTGTTCGTTTGCTTGTTTACTTGTTTGTTTATTTTCCTCTTCCTCTGTGTGTGTGAAGCTGTTCTCACATTGATATCATGACCCAAAAAGAAAACAAAATATGAAGTTGAAAGAAAACTGTGTGGGCTGCAGAGATGGCTCAGAGGTTAAGAGCACTGACTACCCTTCCTGAGTTCAATTTCCAGCAACCACATGGTGGCTCACAACCATCTGTAATGGGATCTGATGCCCCCTTCTGGTGTGCCTGAAGACAGCTGCAGTGTACTCACATACATAAAATAAATAAGTCTTTTAAAAATGTCAAGAAAAAGTAGATATTTTAAAAAAGAAAACTGTGAATTAATACTGTTATTTTTGTCATTAATTCTGGACAGTAACTTAGTTGGATTCATTGTGAAAGTACAAAGATGGTTCAATATTGGGTTTTTAAAATGTTAAAAAAAAAATACCCTCTTGGGGCCTGGGATACAGTTCAAAGATGGAGTACTAGCTTGTTAGGTGTGAATCTGTACATTTGATTCCTCGCTTCTGAAAGAGAAATGTTCATTTGTAATAGTAGCTGTATACTCACTTTACCTACAGGAATGTCTCAACTGCCTTTATCATGCTTTATAAATAATGTGGTAGAACATTCTAATTAAAATTAAGAATTAAGCCAATGTTTTCTTTACTTTTACTAATGGTAAGCATTGGATAAGAGTTGCATGCAGCTACGAGGATGTTTGTCGTTTAGTTCAGACTTCACCCAGACAGTTTCTATCACCAGTATTTTAAAAGCACAGTACAGAGAATTACGTTGTGATGAGTAGACTCTAAAAAGGTAAATTTATGAGCAGTTTTCTGACCTCAGGATTTTATTGCCACCTGGTCCTTTCTGATGCTCTTATAATTATTAATGGAAGTATTTTAAATATTTTTTTAAAAAGCTTGGTTTATGTGTGGTAGAAACTGAAAGATACCAGTAGCTGAACCACATGGTTTTCTTGGAGTCAATCAATGGAAAGGAACAAAAGAACGATTGAAGAGATTCCTGAGTAGTGATATAATTTGTCTCTCTCTTGTCAGGATCCTTTCATATTGAGTAGAATATTGCTTAGCCACGAAAGCTGAAGGTAGAGAAAATGCACTGTCTCCATGGGATGTACTGTTTGTCTTCATAGCATAGTAAACAAAGGCACCAGATACATTTAAGAATCAATCTCAGAAACAAAACAAAGAATATATGTCATATTTCAAAGACTTAAAAGCAAGGATAGACCTGTTGAAGTAATTGTAGAGTCAGATGAGGTGTAATGCAGATCAGTCATGTTAAATAGTTTCAAGTGCAAGATGGACTGTCTTCTCTCAAAAAGTTGAAGTAGTTGATAATGTTTCTCAAGCTCAGACTGTTTTTATAGTAAGAATATTACAAAAGCAAGTTTTTCCCCCAGCTTTGCATTCTGAGCTCGTTGGGGTAGGGTCTATTAAGAATGAGATGACAAATGGAAAACATTGAAGTCATCCATTTTATTCAGCTGTTCCAAAAGAAAAATGCCTAGTGATCTGGGAATATAAAGGAAATTTAAATTTGTGATTGAGAGTAAGAAATGTTTTTGTGGTTTTAAAAAAGAAATACCAGCATGTCACCTTAAAATTATGGTATCTACAGTTCTGTACAGTTAACAGAAAAACGTATTACATCAGGGGATAGGATGCACTTCAGAGACCTCGTGTAGGGCCACGAGAGAAAAGCAAATGCCATCAGAGGCGTGCGCATTAATAATCCAGTCAGTGGAAGAATTTTCCTGTCTCCCATGTAACATAAACCAGATGTTCCATTCTAGTAAAACCTTCTTACTAACGTGAATACTTAGATTGCTGGTCACTAGGAGAAAAATGAACAATAGCAATCTAATACTTTCGAGGGTTTATCCTGTTTGTGAGTTAATGTTGGTAGTCAGGAGAGTGGAAGGTTTCCTGTCAGATGTTACTAAACCTTATCACTCTGTTTTTATCAGTTGTGTTTTATAAATTTGATCTTTTCTTTAAAAAAAAAAAACTGTTGTCAAAAACCAAAGATTCAGAGATTGGGGGTCTGATTTGCTGTTTGAATACTACATGAAAATATACTTGACAGTCAAGTGTAAAGGCCAGTGTCAAGCTCAACAGCTTCTTGATGCCTGTTTTAACTGTAGAGAAGTTCATTGAGATGTCCCGTCTTGAGTCTGGGTTTTTGTGTGTGGTCTAATTGTGGTGGTGGTGTATTGTTTTGTTTGTTGTCTTAGACAGTATTTCTCTGTGTATAGTCCTGGCTGTCCTGGAACAGGGCAGTGATGTGATTATTTTATATCTAATCTTCATAGGGGTTGTATGAAGTACAAACCCTGCATACCAAAATAGTTTTTAAATTAGATACTATTATGAGTTCGAGGCCAGCCTGGTCTACAAAGTGAGTTCCAGGACAGACAGGGCTACACAGAGAAAATTTATCTCAAAAACAAACAAACAAAGAAACAAACAAACAAAACAAAAACTTGGAAATTAAAAACATGACATACCAGCCAGGTGGTGACAGAGCATGTCTTTAATGCCAGCACTCAGGAGGCAGAGGCAAGTGGATCTCCGTGAATTCCAAGCCAGGTTGTAGAAGCTTTCCTACGTTGTCTCATACTCCTCTCTGTTTTTGATAGTTCTTGCTTGGATTGCCAGCAGAATAATGTTCTGCTTCCCTTTCTGGGGCATTTCTCTTGTTATGTAGGCAAGTGGTAAATGTCTCTCCCTAGAAAGAGCAAGCCTAGTTGCTATCAAATAGGTAAATTCCCTAAGCTCTGTGTTCCTCACCTGCCAACAAGACCCACAATACACACCACGAACCTAAGACATATCATAGGACTGTCGGGGTTGTGAACTGGCGCAAATATATTGATGTTTTTGTACTTTTCCCTAATTCTTTATTTTTTTCTTTGAAACCATGGCCTCTTCCTTAGGCTGTCTAGAACTAGCAGTAGGCCCTTTTTTATGGTTACCTTCTGGGTGAAATGAAGTCTATTACCTCCTAATTTTTTATCCTTTTGCCATTTCTATTGTTTCATAGTATGTGTGTGTTTCTGTGTCTACATGATCATGTGTGCACGTGTATATGAAGGCCTGAGGACAACCTTGAGTACCATTCATCAAGAGCTGGCCCCCTTGTTTTTTCAAACTGGATTTCTCATTGATTTGGGCTCCTTAACTCATCTAGGATGGTTAGCTGGATGGAAGGCTCCAGGCCTCTGACCATTTCTTTTGGTTTTTTTGAGACAGGGTTTCTCTGTGTAGCCCTGGCTGTCCTGGAACTCACTCTGTAGACCAGGCTGGGCCTCAAACTCAGAAATCCACCTGCCTCTGCCTCCCAAGTGCTGGGATTAAAGGCGTGTGTCACCACTGCCCGGCTCCCTCTGACCATTTCTGCCTTCCCAGTGTTGGCATTACAAACACACACGAGCATTTGTAGGAAAGTTCAGGTCCTGGGGCTTACAGTCTTCTAGTTGTTGGTATTCTGTTTGTATGTCAACATGAAAAAAGCTGGAATTATCTGAGAAGAGGGAATCAATTTAAAAAAAATGGTCTTAGTAAGATTTGCCTGTAGACCTTTTCTTAATTACTGATTGAATTGAAAGGAGCCAGCCCAGCCTATTGTGGGTGGTACCACCCTGGGGTCATGGGGTATACAAGAAAGCCACCTGAGCAAGCCCAGGGCCAGCAAGCTAATAAGCCCTGTCCTCCCTGACCTTTGTTTCGTTCTTGCCCTCAGGTTTCTGCCCTGACCTTTTGTTATAATAGAGTTGTAAACTGTAATAAACTCTTTTATCTAGAGTTTAGGGTTTGTTTGTTTGTTTTTTGGTCGTGGTGTGTTATTACCACAGTAGAAACCCTAACCAAGACACACAGCAAACACTCCGCCAACCCCTGTGTGTGATCTTTTTTCTCTTCATGTCCCATCATACACTGATCCAAAGCTTCACCTGAGAGGATTCAGGGACACGTCGCCCTGTCCATGTCACATTTGGTGCATGTGTGTTCCCTAACAGTTGCTAAAGAAGTAGGCGATAGTCAAGGACTCAGACATGCTTCTACACATAGCACAGTTCCAGGCCTGGCGAGCTCAGCTGGGCACCTGTGTGTCCTGGAGCTTTTGGCAGTTCCTTCCTACACACCTCTTTCAGGGCTTTACCCATGGACAGAGGGAAAGGAAGCTGGGAGACGCTTCTCTTCATTTTCACATTTCTTCGTTTTTTTTTTTTCTTCTCAAAATTCTAACCTTTCCAGTCTTTATGAGACTCCCAGGTCCAGAAAACAACAGGAGCCTTTTGTTGGTAGATCACAAGCCCTACCCCTTTGTAGGTGCACTTGAGCCCTGAGGAGGATGCCATTCCATGAAGGGAACAGGGAGCAAGCAGCAACTTTGTCCAGATTGACTCTGTAGTGTACTGTGAGAACAGTGGAAGGCTCCTTTCATTTTGGCTTCCTGTCATTATTTCCTCTCCAACACTTGCCAGCTCAGTCGTCTCCAGCCTGAGTTCCCAACACATACTGACTTGGAATCATGCGTGCATGGTCTTTGAATATGGCTTCCTGACTGTGACAGAAATGTACCTTACATTCATGCATTTTGTCGTCTGTAAGTAGACAAAGCTTTGCTTTGTTTGGTTTTACAGCTGAGTGGTTTTCCATTATCGTGATGTATAGTATACTGTGTCTCCATCCACTCTAGAGGAGTATTTGGATTGTTTCCAATTTGGAGCAATTATGGGAAAAGCTGCTATAAACATTTGTTTATGCATCTTTGTGTTAACATAAAGTTCCATTTCACTGGGAGTGTGATTTCTGAATCAACTTCAGAATGTATGGTTGATTTCATTAAAATCAAACCACCTTATTTTTTCAAAAGTGGTTTTAGATTTGGTTCAGTCAAGTTTTAGTTGCCATGTTTATATATCTGAGATAATCACCTTGAAAAGAGGAAGATATTTCAGTTCATCATTCCAGAGCATGGTCATTGCTTTCATAGTTTTGTTCTTTCAGTGAAGTTGAAACATTTCTTATTTATAGCTGAGCTCTCAACCATCCTTTATTATTAACACTCACATTGGAAATCTTAAGCGTCTGCCTTCTTTCTCTCCTATTCTCAAGAAAGAAATGCTTCTCTCGTTAGTTCTCTGGCTGTTAACAGGCATTTAGAAAGTAGTTGGACACTGTCAGTTTAGCTAAGCAATCATAGTAATTTGCTTCTTAGGGACTATGAAGCTTATGACTTCCCCAGCTAAATGTTTCCCCAATTTATTGTTAGTATTGTGTGCATGCATGTGTGTGTATGTGTGTGCACATGTGTGTGCATGTGTTGCGTGCATGTGTTTGTGTTCAACTTTGTGTGTGAGTCTGTATGTGTGTGTGTGACTGTGTGCATGCGCACTTGAGTGAGGTGAGGTGTGTGTGTGTATGTGTGTGACCGTGTGTCTGACTGTGTGCGCTGTTGTATTCTGGAGGTTAGAGGACAACATCGGAGTGTTTCTATTTCTGGATAGTCTTTTGCTGAACCTAGAAGTTCACTGAAGTGCAGACAACTTCCTCCTCCTCCTCCTCCTCCTCCTCCTCCTCCTCCTCCTCCTCCTTTTCCTCCTCCTTCTCCATGTTAGCATATTACTTCCATATCTCCATGGATACAGGAAATTCCCACTCAGGTCGTCATGCTTGTCTAGCAGGTGTGATTTCAGGATTACTTTGCTTCAAATGTGGGAGAGTTCAGTTTATTTTCTCTTTTTGGTTGTTTTTTTTCCTTAGGGATCTTGTTTGCTCACCTGGTGTTTTGATGCATATAGTAGCAACATGAGCTTAGAGAGGGTAGTTCCTCTGACTAAAGGCAGATCCACTGGTCCACAGAGCTTAGAGAGGGTAGTTCCTCTGACTAAGGGCAGATCCACTGGTCCACAGGATATGGAAGAGGTTCTGACAATGTTATTTGTGCTTTCAATTTTTTTTTTTTTGCTTTTTTTTTTTTTTGGTCCCTGAGATTGAAACGATCCCATTTAAATTATCTACCAATGTTCTGCTCATATTTTATTTGGTCTATTATATTCTTGATACCAATAATACTTAATAGAAACCTCCTAAGACAGCGGCCTGACTCCTCAGACAGCGGCCTGACTCCTCAGGCAAAGCAGACTTCAGAGAAATCATACCGGAAGAATGGGTGCTCTGTCCCTACAAGAGTATTGCTTTGTACCCAGGGCTAAACATAGAATGTCTGCACAATATATACATACGTATATGAAAATATAATATATCTGTTTATATTTAGAAAGAGAGAGGACTGTGAAAATGGAAAGGAAATGATCTTGCCCAACTGGATTACTGTTAGTAAGGGGTCATTTTGATGACGACCTTGGTCTTGTTGAGAAATTATCATTCACGAGTTGCAGTCTTACCAGGATGGTTAGCTCGTGGGCTGGGGAGGGGACTCTGCTCAGTGGCTGGTGTCCAGCAGCACTCTTGGCCTTGACTATTTATTGGTCACCTGGTAGGAGAGAGGAGAGGGCGCTAGGGGTTCCTTGTGCTCTTGAAGTTGCCCTCCCATCGAGGACAGTGTCTGATGGTGTTTATATCATTACATCACAATGTGTATGTCATGAAGGGTGGAGGCAGGTGCTAGAAGAGCTTTCAATTTTTTTACCTGTCAAGTTCTCATAACAAATTGCTTTAATCAAATCATCCCATATAATGGGATCGTCTTCATAAATTAAAGTTTCTATACTTCACATTTGTCTCTACTTTTTTACTTCATTAGCTTCTTACATATTTATTCCTGTTGTTATACTATGTAATTATCTGAAAAGAAAAACTTACTGTGTTCTCAGAGACAGAGTCCCCAGGGCTGTGGGATTCAGTTTGGTCAGGAACCATGCATGGGTTTGGAGGCCTCTTCCAGACCTTCTCATATTGGTGGCTGAAGGGAGTCACAGAAACTGGTGTATGGGAGGTGGGGCAGGTAAGCTCTCACCATACTCCAGCCTAGGTATTTTCAGGGTGCATACCCTATCTTCCAAGGCTAGCTTTCTACATTCCCTTGTCTGTATATTCCATTTTCAGATAAAGGTTTAAGATTTATGTATGTATGTATGTTACATATAAAAATACACTGTGGCTGTGTTCAGACACACAAGAAGAGGGCATTGGATCACATCACAGATGGTTGTGAGCAACCATGTGTTTGCTGGGAATTGAACTTGGGACCTCTGAAATGCAGTCAGTGCTCTTTACTGCTGAGTCATCTCTCCAGCCCCTCCTTTAGCTTTCTCAAGTGACTGTCACTGGGAAACCCCATTCTTGACTGATCTACTTCATAGTGATAATATTTTCTGTAGTCAAAATATCTGCTATTAATAGTTACAAATGTACAAATTAAGACTGTAGTCAGATATTACTATATGAATATTAAATATATCAAAAATAAAAACTTACTTTCAACCAGGACCCTCTCGGGTCAGTCATGCCTCTAATTCTAGTACTCGGACATCTGAGGCAGTCTGAGATTGCCATGAATTTGAGTTACTTGGATCATGCAGTTAGTTACAGGCCAGCCTGGGCTACATTGTGACTTCTTGTCTGAAAAAATAAATCAAGCATAAAAATCTTTATTATTTATTACAGTAAATGCCTGAGAGGATATAGAATCTTTCTCATAAATTGATGGTGGGAATGTGAAATGACAGAACCCCTCTGCAAAACAGTTTGTTTATTGTAAAGCCAAACATTTTCAATTCGATTCAGCAATTATGTCCCTGGATATTCGTTTACCATAGAAGTGGAAATTTATGTTCATGTAAAAAACCTGTTATACAAATATTTATGACATTTTTATTTTTATTCTCCCACACACTGGAAACAATCCAGAAAAACTTCAACAGGTGAATAAACAGACTGTGCTAGATCTATACAGTGCGATATTGTGGAGCTTTGTGGAGAAGAAAGCCCGGTACAGACCACACTTCCCATGAATCTTCAAGCAGAGCATGGAATAGAAGAGTTCTAGACTGGCTTTTAAAAATACTGTCTCCCAAATACAGCAGCGCTGGGGAAAATTGGGAAATGAAATGGCCGACTCTGCAGAGGTTAAAATATCACAGGACTGAACTCATACACAAATAAGAATTTGAAGTTTTGTGTGTACTGGGATGATTCTGGCGTCCTAGGCTTTTATAGTCAACTGTAAACTTGGAATATATTATCACCAGCACAAGTTGAGGAAAGGCGTTTCTGGAACCTCTGAACTGTGTTTGGAACTTGTGTGGACATGAAAATATTATTTGGCAATTAACTAAGTCATATCTATTTGTATATTTTATACCATATTTAATTCTTTCTTTTGACTGGATTATTCTGCGATACACAATTTTAAGAAGTTTATTTTTTATAAGAGCTTTAAAAATGACAAAATTAATTGGATGAAAATACATTCTGTGAATTCTTTTCCTTTTTTCTACATTTTCAACCTCTTCATAGACATCTATGTTCATGCCCAACCATTCCAGTGGTCATGTGGATTGAACCCAGGACCTTGTGTGTACTTGGGAAGCGTTTTACCACTGGATTAATCCCTAGCCTGCATTCTAGGACTACAAATAGAAGTAAAATTGATTTTGTTCCCACAGTAACTCATTTATGTGATGAATTGCAGGTACTAATTTCTTCAGCATTCTTCACTACTAATTGAAACCTTTGTTATCACCAAATTCATTAACAAACTTCAGTCTTGTCAGCCTGTGCCATTCTTTCTCTCCCTAACTGATTTCTATGAATTTTCCCCATATCATTTTGAGCATTGCCTTCTCACTGAGGTGTCAGAAATCTTGTATGCTGCTTGTGTAATGACCCCATAACAAACTGGACTCACTTCATAGATACACAAGATGACCAAATAAAGGACAAGCTAACTGTAACCCTGAGTGTGAAATTTAAAGGTAAACCCTAAATCCTAAATGTACAAATAAATTACTCAGCATGTGAGACCACCCAACCTATTCCACAAAGATGTATTTGTAACTGGTGGAAGAAACACTCCCTGGGCTCAAGATCAATGGCCGTTCATTTTCTTCACCTAGAGATAAATCACTTTCATGGATTTTGCAGGTGACTTCTTTTCCTGAAAAAGTGATTTATTAAAGAAGGGGCTTCTTTACTGTCTCTTCCCTCTGTAATACTTCTGCACTGAAGGAGGCCACAGGATAGAAGGAGTCTTGTCTCTGAGGCTCTTTTATTTATTTCATTGTTATTTTTAAGTCAGTTGATGAAATTCTCTTCCATTTTGAAGGGCCATTTTTCACTTAGATAGCAGACAACTTGAAGAATTTGAGTTGATAGTAATGTGTTGAATTTAGAAATTGTTTTTATCTTGATTAAAAAGGAGAGTATGTTCATTTAACATAATTATAGTTTTCAGCTCTGTTGATGAGAAAAATAGCCTTTTGTGTGGTTGTGTGAAGTGAAGAGAGGAAAAGGTGGGAAGTGCCAGCTAAACAAATCACTGAGCATGCGCTTGGGGGGTGCAAGCAGGGGATGAGAAGTTGAAGGCTGTCCCCAGCTACAGAGGGAATCAGGGTCAGCCTTATCTGGAAAGAACAACAACACTCTAAAAGTCTGAAGAGTCATGTCTTTGGGTCTGTATTTTCCATTGTTTCTGAGGGAAAACTCAGCCATTTCCTTGTGTGTGTGTGTGTGTGTGTGTGAAACCTTGGATAGATTAAGTTCTATTACCCTTCAGTTTCTGCATACTTTCATTTTCAAAATTTATTTCCTGTTGCTGGCAATGAAGCTCATTTGGGAGATGCTTTCCTAACATGTGAAGCCTTGAATTTGATCCCTAGCATCAAATAAACATGGATTCATCACACACACCTGTAATCCCAACACCAGGAAGGTGGAGACAGGGAGATGAGAATGTCGAGATTCAGTTGAACCAGTTTGCTCAGTGTCTAAAACTGTTTGTTGCCAAGTCTGGTGACCTGAGTGTGACACCACCCCACCCCCTACCCCTCACCCCCCCCCCCCCCGCCCCCAGAACCCACAAGGCAGAAGACTTCTGGAAAATTGTCCTTAAGCTTTTGCACATGCATCCTGGTGCATGCTCAAACTTGAACACACACACACACCAAACTAGGTTTAATTTGAGAAGTTCTACTTTTTAGTTTGGTAATTTTGAATGTTACTAATTTTAAACTATTATAAAATCATCATACGGCGCATGTAGCATTCATTTACTTTGATAATAAAAATGCAAATAATTCTGGAAGGTCTAAGGCACATGCCTCTCAGTGTGTATCTATTATCTGTGTGTAAAAAATTGACCGATTAGGGAATCAGGGTGCAGTTAAGAAAGTCATAAAAATAGAAATGGGAATTTGGTAGGAACACATGTGAAACTGTCAGGCCGCGCAGGCAAGCCGAGAACTCACTGCTGCTTGTCAGAGACTTGCTTTCAGTCAGTCTACTTTATACTGTCATAAATATCTGTATAGCATGTTCATTGCTAATCTAACATTTGACTGCTTAAAATGGCTGTCAGATTCATGCAGAGCATGCTTACTTAACCAATACTATTGCCTGTTCCCTAGATACTGAATAGTACAATTATGCACGACATTGAAACATTGGCTCAGAAATGCTTCTTAAAAAAAAAAAAAAAATCTTAGGATCCCAAATTGAGTTCCAGGCCGGCCAGAGCTGCATTATCTCAAACAAACAAGCATGTAAAACAAACCATCAATTTCAGGAAGCACTTCAATAAAAAATTTCTTAGTGACTGTAGTATTACTTCAGTTCATTATATATCTAATTATCTTTTGTATGGGTTAGAGGTTCTACTGCTGTGATACAGACCACAGCCACAAACAACTTTGGAGGAAATGGTTTTATTGCAGCTTATAACTCAGATTTCAGTCCTTCATTGAAGGAAGCCAGGGCAGGAACTCAAATCGGGAACTGAGGCAGAGGCCACGAATCAGTGCTTCTACTCACTGGCTTGTTTTCCTGACTTGCTTATTCTGCTTGCTTATAGCATCTAGGGCCAACATCCCAAAGGTGGCAGTGCCTACAGTCTGCTGGGCCCTCCTACATCAATCACCAGTCAAGAAACTGCACCACAGGCTTGCCTACTACAGGCCAGGTGTAGAGGGTGCATTTTCTCAATTGAGATTGCCTCTTCCAAATGCCTCAAAGCTGTGTCATGCTGACATAAAAATTAGCCAACACAATGTCACATATTCAGAGTAAATATGTAAATACAATATGACTCACACTTATCGTATGTCGCTGTGGCATTATGCAGAGTTGAAGTTATTTTCCTTGATGCAGTGTGGTGGATACAAAGGTAACTTAATGACTTAGGTTTCCTACTCGTTCAGATTTTAGTTTTATGTTTCTTTCCCCAGTGCTTATGAACTTGGTATATTGTACATTTTCTAATATGTCTGGGTATCCCATTCATTGGCACTCATAAGCTCCTCCTCATATAAGTAACAGTTCTGTGCTTTCATGTGTATTTGCTTGGCTACATTTTCTTAAAATTTGCTTTGAGAATTGTTTGTTTATCTCTCCCCATCATTCAAAGATTTGTAATTCATGACTCAGTTGCTGCTGTGTGTATTTTCAAATTTTTAAACATGAAGAATAACAAAACATAGACTTAGCACCAAGTGCTACCTTTTGGTGACTCTTCCTCACCTGAATGAAATAGTCTTTAATTTTGTTTACATCCTAAATTTTAAGAAATTGACTTAATAAAGACATAGCAGACACTCCATATTCTATTCAAAAGTTGTAATTCCATGTCATTTTCTGTTATAGATATAAACAACCATGACCATTGTAAATTTGTACTATTTTTATCCTCTCCAAAAGAAATCCCAAGGTTTAAGAGATGAATTAGTCAGTTAAGTCTTTACTGTGGAAGCTTGGGGACCTAAGTTCAATCCCTAACACTGACATAAAACCAGGCGCTATAATCCCAAAGATGCTGAGGATTAGATAGGATGTCTCCCTTGGGCATTCTAATTAGTCAGTCCATTAACTCACCAAGCTCCAGGTTCTATGAGATAACCTGTCTCCAAAGTTAATGAACATAAAGGGTGATTAATGCTGACTTCTTGCTTTTACACATGTGCATAGGACTTGCCCACAGGCGTAGATACCTATGAATAGGTACATGTATGCAGAAAAACATGAAGTCCCATAAACTTTAGCTGTGGCTCACCACCTGCCTTGTTCTTCTTCATGAGTCTGTTACAACTATACCTGTGTTTTAGAGTCCCCTCGCCAACTTATGCAAAGATTATATCTGATCTTCTGTAGGAACTGTGTTGGGCCTATAGATAACCAGGGTAGGATTGCTGTCTCTTTTTATTGTTGCTGTATGTTTGGGGTTTGTTGTTTGTTTGTTTAATGAGAGGAAATCTATCTAAGGCTAAAGATTCTACTTCCTAGGGATTCTGTGTCTATAATCCTAGGGATTACATTCAAGTAAATGCACCATAACTCCCAGCTTCAGATAATGTTATTTTAACAGTCTTCCTAACTGTGTATATGAGGTATTTTTCCATTTTTAGACAAGCTTGAATTTATATCAACAATATTTTATGATTTTATAGAGTTTAACTGTTGTACTTTAAAGAGAATTTATTTTTAAATATTTTCATATTGGAGCTGTGGTAAATAGAATGATTACTTTACTCTTTTGTTATTTCCATTTTGATTTTCATTCTTTTGTTTTATTTTGCTTATTTTTGAACACACACACACACACTGCCCCCCCAAACCCCACCCCGCCTTGTGTATGTTGCTGCTGCTGTTTAGACGGGTTCTCTCTCTCATATAGCCTTAGGTTGGCCTTTAATTGACTATATAACCAAGACTGAACTTGAACTCCATATCCTACCTCAACTTCCCAAGTTCTGGGATTTCCATAGTACCTAGGTTTGTGTCTTAATGTTCAGAGTGTTCCTTTTTACTGAATTGAGATATGGTTGTATGTTTAAAATTTTGCAGCTTTTCTGAATGTTTTTTAGTGTGTATGTCTGTGTGTATGTGTTTTCTTTTTTTATTATTGATGTGGCTTATTGCATTAATTGATTTTCAGTTCTTTTATTTATTTATTATTTCATGTGAATGGATATTTTGCTTGCATGTATGTATATGTACCACCTGTGTTACTGGTCCACGAGGAGACCAAAAGAAATAGTCAGGTCCCCTCACACTAGAATTAGAGAAGGTTGTGAACCACCATATTGGAGCTTAGGATTTAAATGAGATCTTCTGAAAGAGCAGCTGAACCACCTCTCCAGCCCTTGATTTTCAGGGTTTTTGTTTGTTTTTTTTTTTTTTTAAATTATTTTTTGTTTATTGGCTATTTTATTTCTTTTCATTTCAAATGTTATCCCCTTCCCCATTTCCCCTCCAAAACCCCCCTCCTCCATCCCTTGCCTCTATGAGGGTGCTTACCTACCCGCCCACCCACTTCTGCCTCAGTGCCCTAGCATTTCCCTACCCTGGATTCAGATCTTAAACCAACCTTGCATTCCTCGAATAAATTCCATTTCAACATGCCTTAATTATTTTCATGTATCGCTGAATTTGTTTTGTTATATATTTTGGTGGTAATTTTTCTATGCTGTGTATAGGTTAAATTGTTCTATTGTTTCTTTTTCTTAATGACTTTATTTATGTTTCTTCTTTTTCTTAATGACATACTTACTCTGTCTGTCTGTCTGTCTGTCTGTTTATCTATCTATCTATATATCTATCTAGTCTGATTCTGTCTACTGCTGAAAACCAAGCATGGTACCATATGCCTGTAATCCTACCACCCAGGATGTGGTAGAGGAAGGAGGATTAAGACTTTGACGCCGGCTGCATAGGCAGGCCCAGTCCAAAAAATCCAGATTTAGCCTGAGCATTGTGTGGGTGAATGTGATCCAGTATTATGGAAATGGAAGTAGCAACTAAATGATCTACTGCAAGTGATTTGACCTTTGTACCTGTTTCCTGACTGTTTTTGTTTGGTTCCCAAAGGTTTTCATAGTTCTAAAATCTCATTGCATCTCCATTGTAATTGCCTTTTTTCTATTGTCCTCATTAGGAATCCATAGACTCCAAAAAGGGAAATGAGTTAGCTCTTAAATGCAGTTACACTGGATAGATGTCTCGAACTGTTCCTTGCACTTTGTTCTTGTAATTATTCCTGGATCCATATGCATTATGTATATTATGTCCATGTCATGAATTTGGTTGTTTGATGTAGTGTTTTAACTTTTTATCTACTTAGCAGAGTTTAGTACTTAACCTAGCTTGGATAGCTCACATCTTGTGATAAGCCTAAGGGTTCAAACTTAGCTTCTTGATTGTCATTGTAATTGTTGCTGCTATTGTTTTGAAACTGGATATCTGTGGAACCCAGGCTAGCCTCTATCTCAAGAACCATTTACCTCAGCCTTGTTATTGCTGCAATTGTAACCATACCCTGCTGAATGCTTATTCTATAAACCACCTGTTAGTAAAAAAGCATTTTCTTTCTCCTTAAATCACTTCTCAGAATTGTTAAGGGGGAATGTACTGTGTTTTTAAAGCTTCTCCAATTCCATAAGAGTAATGAAGTTATCAGAAGAAAACCATATTAGGTAATATAGAAAGTGCATAGCTAACTATGCAATCATGAATTGACATAATATACATAGGCTAAGATTTAATTTTGTTTTCTTAAAAGCTCCATTGGCATTGTGTTTGAGTTACACCCTCTTCCTGCTTTAATGGTTGACAGATTTCTGGAAATGTTGACTGTGCTCCCGTGAACTGAGAACATTTACTGATAGAGTTTAGAGAAATCGTACAGAAACATGTACTGGGGTGGAGTGGTGACTCTGCTGCGGCAGCACAGGCTCACAACCAGAAAGAATAGAAACCAGTCCTGTCATCGGAGGCATTGACAAGCAGCCAGCGTTGGTATCATCCTTCACTTGGGACCATCACATGTTTTATTGCAATTTAGTATATTCCCATTATCTGAGGTCACTCGGCAGTTGAGTGATTGGTTCTTATCTTTTTGACATCTTCTTTCATTTGTTGCTTATATTTTTAGTAGTGGAAGGGTCTCTTGCATGCTAGGCAATACCCTACCACTGAGTCGTACCACTATTCCTTTCTAATTTTAACTATACATAAAACTCAGATTTTCTCTCTATTTTATTTTCTGAAGTATTTGCCCTTAAAATGCTACATGGATGGCTTGTGCTTTAGAGTTAAAGGACCCAGGTTCGGTTCCCAGCATGCAGATGGTCAATACTAATTGGGCTCTAATGGGCTCCTTGAATGCCAGACATGCATATGGTGAACAGAAATACACACACAGGCAAAATGTGCATACATATCAAATAAAAATAAGTCATATTTGTTGTTAAGCAGAAATTACAGGCATTTGTGAGGTGCCCCACCTCAGTGATAGTGACCTAATTTATGTCCTGGAGCAGCAAGTACTTTTAACTGCTGAACCATCTCTCTAATCCCAGATAACCACTTTTACTATTAGGTAACAAGATAGAGCTTGAAAAGAAGTATAAAAATGGCTAATTAGAATCATAGAAATGGTCTCCACACTGTTTGTACAGTAGGCATGAACGGGTTCTTCTATAAGACACCTATTTACTAGGATGTCTTTTTGTATCAGGGGAAACAAAACCACTTCTGATCTCAGATAATCCTATTTCACTGATAAAGTCTCAGTATTTGTTCTCTATGCTAGAGAACTCTCAGGCACCTTACACCTAACCGTATATTACTTCTGTGTTTCTCTTATTCCAATTTGCCAGTGGGAAATTGACTGTGGGTAATTAGTTAATAGATTTCTCATGTTCCCCTGAAGTCTGCATTTTCTAAACAAAGCCATTTACAGCTGGTTGTGGTGGCACATGGAAGTATGATATGCAGAAGAGGTAGCTAGCTGGAGGAGGAGGATGGATTTGAAACCAGTATAGCCTATAATTTTGTTAACAGTGAGTGTGTCACGGGCCTTTAATCTCAGCACTTGGGAGGCAGAAGCAGGTAGTCTGAGTTTAAGGTCACCCTGTTCTTCATAGTAAGTTCAAGGCTAGCATAGTCTTAAAAAAGTCATGGCATTTACAATGCTTGGGTTTATATAAGGAGAAATCCCAGGACAGTAATGCTACTGGCATATTCTTACCTGGAGACATGCTGGTATATAATATATGTAAACACCACCACCACCATCATAAGAAGATTTGCTTACATATTAGAGAAATGAGTCATCTCTTTCTTTGGAGTAAAACAGAGCAACAGCAGAAGATAGAGTTCCATGATGTGGTTCACGGTGTATACTGGTAACATCCATCTCTTGCTGCATTGCCCCATTGTGGTGGGGATAGAGATGTGAGTTAATGACAGACACAGTGTGGCTGCCTTAACCTCATTGTATCACTTATAGATAACGAAAATAGTAGACCCCCGTGGATTCTGACTTGACACTGCAATTTGAAACTTCTGTTTTCTACTTTCTGCTTTCTACTATACACAGATAAAATAACTAGAAACTATGATAATGACTATCATTTGGCATAGACCTGTAAAATTAATATTTGCTATCACATTTCTAATTTTCACTAATGAGCCTTTTTCCTATCCTGGCATGTTAAACTCAAAGACTGATAGGCAGAAGAAATCTCACAGTGAAACTTTTGAATTCAAGCGTTGGATGCAGGCACAGATATACTTAAGTGTAATAGATAAACTAATTATTAGTGTAAAAGCATCCACTTAGTTGTCCTAGTTACCTTTCCTGTAGTAAAATACTCTGACAACATCTTAAGGGGAAAGGTTTAACTCACAATTCAGGGTCTGTCCATCATGGCAGAGAAGAAAAGCAGCAGGAGCTTAGAGCTGCTGCTCACATCACATCCACTTCAGCAGACAGTAGTGATGAATGTCTTCTCCTCCTCCTCTGCTTACTTTCTTGACTATAAAGACCAGGGAACAGTGCGGGCTCGCAGAGTGGCATTCCCACAGCCCTTAATGAAATCAAGATAGTCCACCACAGGCACACACAGACCTGGTTCCAATGTTATTATAGGTTGACATTTAAATACCCATCATTCCGAGTGAGGTAACCCAATCACAAAAGAACACACACGGTATGCACTCACTGATAAGTGGATATTCGCCCAGAAGCTCAGAATACCCAAGATACAATTCACAGACCACATGAAGCTCAAGAAAGAAGACCAAAGTGTGAATACTTCGGTCCTTCTTAAAAGGGGGATCAAAATCCCCATGGGAGGAGATACAGAGACAAAGTGTACAGCAGAGACTGAAGGAAAGACCATCCAGAGACTGTCCCACCTGGGGATCCATCCCATATACAGTCACCAAACCCAGACACTATCGTGGATGCCAACAAGTGCTTGCTGATAGGAGCCTGATATAGCTATTTTCTGAGAGGGTCTGCCCGAGCCTGACAAACACAGAAGTGGATGCTCACAGCCAACCAATAGACTGAGCACAGGGTTCGCAATGGAGGAGCTAGAGAAAGGACCCAAGGAGACGAAGGGGTTTGCAGCTCCCTAAGAGGAACAACAATATGGACCAATCAGTACTCCCAGAGCTCCCAGGGACTAAACCACCAACCAACACATGAAGGGACCCATGGCTCCAGCCACAAATGTAGCAGAGGATGGCCTTGACAGAAATCAATAAGAGGAGAAGCCCTTGGTCCTGTGAAGGCTCGATGCCCCAGTATAGGGGAATGCCAGGACAAGGAAGAGGGAGTGGGTGGGTTGGTGAGTAGGTAGAGGCGAGATGGAATAGAGGGTTTTTGGAGAGGAAAGGGGATAACATTTGAAATGTAAATAAAGAAAATATCTTAGATAGATAGATAGATAGATAGATAGATAGATAGATAGATAGATAGATAGATAGATAGATATCCTTTGTAGTAACCTATGTAATAGTCCATATATGTAATATACAGAAATGTTCAAGAGAAATTATTGTAGGACATTTTCTCAATATTTAACATTGTAACGCAAGGTAAAATATTAGACTTAATTCACAATGTATTTATAATCAAAATTTCAAAAATGAATTCTATATTTATCTCACAAAGGATTAGAGGATTTCTTTATTACTTCTATGTAATTGCTTCATATCCGTAAGTTCTTATTTGAACTTACTCCTTATGTGATTGTGGAACATTTATGGGAAAGCCCTTATTTGTGCATTAATATAGGCTTTTAATGCTGCAATTTGAAATCGGTTTATTTAAAGTTATCTGTACCTAGTTGAAAACTACAGTTCAGCTCCTTTGTCAAAGATCAAGTGACCATAGGAGTGTGGATTCATTTCTGGGTCTTCAATTCTGTTCCATTGATCTACATGCCTGTCACTGTACCAATACCATGCGGTTTTTAATATTATTGCTCTGTAGTACAGCTTGAGGTCCGGGATACTGATTCCCCCAGAGGTTCTTTTACTCTTGAGAATAGTTTTAGCTGTTCTGGGTTTTCTGTTATTCCAGATGAATTTTTAAATTGCTCTTTCTAACTCTATGAAGAATTGAGTTGGGATTTTGATGGGGATTGCATTGAATCTGTATATTACTTTTGGTAAGATGGTCATTTTTACTGTATTAATCCTGCCAATCCATGAGCATGGCAGATTTTTCCATCTTCTGAGGTCTTCTTCAACTTCTTTCTTCAGAGACTTGAAGTTCTTGTCATACAGATCTTTCACTTGTTTGGTTAGAGTCACGCCAAGATACTTTATATGGTTTGTGGCTATCGTGAAGGGTATCATTTCTCTTACTTCTTTCTCAGCCTGCTTATCCTTTGAGTATAGGAAGGCTACTGACTTGCTTGAGTTGATTTTATATCCGGCCACTTTGCTGAAGTTGTTTATCAGCTGTAGGAGTTCTCTGGTGGAGTTCTTTGGGTCGCTTAAGTATACTATCATATCGTCTGCAAATAGTGATAGTTTGACTTCTTCCTTTCCAATTTGTATCCCTTTGACCTCTTTTTGTTGTCTAATTGCTCTAGCTAGAACTTCAAGTACTATATTGAAAAGATATGGAGAGAGAGGGCAGCCTTGTCTAGTCCCTGATTTTAGTGGGATTGCTTCAAGTTTCTCTCCATTTAGATTGATGCTGGCTACCGGTTTGCTGTAAATTGCTTTTACTATGTTTAGATATGGGCCTTGAATTCCTGATCTTTCCAAGACCTTTAGCATGAAAGGATGCTGAATTTTGTCAAATGCTTTCTCAGCATCTAATGAGATGACCATGTGGTTCTTTTCTTTGAGATTGTTTATATAGTGGATTACATTGATGGATTTCCTTATATTGAACCATCCCTGCATCCCTGGGATGAAGCCTACTTGATCGTAGTGAATGATCGTTTTGATGTGTTCTTGGATTCGGTTGGCAAGAATTTTATTGAGTATAGGGACGGTGGTGGTGCACGCCTTTAATCCCAGCACTTGGGAGGCAGAGGCAGGAGGATTTCTGAGTTCGAGGCCAGCCTGGTCTACAAAAGTGAGTTCCAGGACAGCCAGGGCTACACAGAGAAACCCTGTCTCGAAAAACCAAAAAAAAAAAAAAAGAATTTTATTGAGTATTTTTGCATCAATATTCATAAGAGAGATTGACCTGAGATTCTCTTTCTTTGTCGGATCTTTGTGTGCTTTTGGTATTAGTGTAATTGTGGCTTCATAGAACGAGTTGGGTACTGTTCCTTCTGTTTCTATTTTGTGGAACAGTTTGAAGAGTATTGGTGTTAGGTCTTCTTTGAAGGTCTGATAGAATTCTGCACTAAAACCATCTGGACCTGTGCTTTTTTTGGTTGGAAGACTTCCAATGACCACTTCTATTTCTTCAGGGGTTATAGGACGGTTTAGATGGTCTATTTGATCCTGATTTAATTTTGGTATTTGGTATCTGTCAAGGAAATTGTCCATTTCCTCAAGATTTTCTAGTTGTGTTGAATACAGGTTTTTGTAGTAGGATCTGATGATTTTTTGAATTTCCTCAGTTTCTGTTGTTATCTCTCCCGTTTCGTTTCTGATTTTATTAATTTGGATACTATCTCTGTGCCCTCTGGTTAGTCTGGCTAAGGGCTTATCTATCTTGTTGATTTTCTCAAAGAACCAACTCCTCGTTTTGTTGATTCTTTGTATGGTTTTATTTGTTTCTACTTGATTGATTTCAGCCCTGAGTTTGATGATTTCCTGCCTTCTACTCCTCTTTGGTGTATTTGCTTCTTTTTGTTCCAGGGCTTTCAGGTGTGCCATTAAGCTGTTAGTGTATGCTGTCTCCCGTTTCTTTTTGGCGGCACTCAGGGCTATGAATTTTCCTCTTAGCACTGCTTTCCTTGTGTCCCATAAATTAGGGTATGTTGTGCCTTCATTTTCATTAACTTTCAAAAAAGTCCTTTTCAACAAATGGTGCTGGCTCAACTGGAGGTCAACATGCAGAAGAATGCAAATTGACCCATTCTTATCTCCTTGCACTAAGCTCAATTCCAAGTGGATCAAGGATCTCCACATAAAACCAGACACACTGAAACTAATAGAAAGGAAACTAGGGAAGAACCTTGAACATATGGGCACAGGGGAGAATTTCCTGAATAGAACTCCAATAGCTTATGCTCTAAGATCAAGAATTGACAAATGGGACCTCATTAAATTACAAAGTTTTTGCAAGGCAAAAGACACTGTCAAAAAGACAAAGCGGCAACCAACTAACTGGGAAATGATCTTTACCAACCTTACATCCGACAGAGGGCTAATATCCAATATATACAAAGAACTCAAGAAGTTAAACTCCAGAGAGGCAAGTAACCCTATTAAAAATGGGGTACAAAAGCTGGGCGTTGGTGGCGCACGCCTTTAATCCCAGCACTTGGGAGGCAGAGGCAGGCGGATTTCTGAGTTCGAGGCCAGCCTGGTCTACAGAGTGAGTTCCAGGACAGCCAGGGCTACACAGAGAAACCCTGTCTTGAAAAACAACAAAAACAAAAATGGGGTACAGAGCTAAACAAAGAGTTCTCACCTGAAGAATATCTAATGGCTGAGAAGCACCTAAAGAGATATTCATCATCCTTAGTCATTAGGGAAATGCAAATTAAAACAACCCTGAGATTCCATCTCACACCAGTCAGGATGGCTAAGATCAAAAACACAGGAGACAGCAGTTGTTGGCGAGGATGTGGAGAAAGAGGAACACTCCTCCACTGCTGGTGGAATTGCAAGCTGGTACAACCACTCTGGAAAGCAGTCTGGCGGTTCCTCAAAAAACTGGGCATGACACTCCCGGAGGATCCGGCTATACCACTCCTGGGCATATACCCAGAGGCTTTACCTGCATGCAATAAGGACACATGTTCATAGCAGCCTTATTTATAATAGCCAGAAGCTGGACAGAACCCAGATGTCCCTCAATGGAGGAATGAATTCAGAAGATGTGGTATATCTACACAATGGAATACTACTCTGCAATTAAAAACAATGAATTCACGAAATTCCTAGGCAAATGGTCAGAACTGGAAAATATCATCCTTAGTGAGGTAACCCAATCACAAAAGAACACACATGGTATGCAGTCACTGATAAGGGGATATTAACCCAGAATCTAGGAATACCCTAGACACAATTCGCATATCAATAGATTTCTAAGAAGATGGAAGGAGAGACCCCTGGTCCTGGAAAGACTGGATGTAGGGGAATGCCAGGACAGAGAAATGAGAGGGGGTTGAATGGGGAAAAGAGGGAGGGAAGGGAGCTTATGAGACTTTCGGGGAGGGAGGAAACGGGAAAGGGGAAATGATTTGGAATGTAAATAAAAAAAACTTAGAAAATAAAAAAAAAAAAAGAAAACTACAGTTCATTCATTTCAAGAACTGTTGTTGCACATGTAGAGAGCGACTCAAGGACTGTTGTCTGACATATTGAGAGTGATTATGCGATGATGTTTGTGCTCAGAAAACTGTAGTTGAGTGTTTTGAAACTATAGATATACTTTATACAAAACCACAGATTCCTTTGTCAGGAATATACTTGTGTAATAGAAACCTTTCCATACACACATAGTCAATATTTTCTTGTGATAGGAGATGGGAAACTGTTTAAGTCCTCTAACTGCCTTGCTTAATGTCAGAGTGTTAATTACGGGAGCAAAATGTTTTCCATTCTGAAACTTGTTCATACTGAAACATCCCTCAACCTTCCTTTCAGGTCATGAAATGCCTGAGGTAGTCAGAAGCAGAATAAATTGATATCCTGGACTTACAGGTTTCTATCCAAGGGCTGATCATACAGTGTTTCATGGTTTGAACCTAGGAAGAGAAAGCAAAGAGGAAAGGCTGGAAAGCTTAGAGGGTGATGTTGGCCACTATCCTCTTAAGCCCTCCCAGTGACCCTTCAATTAAATCTTACATATTAAAGTTCTAGCAGCCTCACAGTAGTGCCACAAGCTGGTGACCAAGCCTTTTTGACACATGTGCCTGAGTCAAACACCTTGTCCTCAACCTCCTTCCTTATTTTCTTCAGATTTTACTATGACAATTTATTCCTGCTCACATTTCCATTCCTCTAATGGGAGACAACTTTTCAATTTCTCTTTGTAAGCATTGAGTTATTGAGACAATACATATTATGTATTCGCACTCCATTCTGTTCACACTTGGACTTTCTTCTTGCTCCTGTCCAGCATTTCAGGAATAGATACTTTCCTTATTATGTGAACCTTCATCTGTAATTTCTTCTCATGATGTAACTCCTCTCCACTTTGTTCTCTCCCTGGCAACCACCACCTTGCTATAAGTATGTCCCCAAATCACCATAAAACAAGAAGACACCTCTCCTGCATCTCCTCATCCTTCTTTCACTTCTCGCTGAATTTTCTTGAGAATGCGGTCCACACTTCTTGACTCTCACTCCTTCTCTGAAACCTGCTGACTGGAACCTTCTTGACTATTCAGATGCGAAGTCTACTCATCTGTCTTCAGTCTTGCCCCATCTGGCTAATCTGTAACATCAGTCAGTGTGGCCCCACTACCGTATTGAAGCCTCTTCTCATGATCTCCTCTGTGCTACCTTTCCCTCTGGGGTTTCCTCCTTTCCTGGCTCATCTCCATCCTTTTCCATGGCCTTCTGTCCCTGCTGTTCCAACTCTGCCAGCGGTTTTCTTCCTCCTCCTTAGATCTTCTCCCACGGTCTTTGCATTTTTGAGATCTTACTTAAACGATTCCCAACTTTTTCCGGTGTATTCTGTTCAATAGCTGGAATGCCATGGTGGGATTTGTGATCTCTTATGCTTCCCTAGCAGTCATGTAAGAATCTACCCTGGAATCACCATTTCTAGCAACCCTTCTTGACATCCCTTTCTCCCTTGCTGCAGTTTATCCACTTATGTTGTTTCTAGACAGTTTTCCTTTGTATTTCTGACAGCTACTCTGACTGTCCTACAGTCAGTGCTGAAAAATCTCAGACAAATTTTGTTAAATTGCTCTCTTTGGACTCTTTTATATCGTATGGAGTATATGCTACTTAGACTAAAAGCAACCTTGGCTTTCTTTTATTTATTATTTAATTTATATAAAATTCATTATATGTGAAATACATCATTGTGATGGTCACTATATTCACAGTGCTGCTTAAACAGCACTCTTGTGTCTCTCCTCCACACTCTGAACTTTCCAGTGGAAACCCTTATGCCTGTGAAGACTTTCTTTACCCGTTTCTCTTCTCCCTTCAGACTTGAGATCCAATAGTCAGTTTTCTGTTCCTGGGTATTTGGTTATTATGGATGGAGGTATATGAATTCAGAGCTTCAAACATGTTCCCTAACTCTCATGTCACCAAGGTATACTCCCAACCCAACCTGGCAAACTTAAACTGTGGTTCATGGACTTGATTGAAAAGGACTTTAGGATCTCCATAAATCTGGGAAGGGTTGTTTCATTTTTAAACCTTTACTTAGATTTTTGTTAAAGGCCATAGTTTGTGTGTGTGTGTGTGTGTGTGTGTGTGTGTGTGTGTGTGTGTGCGTGTGTGCGTGTATTATTCTCACTTTGTAAGAAGAGTTGACTTACATATTAACTTTATTGTAAATCCAATATTCATAGTGGCTTTTGCAATGATTTGCAGACCTTCAGAGCAACAGAAAACTTTAGTTGTTTTACTTCTATGCACTCTACCTGACTGTTTGACCTACCATAAGGAATGGTTTTTGTCATTTTGTTTTGGTTCCATGTTTTCGCTTTTCTATGTCCTTTGATGCTGATTTTTCTGCCTTAAATATTTCTTGAGAGTTCTGTTGCTATGCTCTTCTGTGCTCCCGAGCACTGGAAGACCTTTAAGTGCCTTATACAGAGAATATGTGCAGCACACACACCTTGTTTAGGTGTGACTTACAGTGCTGTTCTTATCTGATTGTTAAGCAGGGTTGTTTGATAAACATCAGGTATATATTTTCATAGTTTACTGCCAGTAAGCAAATGTCTATTTTTACTTGCTGAGACTGATAGATTATGAGGCTCCTTTTTTTTTTTTCATCAAATTGACACAACAGATAGTATGAACTTAATGAAAGCATATGTACACCATAATAGGCTCAGAAAAATCATTTGACTAAATTTACCACCCAATCCTCATAAAATTTCCCTGTACACCTAGAAATAGAGGATAGCCTTCTACCCTATTACTAGTCCAGTCTCCCAAAACAGTTGTACTAGCTGAGGATATACTGTTCAAGTTCCTGAGTTCTTGGGAGGCATGTTAAACCATTACAGGTACCATGGGAGAGGAAAATAGTCCTTTCAACTAAAGGTCCTGGGACAACTGTCTATGAAGCTGGATCCTTAAGTCACGTGTGCAATTAACTCAAAATAGATGAAAGACTTAACTCTCCAAAGATATTTAGAATAGTTTGAGTTTGGCAAAAAAAAAAAAATACTTAATATAGTGACAAACAATAAAAGATAAATGAAACAGCACAAAAAGTTTTGAGCTAGAAAGGATTATCACCGTCTGGTACTGGAGTTAGTGCTGTGTGTTAGGGAATTTGCCTAATAGGCAGGAAGCTCTGAGTTCAATCACCAGGAGCCTCCCCACCCACCCCACCTCCCCATGTAAAAGACAACTTAAATTTTAAGTGTTTTCTCTTCCATCTTTTATGTTTTAATTGAATATGAATTCTAAAACAGGCAAAGATTCTGAATAGGTTTGTCTTTTTAGGAAGTTATAATAGTAAGCTCATGGGAGGATCCGAAGCATCACAGGCTTACCAAGGGTCCTGAAATCAGCTGTGATAAGAAAGCTCTGTGTATCTGCTCTCAGAATGACAGCGATTTTTAAAAGCTTATGCAGAAATGGATGCACGTATATACACTGCTAGTGGGAATGTTTGTTACAAGGTATAGCTCTTCTGGAAACCACATTGGTAGTGCTTAAGTGTGTGAATATAGAATTGTCAACTTCTCTGGCAGTCTTCTATGAATATATGTAAAAATGAAAACTTAAAAAATGTGCAGAACTTAATTTTTTTTAAATTTTTACATAGTATATTTTGACCATAATTTCTCTTCCAGGTGAAAATTTTCCTCTTTCCCTAATCACTCCAGTTTATATTCTTTGACTCTCTCAAAACAAAACAACCCCCCCAAACCTAAACAATAATAATAACACGCACACACACACAACATGTAGAACATTGGCAGACTACTGCGCATGAGGCCAGCTTTGGAGTGTGATTGGTATAATCCAGTGATTCTTCATTGGAGAAAACTGATTTTGCCTTCTCCACATGCATTATTTACAAATATCTTCTTGGTTAGGAGTAAGAATTTGTGCCTATTTTTCCTTCTCTACCTGAAAACATTTTTATAGCAGCACTATTTGTAATAGGTCAATGAGGGAACCAACTCATGTGTCCATCAGCTATTAAGTGAATAAACAAAACTCATGGTATTCCTATCCTAATAGAGGAAGGACTGATTCATGCTGTGCCAGTGCATTCCGAAATTACACTAAAGCAAAGAAGCCAGGAATATATTTTATACTTTTATTTATTTATTTTTTTGAGATATCTAGAATAGTCATGTTTTTAGGGACAGAAAGTAGATGTTTTACTAGGTCTTGTGAATTGTTTGGAGTGTGGTCATTAAGATCTGAAGATTTTGGGTTCTTTTTGGTTTTTGTTTTAGTGATTTGCTTCTGTTTTTTTTTAATAGCATTTTATAATATCTAAGTGATTTTTGTACAACTTTGGCTATTTGAAATACTATTAAATTGTTAACTTTAAGTGACTGTGTAAACTATCTCAGAAAAGCTGTTAAACTTATTTATTTATATGATCTAATGCATATAGTTAGATTTTGTATTTATGTGATTCTCTTTCTTACCATAATACATTGTTCCTTCATAAATTTTTTATTCATTTCATTATGTATATCTTGATAATATTACAAAATATTTCATTTGACAGTACCACTACCAATCTCTAGTAAATAGTCTTTCCACAGTCAGAACCTCATCATGGTAGATATGGATTTTACATGGTTATCATTTTTAAATGAAAGCTCCAGTTTTATTATTAGCAATAAACCTTGACAATATTTTTTTAAGTGAAAGGCTTGCTTTTTTCCTTTTCCAAGAAAATGCCAAATGTCTAAATCTGAATAACGATCATTTGCCTGCCAGTCATAATTTCAAATAGAAATAGTTTTGCATGGGAGAGCAGCTCCACTTCTAGAAACCCAGACCTAGGAGTGTTTTTCCTTAGGAAGCTATTGTGCTTCATTCTCAGTTCCTGTTTTCCACTCTGAATCTGCATTTAAGGATCAATAGTTAGTAAACCTCCATGATTTTTACTGCCTCTTGCACAATTAATGTCTTCATGTGAGTCCCTGGTTGTAAAGCATCCCATGAGTTGTAGTAGTACTCCATCCTGTCACCCTCATGTTTTCTAAGCACCAGCGTGAATTTGAGCTATGAAAGCCGATGCATCCATATTGAGAAAAAGTATGCAACGTCTCAGTATTGTGCACATTGAGTTGCCCATGGATTCTCCTGACAAGTTGTCCGCCCAATGTAAAGAGCCCCCCTTTGAGATTTACTATTACCCTGTGGGTTGGTTTTGTTCCCTCTGATTTTGTCTGTCTCTACAAACTCTCCAGTTCTCTTGCAGTGGTATCTACATAAGTACCCTTGTAATTCTGTGCATTTGAAGTCATCTCACCTTTCTCTGGATTTTCACAACATCCTGCTCCTCTGTTCTTACAGCATCTTTACCCATCACACATAGAATTGTATTAGAGACATTAAAGCTGCACTCAGACTTTCCCTGCCTTAACAACTTAGCCCCAAGGCTTGTCGGCTGCCTCCATGAACAGTTTTCTTTCCTCTGTTTCCTGCCTTCATGGAGTCCATGGCAGTGGGGATCCTTTTTCCTTCCTATAATACCTACTAGCCTGGAGTGTTCTTCCTCTTCTGACCTTTGCAGGTACTGTATGACTGTGATGCACACATACACTTGAATTTTAAAAACTATATTTTTAAATAAAAGTAGACAATTTCACAGGGCTCCTAATGGTGATTGAGTTATTCCTTGTGTTGTTTATATCTTTAGTCTTCCTTTGTCTCTCAGTGACTGTGACAGTTGCATTTGCCCTTTTAATAGTTTTAATTTGCCCTTTTAATACTTTCCCTTGCCTTAGAATAGAGAATTGTATAGGTCTCAGTGCTGTCAGATGGTGGGAATGACACCATGCAATGTCCAGTAATGTAAACCTCTGATATTTAGCATAATATTTCATTCATCTGTCAGAGCTGGAGTTATAGCCATTTTCAAGACTTCTGGCATGTTGGATGTTAGGATCCGAGATCCTGTCCTCATCAATTGCACTTAACTGATGAGCTATGTCTCGGGGTGTTAATTAAAAATGATAAGGAATGGGGACAAACAGCAGAAAGATACCTTGGGAGTCTTGAATTAAAAGAAACATTTTATAGCACAAATATTCAGATGGAGTGTTCCAATAAAGAGTTTAGAGAAGTCTGAGTCATGCACAGTACTTAGTAACTATCCAGTCAAGGGTTAGCACTTGCTAAAGAAGAGCTTACTTGCCTACCTTCAGAATCCTTGCAGTTCAGTTCAGTTGGAACCAAGTTTTGTCGTCATCTTCATCATCATGCAGTTGTCGTTGTTGTTGCTGTTGTTGTTTGGAGGAGGAGGAGGTGGAGGAGGAGGTGGAGGAGGAGGAGGAGGTGGAGGAGGAGGAGGAGGAGGAGGGATTAATGATGAGAGGCAGTCCCGATGGCTTCAAGCTCTGGTAGAGCCTCTAGACTTCTGTGGTTCTTGCCTCTTTCTTACTGAACAGCAGCACTGCAAGCTTAGAGCAGGTGAATGGCGTGCTCTCGCATTTTTGAAGGGTGGGGATATCAGTGTGTACCTAGAGTTGAAAGCAAGGGGATTTGGAAACTGTTATAATAGTGTTGACAAGGTAGTGTAGCATGGATGGATAGTAACAATGGAGTTAAGGAAAAGCAGTCGAGATCTAGAAACACTTAAAGGATAAAGCTCAGAGGCTTCTCTGTTGGACCAGATGTGAAATGTGACTAGCACCCTCCCTTCCTCTGTAATCCTATTATATGAAATAGCAAAACAAATCCTTTCTTTCATTTGATAAGTTGATGTTCTTTAAAATCATTCACTGCCATCCTATTACAGTCTGAATAAAATTTATATTCTTATCATACCAGCATGGCCCACATACCTAGAACCTTCTGGGTTTTTTTGTTTGTTTGCTTTTGGTTTTTTTACCTAGCTTATTTTCATATTTCAGTAGCTCTGCTGGTTTTCGGTCATTTTAATGGGAAATCATTGTCTAACTTTGAAGAAAAAAGAACACTGTCCCTTCTTTTGGTTTAGGAAGTTCCTTAAACTCAATCTATGAATGATTCTCTCTTTTACATATTGAAATATTTTATGTCTACCTTACTTTCCCTGGCCTTTCTCCTGCATAAGCCTTAGCAGTGTTTTCGTACTTGGATCTTTACACATTTTTTGTGATTGATAATGTTTGAGTTTTGTTTTGTTTTTCGAGTATGTGTGTATGTGTGTTTATTTGCATGTCACAGTCCATGTGTAGAAGTCAGAAGACAATTTACAGGAATGAATTTTCTCTGTCCATCTGGGTCTCAGGTCCTCAGATTTAGGTGACTGCTACTTTACCTGTTGAGACATTTCTCATGTCCTTTGGTTATACTGTGAGATAAGATAAGGCTGTGTTAGCCAGACTGGCCTTGAATTGGCAGCCTCCTCATTGGTTTGGTTACCAGGCACACATCACCGTGCCTGGCTTTTGTTTGTTTACTTGCTTGTTTCTTTGCTTTTTCTGGTATTTAGAATCTCTATGACATAAGGAAGAGGCTTCATAGAGTGTGTTCCTATGACAACACTGTGCCTAACCCTCGAACACATTCTATAAATGTCATCAGATTGAATTGACTGACTAAATTAATGAACAAATGAATAAACAAAATATTTACATTACATGCCGAATTGCAGTCCAGGACTCTTCTAACTTGGATGTCGGTTCAACCTTGTCATTTTGATATTTTGTTTTCCTAATTAGCCCTTTCGTATTAGTATTGTCAGATGGGTCATTAGTGACACTTACCACAAGAATATTTGTTCATTTAAATCCTCTCCATTGTTAATGGCTAGAGAGACAAATCCCTAAGTTTTATAAAATAACCATCCGTACACCGTCATGCTGCAAAGAAACATGTCAAAGGAATGTGAAGCAGAAACTTGGCTGTGCCCCATCCCCAGCACAGTTCTGTCTTGAAGCTATAATCCCAAAGGAAGGGAAGAAAAGAGAGAAATCTACGGTACGAGTTCAGGTTTGCTACTATAAGTGTTCAAGAAAGGACTCTGTTACCATGGCAACAAATGCATGAATTTCAAGTGGAAAATTTTCAGCATATGTGACTGATAAAATTGTGGCATCCTGATTCTTTCTAGTATAGGATTGTTCCTTATCAGCTGAAAATATTCTGAATACCCCTAATGAAATTAAATTTTTTTTTTTCACATTTCTGTGTGTCTTTACATTTGTGCCATTTATGTGAGGAAGTCAGAAGATATCTTGCAGGATGTTGATCCTCCATGGTGCGGATTCCAGGTATCAAACTCAGATCATCAGGCTCGGTACGAAGGAACTTTACGCTCTGAGCTATCGCATTGTCCCTAAAGTCAATGTAAATTTCTGTGACACTGTTTTATGTTGTTTTTTTATAATCAAGAATTATATTCAGGAATACCCTCATAAATATACTGTGTCTAAAGTCAAATATTTGAATTGATTTCTATTGCTGGGGAGATTGCTCAGTGGTACCGTGATTGCTGTGGAGATGTAAGGATCTGAGTTTGATGCCCAGGACCTGCATAGAAGCAGGCAGCATGCATCTCTAACCCACTGCGGCCTGGGGGACTCGGAACAAGTGACTCCCAATGTCTCACTTCCCATGTTAGCTGAAATGTCAAGCTCCAGGACCAGTGAGAGACCCTGTCTCAAAAAAGGAAGGTGACAACCAGTAGAGCAGGACATTCTAGCCTCCACATGTGCACACATGCATGGACAGTCCATCCACACCCACATGGTCTCACATGCATATTCCACAGACACAATTTTAAAAAATAAATAAAAATTACTAATCTATACTAGATACATGCTAAATACGATGATAAATGCCTTAATGTCTTTGGTCTTCTTGATAATAGAAAACGACTTGGCACTCTATAGATTCTCTTGTCAGAAATGCTTTCTCACCCCAGTTCAGGAAAGCTGTTAAGCTTTAAGTGTTCTGTCATATTTACAGCCTTTCATAGTAGAAGAGAACAGCAGTCGGCAATGATGAGGGAAAACGATGGCAGGTAGACTTAAAACACCATAAAGCACAGGCGATTGTGTGTAATGCCTGAATTGAATCCTTTCTGAATGAAATGATCAGCCATATGTGCCACTCTTGTGGACCCTGTAAGAAGAGGAGAAATGTGCCCTGATGCTAACTGTGCATGAAATTGCAGTGTTAGGAGATATTGACCAGATGTTTCAATCTCGACAAATAGCTTGTTATGTGACTGAGTGAAAATATCTTTTGCTGCTTTGATCACATACACCTTGAAGGAAGGGGTAATTTAATAGAGACTGTCATAGTTCATCATCGTCAATAAACTTTGACTTGACCTTTGCCTTATGTTTTTGATGTTGCTGCTGATAGGTGTTGATGAGCAGATGTTTACTGCCTTAGGGTTTTTGCTTTTTTATAAAGTGTGTGCTAGAAATAGTAAAGGAGAAGATGCCTCAGTTTTTGTTTTTTTCTTTTCTTTTTTCCCCTCTCTCTCCTTGGTTGCTAATTACCTGCTTCCTTGGATGTTGCAGGATTTCTGAGCAGATGCCTCTTAGAGACATATTCACTTCAAAAGACACCTTATTTTCTTCTAACCATTTCTTCATTTCCTGTCCTAGCTGACATGGTTTCCATTTGTCATCATCAATTTTTATGGTGATTTATCTTACATAAAGGATATCTTTCTGCATTTTGTATTGCTGTAAGTGATTGATCCCTAGAACAGCATTTTGATTTCCTAGATCATAAGGTTATGTAACCTGTGATGACTACAGAGTGAGTTACCTGCACAAAGTCATAGGTGACTCCCTCCCAGACCTGTTGTGCACTCGAGGTCTGACACCACTCCTTCCAGGGTGCTTTTCTTCTCCTTCAATTTGTTAAACTTCTATTCTTTTTAGTTGTAAAGGTTTGCGCACATGAGCACAGGTGCCTACAGAGGCCAGTGATGTTAAATTCCCTGTTCCTGGAGTTACAGGAAGTTGTCAACTGGCTGACAGGGGTGCTGGAAACCTAACTTGTGTCCTCTGCACAAGCAGTGTGTGCTCCTAACCGCCTTATCTCCAGCCCACAATGTTTTTCCTCACCCTCCCTCACTGTATATGAAGGATGAAGATTATCTGGACACTTTGTAAAGTCAGTCATGCCTTCTCTCTCTTTCCCTCTCTAAATATTTACTTATTAACACAGAATAAGACCGAGGACCTTATGTTCAGTGAGCTAAGTTAATACATGAAACACCATCATGACATATAGCACATACTACGTATTCAAACTTTGAATTTTGTGATCCTGGCCATTGACCTGGGGTCCTGATACAGACTAAGAAATGGTCTCCCACAAAGGCACAGCCCCTTCCAAATATTCAGTAATTTAACTCACAACTATTGTTGTTGCATGCCATTATTGGCAAAACGTAGCATTTTTAGGAATGTCTTTAATATTTAATTTGGCTCAATTTTTCTTACATTATCTGAAGAAAATATTTTAAATATATAAGTGAAAAAAATTATGGGTTTTAATAATTGCATTCAAATCAGGAAAGCTATGTAGTAAAATTAAAAGTCCTTTAGGATTTAGAGTAATTAATGTTACCCAGCATCTCCTTTCATTTGAAGCTGCTTGTGTGTCCCTTCCAGAAAAGGTACTGTCAAGCCAGGACACACCCGCTTATCATCCCAGTTCTCCTAAGGCTAAGGGAGGAGGCTTTCTACAAGTTTGAGGCCAACCTGGGTTATATAGTCAGTTTAGGGCTAGATGGTGCTATACATAGGGGCACCCTATAAAATGAATAAAAAAGCCAAATTTTCTTTATAGTACAAAATTTAACTGTGTAAAGGGACTTAGCAATTTTAGATAGCTTGTGGAAAATACTGTTCTGAATTCTGATTCTTAAGAAGGCATTAAAGAAGACAATACATGCCTTAGGCAATCTCTGTTTGATTTGTCTTAACAAAAGAGAGTTTCATTATGTACAAGCAAGAAAGTATGTCAAAAAATAGTGGTAGGAATCATTTTGTAAATCTTGGTAGGATAGATATAGAAGCTATATTGCCCTCTTGGTAAAAATCTTGACACTTTGAGGATTCTGGCGAAAGTGGGACTTAATAAATCTTGCAGCTGTGTGGTCCTCCCCACTACCATCCCAGCCCATGAGGGCAAAGGGAACATAGTTAAGGAACACGGTTAGGTGGTCCGTGGGTCTAACAGAAATGACAGACTTCCGGGATCATCTTCAGAAAGGCAGCTCAACTTTATTTGGGGTGAATCAAGGGCTATATCGTTTTTGGGAAGAGGGTAGAGATTTCCAGAGTGGATATGTATCATTGGCTATAGCTTAGGGTACCAAAGAATGCCTCATTTGCATAGAGAGGCTTTCCAGGTTGCTGAACAGGTTATTTGGATAAAGAAAGCTGAACTGTAATCTCACCAACACTACCTGACATTCCCCAGGTAGAGGATGTGGGCGGTTCAGGCTCTCCAGACAAGGTCAGAGAAGGGGAAGCCCTACTGGTAAAGGGAGTCCTTCATTTTGTCCTGAGCTCAGAGGAGCTATCTAGACCTGGTAGGCTGGGACTTTAATTAACAGGGTTTTCCCAAACAGCCACGCCATATGGTGTACTCTTTTTGTTGTCATTGTTTTGTTTTGTCTTGGCTTTTTTCATCATTATATTTTTGGAATAAATCCTGGCTGCCTATTTTTGCTCATCTTTTATTAACTCAGTGAAAGTTTCAGATGATATAAGCTGTTGTTGGCAATCATAATTTAGGGGCTGGGGAGATGGCTCATTGGTTAAGAGTGCTTACTGCCCTTTCAGAGTTGAGTTCCCAGCACACAGATGGAGCTGTTCACTAACACCTGTGACTCCTGCTCCAGGTGACCAGATGCCCTACTGGACCTCAAGAGCAACCTGCATCCTCTCACATAACCTCATACAGACACACAAGTATACACATATTTAAAATAGACCATTTACACAGTATTTTTAAATGAAATTAAATTTCTTTCAGTACAAAAAAAAAATATTTTCCTTGATAATTTTTGCAGTTCTGTGATCTTGTTTGTTTTGTTTGAACAGAAGAAATCATCCTTCCTGGTGTTTCTGTGTTCTGTCTGTATTCCCTTTGTCCATGCTCCTCCTGTCAATAGCTGTTCCCTGTAGTAATTTCATACAGTCTCTGAACCCTCTTCTAAGAAATACACCAAGGTTAAATACCAAGTGTCGGGTAAGAAGTAACTGAGTGGCTAATGGTATTTACCATACAAAGCTAATGACATGATTTCAGTTTTAAGAATCTATTTAAAGATAGGAGATAACCAGATGCCTAAAGTTGTACTCTGACCTCCACATACGTGCATGTACAAACACACAAGCTCACCATGCACATCCAAAATAGTAACCTTTAAAGTAAAAAAGAAATAACGTTGGTGTTAATGATACTGATAGTGTAATTGCAACAGTAGTAATTATAATAATTAAAATTTCTTCTGTCAACTTTTATTGCCAGATTCTATACTGAACCCTGAATCAATATAAGTAGTTATATTAATATCGATGTCTTCTTTATACACAGCACATTCAATATACTTTGTATTCTGTAGCAAACTAAAAAAGTAAACCAAAAGTGGTCTTTAAAAAGACAGAGAAGCCAGGCAGTGGTGGCGCACGCCTTTAATCCCAGCACTTGGGAGACAGGCAGGTGGATCTCTGAGTTCGAGGCCAGCCTGGTCTACAGAGTGAGTTCCAGGATAGCCAGGGCTACACAGAGAAACCCTGCCTTGGAAAACCAAAAAAAAAAAAAAAAAAAAGACAGAGAAATATTTTGTGTGTGTACGAGCACACATGCATGCCTGCATGTGATTGTTTGGGGGCAGCTCCTTGAGTGAGCACATGCCATGATGTAATAGAAAAGTCAGAGAATAACTTTCAGTGGGCTTCTAATGGGGATTTTGAAAATTAAGCACACA
Organism: Tokudaia tokunoshimensis; assembly: GCA_036184795.1. Classification (NCBI taxonomy): domain Eukaryota; kingdom Metazoa; phylum Chordata; class Mammalia; order Rodentia; family Muridae; genus Tokudaia; species Tokudaia tokunoshimensis. The sequence goes on from BTHU01000011.1 coordinate 81,699,618, forward strand.
TCTTCAGACTGGAACAGTTACTTTAACCTGCTAAATTAACTTCACACAGTGAGCCATTTAATTAGCTTCACACAGTGAACTCCAACACTGTTTGTTTAGAAGAAATTAAATACTTTTATTATAAGACCTCCTCCTTATAGTTTTATATTAAGAAGTATGAAAATCCCCTCTGGAATACTGGGTTTTAGCTTTCTTGGTCCACCATCCTCTGCCTCCCTCATTCACACTCTTAACTTCCTTTTTCTTTTATAAATTTGTATGCCCTGATTCTTACTTCCCATTGAAGCTAAGGGGAGCTTGTCCTTCCTGCTTTCTAAGTTCTATTTGAGGCCTTTGCAACAAAACATTGACAGAGGGATTAAATCAGTGTGAGTATTGTATGGCAGAGTAGAAAAGTGGACCTGCCCTGTATGGTGGAGCATGTCTACCCACTGAGCTGCCCGCCCTGCCCACTTGCTCTCAGCCCTAGCTGCTGTTTCTCATCTGATGGATACTTACTGTCATTCCCCAGCTTTGGCGTTCCATTCCCTTTCGGCTGTGCTTTTCAGATTTCCTGAAGTGCCTCCTGGTTTTCCTGTCATAAAATTTCCTGTGTTTGGCTTATCTTTCAACTATTTTAGTGTCTATGTATCATTTGTCATCATTTAATTATGAATTAAATTAAAGCATATGGCATTATCTGACTCTCAGGCATCGTCGGCAGGTATAGCTCCCTAAATACTGCAATTGGGTGAAGATAGAATTCATCTGAAAGGTGCGGTTAATATTAATAGAAATTTTTGTGTTGCTAAAGACTCTTAATGTGAAGCTCAATATGTCATTTATTCAGCACCTACTTAAGGTTGGTTGTAAATTTACTCCTTCTGGTTCCTTGCGTTAATAAGGCATGGGCTTTTATAATCTCACTCATTTCCTGAGAACACTCCGGGTGCTTTATTACACTTATAGGATGATGCCTACACTCTATATAAGTGATAGTTAATCATCTGGCCCGGGCCTATATTTCCAACTAGATTTTTCCATCCTGAACGGGGTTGCTCTATCTTTAAACTCCTCATATTCCTTCAGTTATCTTTTTGATTAGTTTTTGTTAACATGTGTCCTCTGTTCCCAAGCTGTGCCCTTGTAGGCCCACTATGATCCTGTAGCAAACTTACTCAAAATCCCCTGAATGTTTGTGAGAACTAACTGAACTAACAAGGCTCCTTCCACAGGATAGTTTAGTTTTTCAGGGGCAGCACAATGACATCTGTGTGACACAGCAAGAACCACTCCTTCAGAGCTTTCCCCTTTAGTATTAAACCAGTACATTGCTTTCAATGCCCTCATAAGTACTTTGCAAAAACAAATATATTTGTTTCTGTGATTAAAAGGCCGTACTTAAAGGTCAAGGTGACGTGATGAACAAACATGCCAATGAGCCGTCTAGACCTCAGGCTGTGAGGGCTTGCAGTACCCACGAGATACCTGTTAGAAAAAGTGAGTTTTTGGTTGGAACCAAGGACACCATAATAAGATTCATAAAATACACTGTATTCTATGCTATATGCCTCTCTTTGAAGTTCATTGTCAGTTCCAAAGACTCAGACATAACTTTTAAAGACAATTGACGATATCACTTATCTTTGGAAACCTTTTCTTATACCTTCATTGCAATTAATATCTTTCCTGGATGATTTGTAGTAATATCTTGGTGTTTCTATTATTATTTAAGTTTAATTAATTCTGTATTTATACCAATAGCAACTACATTTTTCTGTTGCAGCTAGGTCTTTCTGATTCTTACAGTATCCACAAGATCATATATTTTATAATTAATGAATTTAGGCTTTAACAGCATTGATACCTCTCAGAATGATGCATGTCCTATGTTTTGCACATCTAGCTCCTTTTCCATATTTTCTCAATTATGGAATCGGCTTCTTCATTCCCTTATGTATCCTGTTGGTTAAGATTGCATTGAAATGATGTATCATTATCGTGCCACCTTCCTTGGGAGTCGTAAACAAACATCTATTCATACAAAATAGAATACCAATGACAAACAACAGATCAAAATAATAATTCCATCAGAGTACACCTAGACAAACCAAGAGTTCATAGGACTTACTTATAGGAGCATGGTAGAGAGTTACTTCTGGCAGTGTCACTGCAGTGTCCCATTCAGGGTAGATGACAGAATCCCAAAAGCTACATTTTTGGAGAAATTAATCTTCCAAATTTTCTATCCTCTACAACAATGGTTCTCAACCCTTCATGTTGTGGTGAACCCTCGCCATCATAAAATTATTTTTGTCTACATCATAACTATCATTTTGCTACTGTTATGAACCATGGTGGAAATACCTGATATAAAGACTATCTGATGTGTGACCCCAGTGAAAGAATCATTTCACCTCCAAAGGGGTCACGACCCACATGTTGAGAAATGCTGCTCTAGCACCTCTAGAAACTCTATGCTGCCAAAGATCACTACGTAGCCAAAGAAGACCTTAATCTTCAGGTGTTCCTCTCCTTCAAGTGCTGGGTTACAAACATGTACCACCATGCTTACTTTTGTATTTTTTATTCAAGAGCGTTTATGTAGATTCTTATTATGACTTGCATTACTGAAGTATGCATGCATGGGTTGTATGTAGCCAGAATTTTAAGGATTACTATAATTTTAACTTATATTTAAAATAATTTTTCACAATTTATTCTCCAGTATTTCTTTAAGTACTTACTGTATATACTAATTTCAGTGGGAGAAGCAGTCAGACACTTGCATTCTGGTAGTGCATATGATGTCAAGGTCCCATAAGGGTCCCCTCTGTCAGACCCTGCTTATTATCTAGTATCCGAGACTCCTATATATATATACCTTTATGGTTTTGTTTTCTAGCTGTCCACAGAGCATGGGTACTTAATCTTCTTATTTTCTCTTCTTAGTGTCATGATTAGTGTTAAATGACGTCTAATTAGGCTTTTGATTTTTGTTTTGTTTTGTTTTCCAGATGGTTAGGACTGTTGGGCATCTCATGTGCTCATTGGCCATTTGGATAATTGGAAACACCTGCTCAACCCCTTTGGCCATATTTCATCAGGTTGTTTCACTGTGGTGTTGTAGAAGCTTGTTAGTATTCTGGATATTTATCTCTCATCAGATACATAACTGCCCTTTTGCTTTATTGATCATTCCTTTTGCTGTTCAATAGGTCTCATTTGTTGTTGTCATAGTTATTTACTTTTGCTTTATTTGACTTCTTTTTTTGTTTGAATTCCTTAGAAAATATTGACAACTCCTGTGTCTGGAAGCTTTCCCATGATATTTTTATTCTCGAGTTTTCTCTTTAATAACTTTTCTATCTTCACAAGATATCCTGGAGAATTGTCTACACACGTGGATTCGTTTTGTTTTGTTTTGTTGCTATTGTTTGGGGGACTTGTTGCTGAGCTAGAGTTTGAAAACTTTGCCCATATAGATGCCTAGGCTTTACCACTAAGCTATATCCCTTAGTTTTGAAGACTGGTTTCCTTGTGGAATTTAGGCTGACCTTGAACTCATCCTATTTCTCCAGACACACTCCAGCTCTCCACTCTCTTGCCTCTCCCTCCCAAGTGCTAGAGTTACATAGGATTGGTCTCTTCACCTTTTCCTTGGTTTGTGTGTGAGTATGGGTTTCTATCAAACAGGTTCATCCAGTTTATTGAGCAAGTCTTCTGTGCACAGACTTTGTTGTTTGTAACATTATTTCATTGCCAGAAAATATAAATAAATAATTACATCTGTAGTGTTATATGTGCATCTTGAGGACAAATCTCTAGAAATAGTACTCCTTGTCATCAGGTGGTTACTTGTGCAGTTTTCTGTTACTGTTTTCCTTATCTCTATTTTTTAATCTCTAAACGTATTCCTATACATTATATGTATATGTTTGTGTGTGTGAATACATACATACATACATACTCAGTATTTGTATACTTATTTGTATTTGTATCCATAACAAATTTACTCAGTATTTCAAAATGTGTTGTTTTTTATTTATTATTTATTAGTATTTTATATGTATGAGTGCTTTGCCTTCACGTGTGTTTGTGCACCACAAGCATGTAATAACCATGGAGGTCAGAAGAAGCCATTGGATACATTGGAACTAAATTATAGACAGTTGTGAGCTGCAATATGGGTGTTGAGAATTGAACTTGGGTTCACAGCAATTGGTTTTAACCACCTAGCTACATCCCCAGCCTCCTGTGTTGGTACTTTTTTTAGTTTATATACAGAGGATTTTTAATAACTTTATTTGAAATAAAAAGAGATGGTCTGTTTAGAATCACTAATAAAGTACAAGAAGCCTCTGAGACATGAGCTACTTTCTAGAGTTCAAATTGATGAAACCCATGCATATTAAAAGAAATCCATTATGAATCATTTACAAGAAAAATACTAAAGTTTGTAAGAATCACTTTAATGACATGATGAGATATTTGTAATTAGAGTTTTAACATGTCCATCTTTACAAAATTTTCATATTCATATACGCATATAATGTTTTGGCAGCAAATATCCCCCAATTTTTTCCATAGCCCCACCACCACTTTTTGCTCTTACCTCATGTGCCTTCTTTCTCTTTTGTCTGTACATGTGTAGGTGTAGGACCATCTGTGCACTAGAGCATGGGTCCTCTCAGAGAACATCCCCAAAGAAAGCTGACTTTACCACCCCAGCAGTAATCAACTGCTGGTGGCTCTTCGGACGGTGGGCTTCTTAAGCCTCTCACTTACAGTACTGTGATACTGGCAATGTTGAGCTCCTGTGGGTCTCACTCACCAATAGCCATAGTGAGTGTGTGCAACAGCCCTGTCATATGTAAATATTTCCTGTGATCAGTGCTTAGGAATCTGCCCTCTGTCCAGTTCTGAGCACTTTTCTTTTTTGGAGTGGGGAGAGAGAATTTCTTTTTAAGACAGTCTCATAGAACCTAAGTAGTTTGCAAATTCCTGGTTCTTCTGCCTCCATCTCCCAGGCATTAGAATTTCAGACATGTATCACCATACTCAGGCACCATTTTAAATAGTAATTAAGTATGAGCATGTTTTAGCATAATTTATATATAAATTATTTCAAGAAGTATAAAAATATTGATCACCACAGCTTAAAAGTATTGCTTTTGTGTCTTGGATCCTGTGCTCTGCTTTGCATATACACTGACATATTATTTCAGGTAATCTTCACCTTCCCTATGAAGCATGTTTTTAATCATTTCCCCATTTTACAGATTAGAAAAGTACACTGTAGAAAGGTTAAGTGATGCCAAGATGGTGGCTCATATCTTTAATCCCAGAATTTAAGAGGCTGAGACAGGAGCACAGCTGTGAGCTTTAGTTTAGCCTGTGTTCTAAAGCACATTGGTACTTAACTTTGATGTCCCTGTAAGTAGCCACATTTGATTTAAAGTCCGTATAAAGTCCTGTTCTCTATGTCTACCCCACTGAAGTGGTCTCCTCTGTGCCTATCCATCACATAATAGATGTGTGCAGCTGTTTTGCCACGTTTGCTACTCTGAGGAGTAGTGCGCATGTTGAAGTTCCACTCACCGTCATTACAAGGCATGCCTTTCATCCAGCATCCATGGCAGAGTCCTGAATTACCCATTCTGTTTCTGACCCGTCTGGTCATTTATGTTTTTCAGTGGATGATTCAGGACCCACACAAAGCAGCAACATTCTTTGGATGCATTGGGATGGATAAATTTGGGGAGATCCTGAAGCGTAAAGCCGCTGACGCACATGTGGATGCTCATTACTACGAGCAGAATGAGCAGCCAACGGGAACCTGTGCTGCGTGCATCACCGGTGGCAACAGGTAAGTCATTACCCGCCTGGAACCCTCCCCACGGCTGTGTAGACACCGACGAAACCTGAGTTACAAACAGTATGAACTTGACTTTAATAGCCACTTTTAATGTTCAGTAAACCATTCTTCCTTGTGTCATCTTTTTACCTTGTATTTAATTAGCTTTTGTACTATTTAAGAATTCCTTGCATGTATGCAATATGTTTTATACAGGCCACTCCCCTAATCCTCTCCAGCCCCTCCCCTCCCCTGCTGCCATGCACAGTTTCTCCCGTGCAACTCTGCATGCTCCGCTTTGTTATCGTTACTGATGCAGGTGAAACCTTACATGCAGTTTCTGCAATTTAGATTTTTGAAAAGTATGTGTATGAGGGTTTTGCCTGTGTGTATATATATGTGCACCATATGTGTACTTGGTACCCACATTTGTCAGATCTCTTGGAACTGGAATTGTAATTTGTTGTGAAGTACTGTGTGGGCGCTGGGAACTGACTCCTAGGTCCTCAGAGAGCGACGGTCCTCGGAACTGTTGAGCCTTCTCTCCAGCCCACGAGTTCTTTTGTAAGCCCATAAAACCACTCAGTGCCGCCTGTATGTGCACAGAATGGGAGATGTATGTGCAAATGAGAATGAGAATGCATGTGCAAAGACAGATATCAGGGACCATTTCCCTGAAGAAGACTGACTCTTCCACCCCAACAGCCATCAGTTGCCAGTGGCTTGTCAGCTAAGGCTGGGACTTTATGAGCCCCTTCCCAGCCCATTCTTGATCTGAGTCGATCTTGTGCAGGTCACATGCATACAGTTATAGCCACTGTGAGTTCAAATGTGTAACAACTCTGTCATATCCAGCAAGTACTGTTTTTCCATAGACATCTGCTGCCTCTGGCTCTTAAAATCTTTCCACCTCCTCTTGATTCCTGAGCCTTTGGCAAAGTGAGATAAATCTATTTAAATTCATTTGTATATGTATATATATTTTGGGAACTCCTACACTAGTAGGTTTCCATATAGCTTTTTCAAAGGAATTTAATATTAGTTATCCATGCCTATACTCCCTCCGCTACTAAGTTCTCCCATCCTCCATCCTGTTTAACCCTTTCTATTCCATTAGCCTCAGTCAGAATGATTATTTCCAGCTCTGTCCTTTTACCTGTAAATTCCATATTTTTTTTCTCATTCTTTACAACTGAAAAATATAGTACATTTTCATTTTCCACTTACCAGCTGATAGATACTAGACCATTTCTACTCACTGGGTCTTGTCAGTAGATCAGTAATGAACATGGATGAGCAAGTATCTCTGTAGTAGGATATCGAGTCCTTTAAGAGAGAGAGAGAGAGAGAGAGTGTTATAGGTGGAGCATGTGGTAGATCTACTTCCAGCTCTTTGAAGAATCTCCACACTGATTTTCATAGTAGCTGCACCAACAGTGAATCAGTATCCCCTTTTCTTGACATCCACACCAGCATGTGTTGTCTGGTTTTGTTGTTGTTATTTTTGTTTGGTTTGGTTTTTTGGTTTTTCAAAACAGAGTTTCTCTGTAAAGCCCTGACTGTCCTGGAACTCACTCTATAGGCCAGGCTGGCCTCGAACTCAGAAATCCACCTGCCTCTGCCTCCCAAGTGCTGGGATTAAAGGCATGCGTCACTACTGCCCGGCCTGTTTTGTTTTTTTGTTGTTTTGTTTTAATCTTAGCATTGTCACTGGTGTGGGCTATGATTATTTATCTACTTTAGTTTCAGTTTGTTTGTGACAGCGTCTTCTTACACTGCAGGTTAGGCTGTCCTGACTCTTGGCAGTCTTTCCACCATCACTTTCCATCTATTGGGACTACAGGAGTGAGCCTTCGGGCTAGCTTCCTTTTTGTTTGTTTGTTTGTTTGGGTTTTTTAAGCAAGTTTTTGTTTATGTATCACAATGGTGTGTTTGTATGTATGTGTGCATGCTGTCGCACAAGTGTGGAGCCAGTAAACAGTTTTGCGAAGCTGTCTCTCCTATTGCCTTTGTTATGGCTGCCTAGGATTGAAGTCAGGTGGACAGGTTTCCATCATCGGGCAGGCTCCTTTAACTGCTGGTCTAACTCACAGGCGTGCCTTTTGTGTTTTTAAGTTTGGTTTTAGTTACATCTGCTTTTGAATTTATGAGGTTTATCACAGCAAAAGCTTGAGATCATCTAATCTAGTCTCTACCTTGAATAATTAGGCTTAGGAAAAGAAAATGTTGTATTCAGGATTTTACATCATGTAATTTTCTGAACTCACATCAGAAGAGAAAGAATGATCTTGTCAGCATAAGCTGATAACGGGATATGTGAATCTGTTTATAGAAGCATGCATGCCACAAGGCTTCCACCGCTGTTAAACAACACCGGTCTTGTAATGCACGGCTCAGCCAGCAACCACGCCAAGTGTGTTGGCTCACGCCTGTACAATTGCAGCATTTAAGAGGCAGAGAATCCCAAGCTTGATATCCAGAATGAGCCACACAATCAAAACCTGCATGTGGAGCAGAGAGTAGAGGTGGAGGCACACATGTGCGTGTGCACACACACACACGCACACACACGCATGCACACACCTTTTTTTATTACATTTCAGAAGTCCCTTTATTGCTCGAATGGCAAAGTGGTATCACACTACAGTAATTGTGCCCGTCTGGGTCACTGTACAGTAGAAAATCATTGGTGCTACTATTCTTGAAATCGAGAGAAAACAAAAAGACATTGAGAAAAAGAGACAGGGGTCAAACAACTTAGAGTAGGTCGCAGAGCTGCAGAGTGACAAACCATGACATTTTCACAGTCAAATATGCTATATTAAAATGAATCAGAGAAGCCCCGATGCTATGTGCCAGGTGGGAGACTTTTCCCCAACTTTCCCAGGCAGACATAGAAAGGACTGAAATGACTAGATCTTCATCTTGCCATGAGCTTCTTTCAAACCCTTTCCATTGCCTGAATCTTGGGTATAGAGCAGAAACACTGTAGCATGAACCCTAGTGGGAAAGTTACCCAGTATGGGCCACAAAGCAGAAAATCTATCGAACTGGTGGCTGGTACTGTTAGTCCCAGCCCTCCTGTCTACAAATTTTACTCAGTAGAAAGTTCTTCATATCAATCTCTATCTCTCTCAGGGCCTTCCATGCATTGGTTTTACTTACTACTTAGTAGCTGTGCTGTATTCCTGCAGTGTAGATGTACATTTCTAGCATTATTAACACCATAGGGATGGAGCCTTACTTCTCCTTTGCATGGGAAAAAGAAAATCACTGTTTTTCTTACTGTTTTATTAGAATCCTCGGAAATTACCTACTTTAAATTTTAATCCACTCCAAAATTTGCATTCTTTGTACTTGCTTTAGTTTGTCTGATTTTTGAGACATGGCCTGCAGATAAAGTCCTGGCTAACCTGCAATTTGCTACATAGATCAAGGCAACATCAAACTTGTGTCTATCCTTGTTTCTGCCTCCAACAGTATCACGGTTATAGGTGTACCATACCTGGCTGGGTCCTCTAGTAATTTGTCCTTCATTCTTCATGCTGTTTTTCTATCCTCTGTTGTAAGGTTGTTCAGTTTAACATAAGATAGAGTCAGTTGGTAAGAAGGGAACCTCAACTGAGAAACTGCCTCTTTCAGTTTACCCTATAGACCTGTCCATGGGGCATTTTCTTGATTAACTATTGATGTGAGAGGACCCAGTCCACAGTGAGTTCTGGGCAAGTGGTCCTGAGTTCTATAGAAATTTAGCTTTCAGAAGCAATCTAGTAAGCAGTGTTCCTCCATTGCCTCTGCTTCTGTTCCTGATTCCAGGTTCCTTCCCACCTTTGTTCCTGTCCTAACTTCCCTCAATTTTGGATGGTGACCTGTAAGTGTAAGCCACAAAAACCCTTTCCTCTCCAGGTTTTTCTTGGTTATCACAGAAAATAGAAAGTTAGGACAATTCCCTTTCTTACCTTCTTTATTTTGACTTCCAGCTTGCTTCCAGCAGAATCATAGTAGGACCTTGACATGATTCTAGGTTGTGGACAATAGTTATAAAATAACATAGAACTTTTGAGAATAATTAGGGGACCAAAGTAATTTTCAGATCTTTCCTTTAATGTGGTTTGGTGGGGGTGAAGGGGTGGGGGGGTGTGTTTGTGTGTGTGTGTGTGTGTGTGTGTGTGTGTGTGAGTGAGAGAGAGAGAGACAGAGAGAGACAGAGACAGAGATTAGAGAATAGTTTTCACTTCTCAATTAAATATTCATTATTCAAACCAAGGTCTCTTATATTCAGCTATCCACTACTCAAATGTACTTGTTTAGAGCTTTGCCTCTTGTAGCTTTCCTAAAAGAAATATTTTATTTTTCAAATGTGATTTTTCCCCCATTAATAATAAATAGGTCAAGTTTTCTTTCTGACAGCACAAAGGCTAGAATAAAATTGTTAAATAGTCATTATATACTAAATTACTATTTGAACAATTATTAGGTTTTACAGATGTCAAAAACTCAATGTGCCCACCAGTATTATGGCTTTGGTAACCTGTGTTGTTCAGATGGGATTGGGGCTGGGGATTTAGGACAGCTGGTAGTGTATACACAATCCCTGGCTTCCATCCCTAGCACTGCATAAACATGACGTGGTAACCCATATCCATAATCCTCGCACCCTACCCTTTCCTAGTGGAAAGTTGAGAAGTTTAATGCCCTCCTCTGGTATATTGTGCATTCAAACTCAGCCTGGGATATGCGAAACCTAGCCTGGATTCTAAGCAAAAAGATCTAAGAACTCTTGCGGGGGGTGGGGGGGTGGGGGCTGTGGGGATGGGCAGGCCACTCTATAATATCAATGCTGGAATGTGACAGAATTGGTAGATTTCTCTTTCTACCAGCTTCTGATAATTAAAACTTAGAACTCAAATATACTTTTGCAGTTAAAAGTTAGCAAGAATGTATTTTAATGAAAAATTCCTACATCACTATTAGGTTGTTTATAAATTAGGAGTAGGTTCGATCCCTGGCACCAGACAAAAGGAATAGCACTGATTTTTTTTTTTTTTTAATATCTGAGTCCAAATGATTTGTATTTGAGCGTATCGATGAGGTTTCTCATAGTTTCTTATTTTTATTTTAATATAAACAGATTCCAGATTCAGGAATAAGTTAAGATAAGGATGATGGAAAATTTGTTTTGGAAGAGAAACTTTTTTATAGATGGAGGAACTAAATATCCCAAGTCTCAAATGATGAAGTCATTTTTCTGTAGAGTATAACTCTTACTATTTTAACTTTTAGTAATAGTGAAAAATGCTAAATAATTTTATAAATCTAATCTGAATGAAGAAGGATTTGTATTTATGTGAAATCTAAATATTTTAGTTCATTAAGTTGAATTGTTAGATTAAAATTAAGCAATTTCAGTGGCACTTAATAGCCAGATTTTAAATCTAGTATGCTGGTTAAATTTTCCAGCTATAAAATAACCCTGCCCAGGAGTTTTTAGCTATAGAAACTTGTTCTAATTGATTCCAGTCCTTAAAATGTAATAGTTGCAAATTTATTTCTCATAGTAATATGATCTATGTTTATATATGTATTTTATGAAATTAATTCCATATTGGGCTCTTAAAAGCATTTAGGTAGTCAATTATAGTTCATTGGTCATATTTTTATAAAGATTTTTCTACCATAAAAATGAAATTTTGGTTTATGTACATTTCCTATTTCAGAATGACCTAGTCTCCTATTTATTACCTGCATTTTGAACTGCATTAATATATTAAGAGTAAACCTTATTTTGGAGTTTAAAAGTTCATATACCAGCCTTATAATTTGAGGTAATGCTGGTTACCATGTCTCTTGTCTTAGGGGCATCAAACATGTCCCCTTCTTCACCATCAACAATATCCGCTTTTGAAGAATTTGTTCCTTTCTGTATAAAATACCTGAAAAGGTTTTTCATCTTTTATAAGTAACATGTATTTCCTTTTTCTTGGGTTTTTAGGTCCCTTGTTGCTAACCTTGCTGCCGCCAATTGTTATAAGAAAGAGAAGCACCTTGATTTGGAGAAGAACTGGATGTTGGTAGAAAAAGCCAGGGTTTACTACATAGCTGTAAGTGCCAGCTCGTATTTGGAGCCCATGTTCACATGATAGACTATAGCTGTTGCTGGTATATGTTAATTTTTTAACATAACCCTACCCATTTCGTAACCCTAATGTACCTTTCTCAAGCATATGCTTGATTCATTATTATAATTATGCAATAGAAATATAATTGTTATGAGTATGAATTTGTGTTACCACCTTCAGGTCTACTGCTTTAGAAATATTATAAATAACTGCTCCGTCGTACAGAATTTTGTGCTGTTAAATCCCTTTCGTAAGGTCTTTTGAAGTAGTTTTACAAACATAATTTTGGCAATGTATTATAAATGATATGAGCACAGTGGAAAGCAGTAGTAATGGAAGTATGCACTGCTAACAGTTTGAGCTTATTTGCTTAAAAAGAATCATAATTGCTATTTATTTTATAGCAATTAGCATGACACCTTTTAGTTTAATATTTCAGAAACATTGATTGTGACAAATCTCTTAAATCTGGAATAGGGCAGCATATAATTTGAGTTAAGTTCTTTGACATAAAAATAATTGGTTAAGAATTAATTTTCTAATTTTGGAAGTTACACTAAAATTTCTCTTGAATTAATCAACCTATGATTACCTAGTTGTAATATGAGTTAACCATGGCTGCTCACACACGAGTCTAACCTGTTACTTGGTAGTAGGATCTCATGTCATGCACAGCTTGGAAGAACAGCTGCTAACATTCTACTCTCTGAGCTGTCTGAAACAGCTGGGAAGGCGTGTTTGAAATCCGTTATCTTGTAAATATGTGTCTATTGAAGATAAAATTATTTATTTCAGTCTAGTGTCAGTGTCCCCTACAGCATGTTTATGTGCATTGCTGCAGGTTTTACAATATGCTCTTTAAATGCCTACATTGGATTATACAATAGAAAGTCCTACTACATCTTCAGCCAATATGTAAGAAAAGCATTGCTAGAATTCAAGTCTTTCATTATTATTTCATTTTAGTCCATTTCTTTAAATGATTTATTTTTTCCTTAGGGCCTGTTTTTGTATGTTTTCCTAGTGTGGTTACTTGTTTGAGACAGGATCTCACTATGTAGCCCAAGCTGGCTGCAAATTACAGTTCTCTGTATTTCAGAGTATCACCTAATATCAAGTAGAACCTGCACCTGCTTGGAAGCACAATGATTTGATAAGCATGAGTGTAGTGTAAGGGTTCTACAGTGTGCTGGATCTAGTGAGTGTAGTGTAAGGGTTCTACAGTGTGCTGGATCTAGTGAGTGTAGTGTAAGGGTTCTACAGTGTGCTGGATCTAGTGAGTGTAGTGTAAGGGTTCTACAGTGTGCTGGATCTAGTGAGTGTAGTGTAAGGGTTCTACAGTGTGCTGGATCTAGTGAGTGTAGTGTAAGGGTTCTACAGTGTGCTGGATCTAGTGAGTGTAGTGTAAGGGTTCTACAGTGTGCTGGATCTAGTGAGTGTAGTGTAAGGGTTCTACAGTGTGCTGGATCTAGTGAGTGTAGTGTAAGGGTTCTACAGTGTGCTGGATCTAGTGAGTGTAGTGTAAGGGTTCTACAGTGTGCTGGATCTAGTGAGTGTAGTGTAAGGGTTCTACAGTGTGCTGGATCTAGTGAGTGTAGTGTAAGGGTTCTACAGTGTGCTGGATCTAGTGAGTGTAGTGTAAGGGTTCTACAGTGTGCTGGATCTAGTGAGTGTAGTGTAAGGGTTTACAGTGTGCTGGATCTAGTTAAGCTTTAGTGAATGGTGGGACTGTTGCAGAAATGTTGAAGACCCGGCTTGCAAACAACTCATTACTGCATTGTTTGATTTGGTTTTAATCAATCCGATTTTCGCTCTTGGTGTTTCACTTATGTTTGCAAGCCCTTTGCATTGCCAGATAGACCTTTCTGCTCATATATTGATTTATTTCAGAAAAGAGATTATTTATTCATCTGTCAATCCATCCTCCTTCCTTCCCTCCCTCCCCTCTTACTCACTTGATGCAGTCTGACTTTGTGACCCAAGGTGGGCAGAAACTCAGTAGGTAGCAAGGATTCTCCTTGAACTCAGTGTGATCCTCTTGCTTCAGTCTCCTAAGTACTGGGATTACCGCTGGGAGCCACGTTGCCCAGCTACCTGTTTGGTTTTTATGTAGCCCTCTAACTTTCTGTATAGCTGAGGGCTGGTATTTCACTTCTTCTGCTTCTGTAGTGAAGATTATGTGTGTGTATACCATGCCGAGTTTGAAAACTCTTTTCATATACACAGGATGCTGTACTTTTTAGTGGTCATTCAGTAGATACTTAAAATGTGGAGTAGATTACCTATGTAAACTTGTGCTACACGTGCATGACCTACCATGGAGCCCAGCAAAGATCCTGGGATCCGGCACAGCTACCCAGGTGGTACTGAGAAGAGCAAACATTCTCACCTCCAGGGCAGCTCTCCTTCTGCTCCCTGGCTGTGTTTCAGTTATTGGTGTCATGGTGTGCCTTCTCTTTCACGCTTGACTCACTTACACTTAAAGTGCCTATCTTGTAGAAAACAGATTGTTGGGTCTTATTTTGGTCCAACTTGACATTGTCTACCTTTGAATTAGAACTTGTATACTATTTCTATTGAATGTGAATATTGATATAATTCAGTTTGAGCTTGTCTTTGTATTTACCCTTGTTACTTTTTATTATTTTTTACTTCTTTCCTATCCTTTTATGATATTTTAGTATTTTTATCTCCGTTGTGTCCTTTCTCTTCTGTCTCAGTCTTACTCTTTTTCTTTCTCCCCCTGTTGTTTTAGAGTTTAGTTGCACACATCATTCACTCACCAGGGTTTGTTTTCAAATGATATGATATGACTTCTTACAGTGTGAGAACCTTGAAATACTGTATTTCCCTTTTGTCTCATCTAGTCTTTATGTAGCCACTGTTTATTTAATTTTGTGATAATTTTACTTGTTTTATTTTTATATGAGATTTTTAGTATGTAATCCACAAAACATACAATACACATTTTACTTATATATTTACAAACACTATCCTATTTTGTATAATTATAATTATGTTATTTTTAAAAATAATCAAATAATGAGAAATAACCATTCTCTCTCTCTCTCTCTCTCTCTCTCTCTCGCTCTCTCTCTCTCGCTCTCTCTCTCCATATATATGTGTATATATATATAAAATTGTCATTCCAGTGATGTTTGTTTCTTTTCCTCAGTATCAGGTTTTCATCCAACATCATTTCTTTCTTCCTGAGGGGGCATTCCTGAATAGTTCTTGTATTCGGATGTATTAGTCATAAATGCTTTTAGCTTTCAGGTTTGAAAACATCTTTGTTTTATATTTAGATGTGAGTAGTATTTTTGCCACACTTGCTTTGCCGTGACAATTTCATTTTCCTTTCATTCTATGAGTGCCACTGCCCACTCTCCTCTTCCTTGAATTATTCTTGGTGAGACAGCTGTCATCCTTGCTTTGGTTGCTCCGTATGAAGCGTCTCCCACCTCCCCTCTACCCCTTTCTCTTGATGCGTTTTCATTTGTTACTGGTTTGGTTGGTTTTATGATGATATCTTAGTGTATTCTTCATGTGTCTTGGCTTGAAGTTTATTTAAGGTCCTTGACCTACAGCATTAGAATTTGTATTATCTGGGGTCTTTTCAGACATTGGTTCTTCAGATTTTCTTTTCTGCCTTCACATCATTAGACAATGTTTCGTATCATTCACTCTTGTTCCTTGTTTCTTTGAAATTTTTTACTCTTTGTCTTTTACTTTAGCTATTTTGTGTGGTACCTCCCTATTCACTAGCATTTTCTTTTGGAGTATCTAAACTTTCATTAATTTATCTAAGTATTTAAAATCTCAGTGTTGTTTTCATATCTGAAAACTGAGTTGAGACATAACTATTGCTTGCCTCTGCCTAACTTTTAGAATATATAAACAGTAGGTCAGGAACCCTTTTGGGGTTGCTTATCAGATATTTACTCTACAGTTTATAACAGTAGCAAAATTATAGTTACAAAATAGCAACAAAGATAATTTTATAGTTGGGGATCAAAACAACATGAACTGTATTAAAGGGGCACAGCAATAGGAAGGTTGAAAACCACTGATATATAGTTAAAATAACTTTTATGACATTCTCTATTAACTTCAGCACGTATATCATTTCTAGGGCAGTTTCCGTGCTTTATCCCTCCTTATGAGTAGTTGTATTTGTCTGTTACACATTTGTGTACTAACTGTTACCTAGCTGTAGTATTATTGTAAAGCTCAAGATTTATTCTGGGATACAGTTATTTGTAACAGGCATTGTACTTTGGAAACTTGTTCTTTTTTTTTTTTTCTAAGTTTTTTTTTTTATTTACATTCCAAATCATTTCCCCTTTCCCGTTTCCTCCCTCCCCGAAAGTCCCATAAGCCCCCTTCCCTCCCTCTTTTCTCCATTCAACCCCCTCTCGATTCTCTGTCCTGGCGTTCCCCTACATCCAGTCTTTCCAGGACCAGGGGTCTCTCTTTCCATCTTCTTAGAAATCTATTGATATGCGAATTGTGTCTAGGGTATTCCGAGATTCTGGGTTAATATCCCCTTATCAGTGACTGCATACCATGTGTGTTCTTTTGTGATTGGGTTATCTCACTAAGGATGATATTTTCAAGTTCTGACCATTTGCCTAGGAATTTCGTGAATTCATTGTTTTTAATTGCAGAGTAGTATTCCATTGTGTAGATATGCCACCCAGGGATGCAGGGATGGTTCAATATAAGGAAATCCATCAATGTAATCCACTATATAAACAATCTCAAAGAAAAAAACCACATGGTCATCTCATTAGATGCTGAGAAAGCATTTGACAAAATTCAGCATCCTTTCATGCTAAAGGTCTTGGAAAGATCAGGAATTCAAGGCCCATATCTAAACATAGTAAAAGCAATTTACAGCAAACCGGTAGCCAGCATCAATCTAAATGGAGAGAAACTTGAAGCAATCCCACTAAAATCAGGGACTAGACAAGGCTGCCCTCTCTCCATATCTTTTCAATATGTACTTGAAGTTCTAGCTAGAGCAATTAGACAACAAAAAGAGGTCAAAGGGATACAAATTGGAAAGGAAGAAGTCAAACTATCACTATTTGCAGACGATATGATAGTATACTTAAGCGACCCAAAGAACTCCACCAGAGAACTCCTACAGCTGATAAACGACTTCAGCAAAGTGGCCGGATATAAAATCAACTCAAGCAAGTCAGTAGCCTTCCTATACTCAAAGGATAAGCAGGCTGAGAAAAAAGTAAGAGAAATAATACCCTTCACGATAGCCACAAACCATATTAAGTATCTTGGCGTGACTCTAACCAAACAAGTGAAAGATCTGTATGACAAGAACTTCAAGTCTCTGAAGAAAGAAATTGAAGAAGACCTCAGAAGATGGAAAAATCTGCCATGCTCATGGATTGGCAGGATTAATATAGAAAAAATGAGCATCTTACCAAAAGTAATATACAGATTCAATGCAATCCCCATCAAAATCCCAACTCAATTCTTCATAGAGTTAGAAAGAGCAATTCAAAAATTCATCTGGAATAACAGAAAACCCAGAATAGCTAAAACTATTCTCAAGAGTAAAAGAACCTCTGGGGGGAATCAGTATCCCGGACCTCAAGCTGTACTACAGAGCAATAGTGTTAAAAACCGCATGGTATTGGAAACTTGTTCTTATGATTTCTTTTTAGGTCTGTCCAGAATAGTTCCATTTATGACATTGGTTCTTGACCAGTGGCATTTTTTCTCCCTTGGGGACATTTGATAACATCTGGAGCCACCTTTTTGTATTATGATGACCCGGTGGTTCCTACAGGACAGGGAAGTTTACTTAACATCTTCTAACCATGAGATAATAACATACTTCAATGTGTTCCATTTTTAAAAAACCCATGAATCCAGTATTAAGAAAACTTGTGGGGCTAGGGAGATGGCTTTGCAGTTAAGATCACTGGCTTCTCTGCCAGGGTCCTGAGTTCAGTTCCCAGCCACCACATTGCTCACAACCATCTACATTTATACCCAAGGTATCAGATACCCTCTTCTTGTGTGCATACCTACAAGGAGAAGAAACACCCAAATACATAAATAATTTTTAAAAGAAACCTTGTAGCACTAGGGATGCAGCTGATTGTTAGAGCACATTGCTACACATACATAAAGAGATAGGTTCAGTTCCCAGAACATGTAAATGATCGTCCACAAAGCTGCTCTGTCTAGTTCTAGATTTTTCTATGGAGCGTCTCTGCCTCTCTGATACTCTGGTTGGTCATCTATAACTTACAGGGTCTCAAACTATCAGCTGTCTTCTCTGGTTTCATTGATTGAGATTGGGATTGCAGGTGTTCAGTTGTTCCCTGTTTTTGCTGTGTTTTGGTAGTGCTGATAGTGGTAGCAATGGTAGGGATGGGTGGGGGCGGGGTTGAAACAGAGTCCCTACATAACGGAGGTGGGCTTTGAACTTGAAGTTATTTCATTTATTTTACATGCCTTGTCTACTTCTTCTGCTGTCTCATTGTTTTGTTATTTTTCAGCAGAGATCCTTACATTAGTTCTGGGTTTTTTTTTATGATTTACTTTTCCTGCAAGATTACCTAGATGTTTTTTCTTTGAATTTGACCTGTTAATAACTGAACCGTACATCATTTCCATGTTCATTCTGTACTGACTTTTTCTGGAACGTGGTATTCGTCTTCAGCTGCAGATTTATATTCTGTTGATTCTTTCCTTTTCATTATCTCTAGACTACTTTTTATTTTACCTATGAAAGTCTCAGAAAAAGGTAAAACCGCCATCAATAAATATATTAGACAAAGTCTTCTGTTGGAAACAGAAATAAAAATATGATAAGAAAATAGCCTTTGGTTTATGCTGAGGTTGTTTCAGTCTCTGCACTCCTGCCAAAATTTTCTAGATCCTGTAAAAAATCTTCTTTATAATTTTAATACAAATCTGAAATCTTTTCACTGAGATTATTGTGCATCTATGCATAATTACTAAGGTCATGCTTTTGTGATACTTTTATTGCTTTAATTCCACTGACAGTACAGTATGATTTCATTGAGAAATCTATGCATTATTTCAAATAAACTGTCTTTCTGGAGAAGTTTGCAAGTTTAAAATATACTGTAAGGAACTAATCGGGGGACTGGAGAGATGCTCACTCTTAAAGACACTTGTTCATGTGCAGGGCTCAAGTTTAGTTCCCAGCTCCTACATGGTTGCTCACGACTGTCTTTCACTCCAGTTCCCTGGCATCTGGTGTCTCCAAAAGCATTGCATCCCTGTGGTGCCCACTTGTACAGTCAGACAGAACACTCATAGATACACATGAAATCAGATAATCTTTAACACAATGCCAATTATCAGATCTCAAGCTTGACTTTTTCGTGCGGACAGTTTTATACTTTAGGGACAACCAGGTGCAGTGGTGGATGTTTATAAGTCAGCCACTCAAAGGCTGGGGCAGGAGATTCACAAGTTCAAGACTAGACTGGGCAACATAGTGACATCCTATAAGTAAGGTTGATTTTTGTTTGGCTCGTAAAGAAAGTCTTTGATATTAAAAAGATATTTACAGTAACTGGAGATAGAGCAATTGGTAGACTGCACAAATGTAGTCGTGCTCACTTACAGGTATATCAGAAGTTCAAAGTCATCTGTGACTACATAGTGCGTTCGAGGCCATCCTGGAATACAGGAGACAGGGTCCATAATTTGGTCTGCCAACACTGGATCAAGAGTTAGAACGTATATTTAGTGAAATGGACAGTAACTGTCCTTAAGGACTTATCTTTTTGCAGTGTGTTCTGAGATGTATTTAAATGATGCATGCTTGTAAAAGCAGCCATCCTCTGGATTACGTTCCAGTTTAAAGTATGTTACCTGGTATTCTTTCTATTAAGGAAGAGCAGTAGCTATGAGAACAAATGGATCTGTCCTGTCATATGTAAGAGAAACTGACAAATGTAAAGAGACAAATTTAGCATAAATAGTACTTAATATATATTGAGGTCTTCTTCCCTTCTCTTCCAAATTTAGCAAAGTTTTACTAATTTATAGACTTATTTCAATTTATTGCTTTAACCTTGTTAACCGTAAAAAAGTTTTTAATACCATCTTTTGAAAACTATACTCATAATAACATACTTTGGCAGAAAAGGTGAACTAATGGATCTATTTTAAAACCTAAGATACCCTGTGAAAGATAATTGATTAAATAATAGGTCATACTTCTCTATAAAACATTTAAATAGAATTCAAAGTGCTTCTTGAAGTTTAGTAATTAATCTTTGCAGTATTCTTCTGATTATTAAAGAGGTAGTACAATTGAGCTACACTTGACCTTTTATCCAAAACGTCAGTTTTTGAACTTTTATGTGTTAAAATTTCCATTGTCTTGGTCAAATAGGTGTCTACTATAGAGACTCATTCCTGTTTTGTGTTTGTTTTTGTTTTTAACTCTATTTTTTTTCCCCAAGCATCCTATTCTGGACTGCCTTTTTGCCTTTGAAGGGTTTAATTGACCGTATTGAGCCTTTAGTTGAAAATGACCTTTCATGTAACCTTAAGGTGCACTACATTTAAAAAATTAGAATAGTAAGTTAGGCATAAAGGTATATGCCTATAATCCTTGGCCTCTGGAGTCTGAGATGTGCTGGTCTATTTTTTTGTCAACTTGACACATCGAAAATAGTCTAGTAAGAGGGAATTTCCTCCAGTAGATTTGCCTGAGGGCAAGTCTGTAGAACAGTTTTGAATAATGATTGATTTACAAGGGTCCAGCCTACTGTGGGTGACATCAGCCTTGAGCAGGAGTCCTGGTGTGTGTGTGTGTGTGTGTGTGTGTGTGTGTGTGTGTGTGTGTGTGTGTGTGTGTGTGTGTAAAAGCAAGCCAGCTAAGCAGTAGATAACACGTAGACTAAGCAGCATTCCCCATTGGTCTGTGCTTCAGTTCCTGCCTCTGGGCTTCTACTTGGGTTCCTACCCTGACTTCCCTCTGTCATGGATGGTGGTGTGGACTTGTAAGCCAAACACACCCTTTCCTCCTCCCCAAGCTGCTTTTGCTCATGTTCTTTGTCACAGAAATAGAAACCAAACTAAGACAAAAGGTCACATGAACTCAGGGTGCCAAGAGGCTGGCCTGGGCAACACAGTATTCCTGTATCCCAAATAAAAAGTGAGTGCATAAATGAAACACAGGAATGAACAGGAGCGGGTTGTTTATTTGACTAGAGCTTCTCATGTTAGTGTATACCCAACAGTACAAGTGCATCTCTGCCATTCAGGGGTGTATAACTGCATGTGCCAAATTGGTATCTCTTTAAGTAATGACTCAAACAGTGAAGTGTAGCATAGCAGATAATGTGAAAAAGTTAATTATTTCTCTTCTCAGTCACACACACACACACATACACACACTTTGAGACAAGGTCTTACTTGTAGCCCAGGCTTATCTCAAACTTGGAGCAATTCTCCTGTCTCAGCCTCTCCAATTCTGGGATTATATGCATATACCAACAGGTTCAGCTATTGTTTTTTAATTGTCATAGTTTCTTTAGAATATTTTCAGCAAGTTAAATTCTTTTCCACCCCTGACGATGACCTTGAATTTTGGATCCTCCTGCCTCTACCTCTCATCTGCTAGGATTGTAATCTTACACCACCATGACCAGTTTATGACAGGCTGGGAACCAAGTCAAAGGCTTCATGAATACAATTCAAGTCTCTACCAGTTGAGCTGCAGCCACAGCCTCTCAGCCATCTAAATCCCATCCATATAATTTCCTTAGACAAATACCTGGTGATCTCTGTAATAGATACAGATTTTCAAGTTAGATAAAATTTTCTTGCTACCACAAAGGAAAAGAAATCTGTGCTAATATCAATGTCAATACTCAATTAACAGAATAATCTTTTTACCTATTTAAAAGAAATAAGGTAGTCTTGGTTTTAAAAGCATAGACTCTGAAGATAGGTTGGAAGCCTTGGATTTGTGGACTTATTGCAATATAATGAGAGTTTAGAATTTCTTGTGAGATTGGAATTCATGCTGTATCCTGGTCATATTTGTAAGAAAATAAGCATTATGTGTACACATAGCACCCCAAATTAATTAGTAGATCATCGATGCAAGTATTTTGGCTCTTATTTACTTTCAGTATTATAGAGCAGCAAACAATAAATAAATAGCTTGAGAGTATTTTCTGAATATAATAAATATGAATGGGAGAAACTATATAAACATTATGACAGTAGTGTATATTTTATGGGGTATTCATTTGTCTTTGGAAAGGTATAGAAGATGAACAAAATATAGCCCTGAATATTGGCAGGCTGTATCCTACCATATTTACTGATCATATGATAAAACTTTTATAGTTCAGTATGATTTAATCAATAACTTGTGTTTTCTCTGTCCACCAGACAAATGGGATTGAATCAATTTTAACAGCTTTATTGCGGTATGTCTGTGCCATTGTGTCCACCATTTAATAGACACAGTTCCATGGATGTTCATGTATTTATAGAATTCTACAGTCGTCACCATCATCTAATTGTAGAACATTTATATCATCACTAACAGACATCTCGTGTCCATCAGCACTGCCCCTGGAGCTCATCTTCTGCTCATTTGCTTCTCCCATCATACCATCCGATTGTCATGCTACAGAAGCTTCCGTTGCTGCTAGTCAGCAACTAGAATGCTTCCCTTTGTTTGTTGGCACATACAATGGGAGTGATATGTATGTTTTGGTCCTTTGTTCTTTGCCTATTTTTCTGCTGCAGGTCTTCAACAGAAGATCCTTTGCTTTTCTAATTTACTTCTTCAGTGTATGCATGTTTTTAGAGTTGGTTCTTAAAATGCCAATTTATTTCTGGTATGTGTAAAAGTGAGATAAATGGGATTAGAGGGGCTGGGTTTTGGCTTTTTGGGGTGGGGTAGAATGGAGCAAAGTGAGCAGCCCTCTTCCATTGAATCCTTACACTGGAAGAAATGTTTTTATATGTATTTATCTATCCCATCATTCTCAGAACAACTGGGGTATCTCATCTGCATAGATAGGTATCTTCTGAGTCCAGAATCTTGAGTGCACTATTGTGTTTCTTCGTTTAGCCTCCTTGCTTACAGATCCTTAAAGCTCTAGACTTTACCTTACTCATAATCTCCTCTTCACTAATATTGCTCTGCTGTCACTAAAGATATTAGCAGTTCCAAATCATCGAAGATTTCTGAAAGACAGAAGGCTTCTCTTCCAACTTCTGCTCCTCTTGTCTTGAACAAGGGCCTCTAACTGTGGTCCACCCTTGATTGCTTTTCTCTCTAACTCCCTTTCTCCTACACCACCCATTCCCACATTATACTCCACCTGACTCCTCAGCAGCCTTTAAGTGACTTCGTCTTTTAAAGTATTAACTTCTGTTTTAATTAACTCTGAAGAATCCAGCCCATTTTTAAATGGTTAGGCAGAAGTAGCAATTACATATCAAGGAGAATAATCCCCCAATGTTTTTAGTTATCTTTTTCAGAGTGACATACATATAATGAAGTTAACAAACACCATAGAGCCCTCATTTAAGCCCTCAGGTATGTTTTTCACATTTTGTATGGCTTCTAGGTTTAATGTGTCTTTAATTTGAAATGAGTAATAAACTGAATTTAAAATGTTTTACCTGTAAACATCAACTAACTTTAGTATATTCCTCAGATATTTTGATATGGTTGTATAGTAATTATCAGTATTTTCTGAATTTGAAGTTCTATTTCTAAAACTCGTGTGTGTGTGTGTGTGTGTGTGTGTGTGTGTGTGTGTGTGTGTGTGTATGTGTGTTTCCTTTGTTAAGTCAACCAAGAATTAGTTTTTGTAAAAATATACTAAGGTATTGGATTAGACTCATTTGAAACAATGTGGCTTATTATCAACAATAAGCAGATTCTTTAAAATCAAATGTCTTGATTTTTTTTTTACACTTTTTAAAGGCATGTATATATTTTTAGTATCTGGATATAATCGGTGGCTTTTTAGTGCTTAGTGCTCTGCTATAGAGCTTCTGTAATTTCATTTTATTTCATCTGTCAAGGGTAGTGATTGTGATGTTTTTAAGGTACCCTCTAGCCTTTTCACTCCCTCGGATGAGCTGAATTGTGACTACTTTTAGTAAGTTTGTTACACAGTATGGAGACACTGGTGAGAATCAGTGTGTCCACTGGCTTATTAGTTTCACAGATGCTTCCATAATACTTAGTGCACTCTTGGGTATATTAAATTATCATATCGTGACAGCAGTCCTGAAACATGCCAGTCTTATAAAGCCGTATTTCTGAGAGTTAAAGCCAGACTTCAGTGAACCATAGCTGACACACCATGTTAATTTCCATAACTATCATTACTGGGGGTGGCAGAGTTTCTAAGACATGAAAAATCTTAATAAATCTACCCAGTAAAAAAAAAAAATCACATTATGTTATCTTATCACAGGGTATCTAATCACAAGGCCTGATTTTCTTCAGTCCCAATTGAATCATTTCACAAATAATGATAAGCATCTTTACTCTTATCATGGGTTATTAAATATTTACTTAAGTGTACGATATACCAAAACACAATATTTTGAATGTTCAGTTTTCTCAGTATGTACTGTTCATGCTGTGAATGAAAACCTCTTACCATCTCATATAGCATATTTACATATACAAATGATTTTGCCTTAAGTAGGAAAGACACAGCTGACAGATACATAGGTTAATTTGCCTTCTTAAATTGCAGCAAACTGTTCTGTGATTCTTTTGTGTGTTGGGGGCTATGTTGTAAAGAAAGAAATCATCAAGCAACATTTTAAAGACATTGGCCTTTTGTATCTGATCCTTAATAAACTTATATGCCTCAAAATAGAATATTTATTTGCAAATTCTTACCTTCAAATTATTAATAATCGAAAGAATACATTTTTTTAATCCTGTAGCCCCTTCCCCCAGCACAGCTTTTAGATTGTAGATAAACTTCCCAGCTCAGTAATTAACTGAGCTCAGTCATCGCACCCTGTATCATGTGATTTTTTTTCCAGTGGAATACATTATTAGAGCACTTACACAGCCAGTCTAGCTGCAGCAGCCCAGGCGGCAACAGCAGTGCCATTTTTCACAAAGAAAATGTTGAACAGGAGCCAAATGTTTGGTGGCAGTCTGTTGCTAGGAAATCAAGGTCCTGAGGCGATTAATGACAAAGCAAGCAATAACAAGAAGGCAGAATTACAGATTTAAAAGAGAAAAAAGTGGTTGGTGTTATAATTACCCAAAGAAATCCGCACTCATTAAATTGGCTGTTTTTATGATTGACTTTAATTGGAGGTTAGCTCAGATATTTAGCTCCTTTCCCACCCCTTTAAACACACACAGGCACATAATCTGTAGAACTGCAGACTTGTTTTTCTAAGCATTGAGAGGAGCTTGCCCTGTAATTTGATCCCCACTGACAGATGCATTTTCTATGCTGCCATTTTGAATTAACCTATTGTAGAACAATTTTCTTCAGCCCTGTTGAATAAAACATCCAGTCTGATTACCTCCGATGGATTTGATAGAGTAAAAGAATGTACTTCACATTGAAGTAGATTGTTTGCGTGGACTCTACTGATTTTGAACTCTGCCAATAAGCACAATCATTTGTAATAAATTTTCAAAGAAATTTCTGGTGAATAGGTAATAAGAGTCACCCTTTTATAATTTAATGTTTTGTACCCTGCAGCAAAATAGTATTATTCTTGTAAGGCAGTGTTTTATTTCTAGTATGCTTCATGTGAGTTTAGGAAAAAAAAATCTTCTATATTTAACATTTTAGGAATGTAATACATATTTGTATACTCCAAAATGACCATTCTTCCTCCCCCACAAACAATGTTTTAATATTTGGTTTCAACACAATTCAAAGCACTTTATTTTAAGAAATATTTTTATACATATTATGCTTAACCATAGTGATTTTTAAATTGGCATATTTCTTTCTTTGTAATACCTTATTTGAAAGCCTTTATTTAAATTGTCTAGCATTTGATAACGCACATTACTAAGAAAGCACCTAATCAGTTTTCCAGGTGTAGCAACAGAGGAAGATTCAGAACTTATTTACTTCTGAGAAGCCTGAAGAATAAAGTTCCAGTCCTCTGCAGGCTTCTAATCCAACCCTGGAACAGAAGAGCCAAGCACATTCTGTCTGACAATGCACACGCTGCTAATCAGACGCCAGTGCCAAGCTGTCTGCTTTGTTAAATACTCAGCTTCCTAGAGGCAGGAAGACAGCTGCTATAAGGATGATGAAATTTGGTAGTTCAATCTATTTTTGCTACCCTTGGGCTACCAAGATATTGTTAATTTAGACCACCCCAATTGGTACACTTTAGGGAGTTTTTTAAAGAGTTTGTAATTAAAATGATAAAACATCATTATTACATTGAAGACCTTCTGTAAGTTTTACATTTGGTGGATACCTACTGAGATAACCCCAGCATGTAATTTACAATGATGTAATGGGTGTAATTGCATTGTGGGAAAAAAGAGAAAGAGAGAAAGAGAGAGCTATAGGAGGTGAGTGCTTCCATTAGAAGAGTTTTGAAATTTGCTTCTATTTCATTTAAAACTACTTTATCCCAAAATTGCCAACCAATATTTGAGTGTAATGGCTATAAACTTTAAGATACTATGCAGGGGGGAGGGGGTGTTGTTTTTGTTTTTTTAAATAGATACAAACATAGATACTACCACCAGGGGGAGAAGCTAAAATCCTAAAAGTCCTCAGCTGATTATGATGCTGGCAGCAAGAAGGTTATATAGCTCTTAGATGCACATAATTAATCACATCACCCAAATGATTTTGCCTTTGGGACATGATTTTGAAATTTTCTGTGAAGCGCATAAACTTAACACACTACTAAATGTAAATAAAATGACAACTGGGTACGCTGGTGATTTATGGAAAGGGTCCGGGAGGTAGTACAAGCCAGCAACATGAATGCTATCACTTGTATCTGTCAGTCTAGTTGAGGAACTGTCCTTCCAACACTGAGTGCTCTAGATGTGTGAAAATGAATCACTGCTATTGGAACGTATCTGTTAGGAACTAATGACCACAAAACCCCTAGAACCGAGTTGAGTGGTGTCTAAGATGGTTGTCTATTTTTTTGTTACCATAATATGGGTTCCTTTTAATATTCCCTCTAGAAAGCAAAAATAATCTAATCCCAGATTTTTTTTAAAGCAAAGTTTGTGATTTTTGCTTTGGAAAAAGTAGCTGCAAAAACTAGTTGCCGGTGCTGGGGTCCAACTCTGCTGCCGTTTAACATTGAAGTTCGTGTCATGCTGCATGGAACGGAAGGAAGGTCACTGAAGAACAGCAGCTACTTAAGGGACTTTGATGCCTGTCCTTCTGCCTGAGACTACACATTTATATATTATAAGCCCTAAATGCTAATTCAATTTTTAAACAGTATTTTCCTTGGTCCACTTTATAAGGAATATCTCTTTTATAGTTTTAAGTTCTACTCAGCAGAGAGTCTTTTTTTATATTTTGGTATTCATTCCAGATTTTACAATGACAAATAGTAGAAATCGTTTAGGCAGCTGTTGAAGTGAGGACACTGTTCTGCATGGTGCTTCCTAAGTCAGCGCATAATTTTCTGGAGTTCCTAGAGCTACGGACCTGAAATCTGATGTGTGCATCTCCAGGTAGCCTACAGATGGTATTGAACGTATCTAATTACATTGCAAATGTGTGACATAGTGTCATTCAAGCGTGGCAGAAAAGGAACTGCCCTAAATAACTTTTAAAAACAAAAAAGGTGTTTGGACTAGAAAAAAAAAACCAAATTAAAAAAAAGAATAATATATAATTAATATATAATAATATATAAACACTGTATTTACACTGTTAGTAAACGTGTTTCCCATTGAGTTGGGAGTTTGTAATTCTTAACCTGCAATGGATATGTGCTAGGGTGAAGTAAATGGATGATGGATGGCAAAAGCTAAATTTCTTGCTATCATAAAAGGACTGTAAATCACAGATAAATATGCACATAGGATACCTAGGATGATCCATAGGATATGAACCCATGTTTCCTTTAATGTGTGAAGATGGGTAAACATAGAAAAACTGAGAAATTACCTGCACATGCGTTAGTGTCCTTGTGTATGTTTCCTAGTTATGTCCCTTTGAGAGGCCCTGGAAACAAACAATCCGATACTCAGTTCTATTTTTATAAACCTCAGTATACAATGAAAGGGTCTAGAGCTACTTGGAAAAATAACTGGCTTTGGGTTCTGCTAAGGAAAATACAAGAGACGCATGAGGGTCTTGTATTTGCCGACTAGAGGGAATGATTGGTAAAAGTGGAAGAAGCCAGCCTGCCAGAAGTGAGGTCAAAGTCACCAGTGTGGGCTTTTGATATGAGGAGGAGACAGAAAGTTGGCTTCTTGGATGTTCTTCTTCCAACCTCATGTTTGAGCAAAATCTCAGACAAATACAAACTGGTGGACATTCTAGACATGTAGATTCTTGACATTAGATTGTAGTAACGCAGTAACGTTGGTACCTTAAACGGAGGATATATACAGTGATACTCAACTGGGCATGATAGTACACAGTACAGAGGCTGGCACAGAATAGGGATTCTGTGCCATCCTGAATCACACAACATCATTACTCAAATTAATCAGTATCTTTTAATCTCTCTGTACCCTTCATCATGCCATGTATCCCTCCATGCCAAAGGTAACCATTACCCTGAATGTTATGGTTATTGTCCTATGCTTTATAATACACATTTAGCTTACCTGCTTGTGTGTCCCTAATTGTTCTGCATCATTTCATAGCATGCCTTTGCCATTTTGATTTGTCCTGAATAATTTCTTTTTATCTACTTCTATTGTTGCAATTTTGTCTGTCTTCAGTAATTTTTTTCATTTGTTTGTTTGTTTGTTTTTGCTTTTTCATGACAGGGTTTCTCTGTGTAGCTCTGGCTGTCCTGGATCTCACTCTGAAGACCAGGCTGGTCTCGAACTCAGAAATCTGCCTGCCTCTGCCTCCCAAGTTCTGGGATTAAAGCTGTGTGCCACCACTACCTGGTGGCCCAGTAAATTCTATTCTTAAACTGTCTATTGAGGTTTTTATATCTGTTGCTTTCATTTCTTACTTTCAAAATGGTTTCTTGGTTCCTTATGCTAAACTCCCATTTCTTATTTTAAAATCCTCTCTTTTGCTTCCTTAATTAAACTTGATTCCTAATTGAAACTAACTTAATATTTAGGACCTTCCATTTCTTATTTTTCTGGTTTTCTTCTATTTATTCAAGCTGCCTTATTTTCTGAGGTGTTGACTAGTATTCATTATTTGTGGTAACTTCACAGATGAAGATGTGTTTCTAAAGAATTGGTGTTTGTATTTGAATCTTGCCAAAAGTCTGGGGTACCATCAACTTAGAAACATATGCTTATAAATTCTGGTTATAAAGTTTTGTGGGTTTCATATGTAATGTAAGTTCCAGATTCATAAACTTCCATGAGAGTAGATTGTAGTTAAGGTTTCAGAGAAAAATATACCTCTACCCAACATGGAGGTTAAAACTGGTTTTAATCATCCTTGCTTGCTCTTTCTGTGGGATGGGCTTAATTCTGTTTTATTCTTGTACTAAGCATGCAACCTGTTCTTGTCCCATGTTTATGCGGGACATAAAATGGGGATATCTTCAGTGGAGGAATCCTCATCTTCAGTACACCTGGAGTTTATCTCCTGCACCTTGGGCTCAGTGGTTTGAAGGTAAACACTTTGAAATGGCCAGTGGGTGTCAAGCCTTAATCTAACAAGTGTTTAGCTTCCCGTTGGGGCTGATTTCAGACTATGTGAAGTCACTGAATCTCAAGTTGGAAGAGATGAGTGAGTGCAGTTACCATTCCCCTTCTGTCTCTGGCTCCCAGCTGACAGCTTGTGTGTGCCTGTGAAGACAACAGTTGAGCTGACAAGGTTCAGCTTCCCCCATGAGAGAAGCTTGAGTGTGTTTCCTTGCTGCATGCATTTCTGTTTTTACTTTGTTTACCTTCTGAATATAATCTGTTACCCAGCAATATATTCTGAAGAAAGACTGTCTCCCAATTGCTGTATGTGTTCCTTTCTTGTTTTGAGCAACAAGGCTGTGTGTAAGAGCAGAGCACCAAATCAGCTGCATTGCCAGACATAAAAGTCCTTCTTTTTCACTAATGTATTGGGGTTTGGTTTTGATTCTGGTTTTGGTTTTTGAGAAACAGAAAATACATGAAATGTTAAACAGAATCTTTATCACATATCTTTATTTTATAATAGGTATTTTCCTGTAATTGATCTCATTTTGTCTAGTATCCCATATGGTGTTATTTCTATTTAATGAATGTTTACTTGTGTCCTTGTATAATATCTCTGCCTGACTATGAGTATTAATGTAAAACTCACTCAACATGGGTAATAATACATAGCCAAAAAATCCTATCCTTTTGACATTTGAATGTAATCCTACCTCATTTATTCATTGTAGCATTAGCAGCAAGTGCAAAACATTGGGAACTTCTTAAAAGATCAGTCATAGAAGAATATATGATCAAGCTTTTACACTGTGCTGCCCTGTGTTTATGAAATCTTTTTATCACTAGTGATTCCAGAAAAGATTCTTTAAGCTGAAAGAAGCATACAGGGTGCTTCGTCTTGTGGAGAAGAGGAGGCAAGGATGTGAAGTGTGCAGGGAAGAGAAAGCACAAAGCCCAAGCAACTAAAGTGAGCAGGAGGGGGAGGGGAGGCCAGAGACTGAATTAGTGTAGGATTTGGTACAGTTTTCATTTTTGAATACCTCATGTCTTTAAAAGACTAAGAAAACAATAATAATGGTAGGATGGGAGACCTGAAATTGTAAACAAACTAAAATAGATGTCCGCTATGTGGACAGGTTAAATCTCTTCTCTTCAGACAAATCCAACATTTTCTGCCACTTTACTGAGGTGTCTTTTCACCATCTTTCATGTGTGTAATTGGAGTAGTGAAGGAGGACAGTAAAATTTATTGGAGTTAACAAAAATCAAGAACTATTTAATAATTGTGTGTAGATGATGAGAGACTTTGGAGCATTCGGCCCTATTTTGCCATACCCCTCCCCTCAAGGCTTGTGAATCTATTCAGAGGAAATAGAAATGTTCTAAAACCCAGAGACGGTCAAACAACGTTTCCCAGATTCAACAGGGGATGCACACATGAACTCACAGAGACTGTGACCTCCATGTACAAGACCTGTGCAAAATCCTAGCACAAATAAGGGAAAGTGGACAGTGTATCCCACCCCTAGCTAAAGAGCTACTGGGAGAGGGAAAATCTATTTCCATCAGTGGCGTGACACTGGATATATCAACTACCCTTCAGGACAAGCCTCCATACTCAGGAGAAGTTTGCCAACACAATTGGACTCCGAGTTTCTCTGTGTATGCACTTTGTTTTGGTTTGTTTTTAAGAACATGTAGTTGAGTGGGGTTGGCAACATTGTTAAATGGTTACAGCTGTTTCCCCTTTGGATAACTTGAGCACTGCTGTTACTATTACTGAAACGTGGGTTATTGATTTATCATTTTCTCAAAGTTTTGGAGGGCAGAAGTAGACCCCTTAAATCTTAATCCATAAATTACAGTTTTAGTTCTACAGAAGTATTTTAAAATCATGATCTGTCTTATTGAATTCTATAAAAGCATTTTCATAACTCAGGGTTGTGAACAGTGTTAATTGGATCACTCTATGGGCCTCTTTGTATATTTGCATTTATTTGGTTATTTCAAAGTACTGTGTATTTGTGTGATTATATACTTTCTCAAGTGCTTGGAGTAGAACCTGTGGTCTCATCTGATCCAGGCAAGTGATCTACCAGCGAGCTACACCCTGAGCCCCTACATATGCTTCAAAATAGCTTTGCCACTTTCTGGAGCTGGTACAATATCATCTTTCAGCACCTTTCCACAGAAACATATCAAGGATTGGACCCAAGCTTTCATGTCTTATGGGCCAGCCCTCTACTACAAAGCCTAATTTCCACCTTAATCTCTGCCTCTCTTGTTCCCAATTTCATAGCATGTGGAAGGAAAAGGTGGTTCACAAGGTAAACACCCTGCAGCCTGAGGATTAGAGCATGTGGCTGCTCAGGAACGTTTTTGTTCCCTTTACTTCTCTTTTGTATTTGCATTTGTGGGGTCTCCTGTCACTACATGCAGTGCATTACTTCATACGGTAGCTCAGCAGTAGCTCTGGGTATCTTTTAGTTAGAAATTCTTTTGGCTATGTGCAAGCAAACACTGCCCATTAATTAGCAACCCAGCATAGAATCATCTGTTGATGATAAAATTACCAAAATGGATCATCCATAAGTGTTTATACTGCAAACAGTGCATCAGAATGTCATAATCTCATTTCATTAAGGAATTTACATACACACCAGATTTTAGAGTGCTTGTTCATGATGAACATCTACTTCCACACTGTTTGTGTTTGGAAACATTCAATAGCCAGTCTTGAATTTAAAAATTTAATTGAATGCTTAAAGAATTACAAGTGTTCCTTTCCCTAGCTCTAATGCTAACCAAGTGCTTTTCTAAACTGCTAAGGATGGACTGAAGATTCTGCTGAGGGCTTTAGATACTTATCTGCCTAATTGAGCCATCATTTGTTGACATGAGGAAAACCATGTGACCTGCTTTAATGCCTTTCTCAGTAACAGCATGAGGCTAGAATGTGGCTCATCCAAGAGTAAAACCAGCAACATGTCATGTCATCAGGCATGGGAAAGTAACATTGGTTGTACAGTACTGTAAGGTTGATAATGTGAGTGTAGTCATAATCTAGACATTATAGACATTTTTCTTCAATTTGTAATTGTGATATTTTAATCACGTAAGTAGTTCACCTAACAAGTATTTATTGGTGCTTACTATTGCTAGGTACTTTAAGGGAATTGTTGACTTGTCAAATTGTTTGATGCAAGAGTGACAGATGGTGGTAAAATTAAAATTGGTATTGATCACTAAAGTAATGACGTACTCTGAAAGGTTTCGGAGTAGACAGAGAGAATGATGAAACCTGTGCCATATACATTCACCTGGTCTGGGCGCCTTAAACTAAAGGTAAGACAGATTATTACCTATAGGGACATTGGTTAGGAATTAGTTATTACTTTAATCTTTACTAAGATAAACATGAGTAGAGAAGGTGTATGTGTATAGCTGTGTAAAACAAATTGGAAGTTACTGACTTGGGGATCATAGCTCCTGTAGTCAACCCAGAGGCAGAAATGATCATCTGTATATGTAATGAGTTTGACTGCGGGAAGATGAATGCTAACAGCATCTGTGATGTTTTAAATGGTGAAAGAAGAAATTGAAAACAACTGAAGAGATTGAGAGGCATCATTCTGAAGGATGGGTCCTCACTGATTAAAATGACTAATGTGCTTTGACATGGCCCATCCAGTGCCACATCCAGCAAGGGGTTACAGCCAGGTAGAGATCCTGAGTTAAATCCACAACACCAGAAAGAAAATAAAGGAAGGAAAGAAGAGGAGAAGGAGGAGGAGGAGGAGGAAGAAGATATAGCACATGAGATACCACATGATAGCCTAAATGCATTAAGAAGAAATGAAAGATCGAGAATAATAAATCAAAAGTTTATGTAGCAATTTATGTGAATATATACATGCCTGTCTATGTAATAATAAGTATAAATATATTGTTGATGTCATAACATATACTTCTGTGTTTATATCACACAGGGGCAGAAATCAGCTGTGTAGGAATAATTCTATGTCAGTGGAATTAAGTTTGCACTACTCTGAAGTAGATACACGTTGTATATCGTAAACTTTAAGGACACCACAGTCTATAAAAAATTATAGTTACAGACTGGAGAAATGGCTCAGCAGTTAAGAGCACTGACTGCTCTTCCAGAGGTCCTGAGTTCGATTTCCAGCAACCACATGGTGGCTCACAACAATCTGTAATGAGATCCAATACTTTCTTCCAGTGTGTCTGAAGCTACAGTGTACTCACATACATAAAATAAAAATAAATCTTTTAAAAAAATTACAGTTACAAGTGAAGGATATTTTTCAATCTTTTTTTTTTAACTGCAGCAATTCTCTGTCAGTAAAAAAAGAAAAATGAACCTTGTCCTAAACGTCATACCTGAAAGTCAAGTGAATCATACCTTAAATGTAAAACTATAAAAAAGGAAAGTGTCAAGAAAACAACATGGAGGAAACTGTCTGGGACTGGGGATTATCAAGTCTCTATTTAAAATTACATCCAACGGAGCCCAGGGCACCCTAGTTAGGAAAGAATCAGGAGAACTGTTGTTTTGTACATAATATGATTTTGCAGTAAGGAACTCATTCATTGTTTTAAAAGATAGGAATGTAGGAAGTTTAAGAGAAAAAAAAAACCATGCAGAATGGAAAGCAAGCTTTATGACCCAAAGCCTGCTGAATACGCCCGGCCCAACACTGTAAGGCGAGTGAAGGAACGAGTGACAGACCTAACAGTCAACAATGGTATAGGCTGGAGACAGTCCGGCAGTTGTTCCAGGAAAATGTGGGTCCAATCAATTTACATTTTAATACAGTTTGAAATTTTTTTTCTGATTTGTTCTTGTGTTCATTTTGCATTCGCACATTTTTCTCATGGCCCAGTTGTACCAGCCAGATCTGTGGCTGTAGGTGTCATTCCTATGATGACAGACACATAACACTATACCATGTGTGTCTTTTCTCGTCGGTGAAACTAACAGTGGTAACTGGATCTTTGCAGAGAGAAACCTTGCTAGAGAGAGTCCACCCTTTTTCACCCTTGTATCTCCAGCAGTATGTCTCTGTGAAACCACCATAACTTTTAGCTGACGCTCTCTAGCTAAACTGCCCTTTTCTCTCTGGAAGACTGTATTTTAAAAGTATACGCTGTAAACTTATTTGTTCTTCTTTTGCCAGCAATTACTCTGTTACATTCATCTGTTTCCTCACTACTAACCTCTCTCCTTATTTTTACTTTTTATCTTCCTTCCATCATTTTCATTGGAGCAGCTAGAGTCATCGTTTTGGTTGTTGGTCCCTCTGTTTGTTTCATGGTGCTGGGAATCATGGAGTACATTCCAGAATACAAAATAATAATAATAATTATTATTGTTATTATTATTACTATTACTATTGATGTGAGGGTGACTGGCTGGTTGGCTGGCTGGCTGGCTGGCCGGGTGGGCGGGTGCCCTTCCTCCCTCACTGCTGCACGTGCGTCCCTCCTGAAGCTGCTCACCTGGTTGAAGAGGACAACCTTCCCTGAATAAAGGAGGATCATCTTCAGTCAAGGGTATAAGAGTAGCTGCTCTCCCCTGCTGTAACCTCCAAATAAGCTCTCAAGAAATACAGAATTCTTGATGCTTTCTGTGGCTTTCTCCTACTAGTCTAGTCTCTTCTATTGTTTCTTCTTTCAGTCTTCCTAAGTCCCCTTGGACAGGTTTTCTAAGAACTACCTCACTCTTAACTATCAGCTTTCTACTTATTTATCCTCTTGATGATCTTTTTCTGACCAGATATCTAAAACTTGCTGACCTGCTTCCCCAGAGCTCTACTGCCTCTATTCCCTTCCAAGGCTAAGCCCTGTAAGTGGATTTACTGCACTAGCCTCGGATTCCCTACTAGAATGCTAATTAGGGGGCGGGGTAAAGACCTTGCCCATCTTACAGACATTGTGGCTGGCAGTTAGCTTAGTATCTAGTGTTTAGTGTCACACAGGGTGCACATACTGAATCTGTTATTTCCAGCCTATACTGAGGAGCACATTACAAGCAACACATGTGTTAAAACTGTTGCATTCTCCTTGCTTTTCGTTCACCTCTTCATAGTGAGCCCCTTTCCTATGGTATCCCATTTGGGATGTTTTTTATTGTATTTGCTTTCAATTGAATATGATCATGTATAAATGCATACATATAGCTAGTATTATATACCACCTTTAATATAGTATCATGATCACTGTTTTTAAAACTTTTAATATATTCTGGGCAATCCCTCATTTCTTCATTTTAGATTACACTGATCAGCCTAATAAGGTGTTGACGAATTTGCTTCCTTTGATCACATTTTGAACCAAGTTTTACTTCTAGAGTGTATGATCAAAATCTTTCCAAATGTTATAATGTGTTATGGCAACTTTGTATGTACTGAGAAAACTGAGAAAGTTATTACTTGAGATTTCACCAAGAAGACCTAAAGAAAGTTTATCAAAAGGGATTTTTAGAAAGAACAGATTTATGGCAGCTGTCTGATACATGCCCAGAATCCCCATGTTCAGCTAAAACAGACTTGCCCTGGGCTTTCTAGAGCATAATGCCCTCAGCAAGTAGCTTTGAGCAGCGTTTTCAGAAAGCAATATTTTCCTTCAGTAAAGAGGTCACTGTACTGTTTTTCTTTTTCCTTCTCCTGTCTTATCTTTTGAGTTCAGGAAGTACTTTAAATTTACAGGCAGCTTTGAAGGCATGAAGCAAGTTCAGCCCCAGAAATATTTCCTGTTATAGCATTAATCTAATTCCATGAAAGTAGAACTGATTTTTCATCTGTAAAGTAGATAAAGTGCCTGGAGCAGCCGACCATTATTCCGGGTTATCATGATAAAGAAGCTTAGTTTTGACACGAAAGCATTTATCGGGCCAACCAGTAGAAGATTTCATCTTTTTTGTTGAAAGATATATTAATGGATTATAATCTGTCTTGGCTTTCAAAAAAACAAAGTTCACCTTCATATTGAAAATGCCTTCCTTAATCGGCAAGTCTGTGTTCATACTTATAGAGTATGTACAGTAAGCCAAAGCAATACTGAAGTATCACATGAAATCTGTAGCATTATACCATTTCATGTTTGTTTTAATGTTCAAATAATTGTCCCAGTCTGAAATAATAACAGCTTTGCTCCACTAACCAGTCTGATGTGATTCTAAAATAGATATTGGTAGTTTCCTTTGAGCACGTGTATCAATGAGTCATGTTAGCAGGTCGTAGAATTTCGGTTAACTCATAGAACTAATTTACTTCTAACAAGATATCTTAATAATTAGTGAGTAAACTTGTTGGGTCCTATTTTGCTGATTTATTGTAAATATATATTGCAGATTTACAAATCTTATTCCTAGTCTTCCCATTTGTCTTCCTTCTCTTAGTTCTCCACCCCACAAAGGCTCTTAAATCAACTCCAGTGGCTTAACATTATTTTTTTTTTTTGAGGCAGGGTTTCTCTGTGTAGCCCTGGCTGTCCTGGAACTCACTCTGTAGACCAGGCTGGCCTCGAACTCAGAAATCCACCTGCCTCTGCCTCCCAAGTGCTGGGATTAAAGGCGTGTGCCACCACCACCAGGCGGCTTAACATTATTTAAACCATTATTTTATGTGAAAGTTGAATCTACACTGGACATATTTACAGTGCTTTCTTGTAGAATAATAATAGATGTTTTACATATATGCCTTTTATATCCTTGCCTTATTGCATATTTAGTCCTCTCAGTAAACTTCTGAGGGTTTCTAGCCATTTGGGAAAGCTGGAAACCAAACCTCAGAAAGGTTAAGTCAGTGGTTCAACTTATGCTGTATGAACTAGACCTCAGATCCTCTAGTACCAGAGCTCCTACTTATGGCCTCTACTGTATGTTCATAGGAATAAGGCTATATCCCATTTCTGCCTCTTATACTTGACACAACTGACTTTCCAAAGAAACAGTAAGTTTCCACTTCACAGGACATGCAATGAAACCTTTGGTCGTCTAAAGGAAACAGTAAAATGCAAAGCCATCCAAAGATGGGAGGATACTTTTATGAAA
Source organism: Tokudaia tokunoshimensis (assembly GCA_036184795.1). Lineage (NCBI taxonomy): Eukaryota > Metazoa > Chordata > Mammalia > Rodentia > Muridae > Tokudaia > Tokudaia tokunoshimensis. Next base: position 81,737,471 of record BTHU01000011.1, read on the forward strand.
TGATAAGTAGTTAAAATAAACAGTAGTTAAAGTAGCCTAAATAGACATTTTTCCAAGGAAGATATATAGCTTGTCAAGAATATGCAATTGTTACATGCCCATATTGCTTGCACATATATATTGTATATTCATACATATTCTTAATATGTGAATGTTTATATATAAGATACATACATGTAACTGGTACGGTTACCATGGTGAACTGAGTGCTACCAATCAGAAGACGTGCAAATCAGAACCTCAGTAATTCTAGCTTCTGCTTGTAAAGGCAGCTATTACTAAAAGGTTGAGGCTGAAGAGATGATGTAATCCCTAAAATGCTTGAGTGTGAGGTGAGAGAGGATCCCTGGAGCTAGCTGACCACCAGTTTAGCCAAATTGGTGCACTCTAGGTTCAGTGAGAGACCCTAACTCTTAAAGCCCATGAAACCTCAACTCTGCAAAGAAAACCACAGGCAACTGAGTAAAGCTAGAAGAGAGATGGCCCTCCCCCAGGAAAAGTACACCAGTTGGTTTCTAGTACCAAATGGTCCACCCTGAAAACATACATACTAGTAACATTATATGGACTCAACAGTAATATTTGGGAATGTGTATGAATATACAAATACACATATGCATGCAATAACAATAGATGAAAAAAGAGACCACAGTATGAAGGAGACTGGGGAGGGGTATATGGCAAGGTTTGGAGGGGGGAAATAAAAGAGAGAAATGTAATTAAAATACAATCTCAAAAATAAAAATAATAATTCAGTTGGAACAACTGAGATTGGCAAAGGACATCAAGCTATGGCATATACACACCCACCACAAACATTTATGTACACTTCACATGAACTCGCACTCTCACGCAAAGGGAAAGTCAGAGAGAGAGAAGGAGAACCTGTATACTGGTCATTCTTAAGAATGTAGCTTGGTATAGTTACCATGGTAAACTGGAAGTTTCTCAAAAACAGATGATCCAGCCATTCCATATTTTAATTTTCTTGAGAGAAAAAAATGTCATCAGTATATCTAAGGAATATCTCCATTAATTTTATTTCAGCATCATTCATAGTAGAAAAGAATGCAAGAACAACTTAAGTTTATATCAACAAATGAACAGAGAAAAGATCTATATGTTACATACACACAATGTAGTATTATCTGGTATTTTAAAATAAGCAATACTATGCTAGCCAGGACTTAGGATAAGAGGGTTACAAGCTTGGGAGCAACCTGTTCTTCAGTAGCTACATTAAATCATATGTAAAAAATAATAATGATGATGATGATGAAAACAAGGAAACCCTGCCATTTGCAGTGACTCTTGAGGAAATAAGCTAGGCACAGAAATGTGGATGCTCTACAGTACCCTAGACACAGGATGGTGATTCCCAGAGCAAAGCTGGGAAGAGAAGAAGGTGCTGGTCTGAAGGGGCAATCTTTTCATTATATGATGAGTAAGTTCTTAAGGTCTAACGCACGCCATAGTAATTATCTTTAAAATTATACATTGTAAACTTGAAATTTGCTGAGAAACTCAACTACTCTTTCCATACAAATAGCTTGTGAGACCAAGGCTGTGTTAATTATTTTGGTCATGGCAATCATTTCACATGGTACATATTATCAAGAGGCTTCATTTTGTGCTTGGAATATGTATAATTTCTGTCTATTATCCTTTAAAACAAAATGTGAAAAATGAACACATAATTAGGCTATATAATGAATTAAATGCTGAATATTTAAATTTTTCAAAATAATTTTAAAATATTTAGAAACATAAAAAATAATTAAAGAATAAAATATAGAAAAGAAAGAAAAATATATCCACACTTTAATATTGTTTGGTATTTAAAAGGGATACAGTAACTTCACACAGGCTTTCACATGTAGAAATCTTGAAACTATTTTGCTAAGTGAAAGAAATCATTGATAAGGGGCATATATTTATGGTGACAGTCATAAGGAAAGCCTAGGATAGGTCAATTAATAATGATAGGAGTTACATTTGGTGACTGTCTCAGGCTAGAAACTTTGTAAGAAATGGTTAAGAGTACTCATTGATAAATGTTTTCTCCAGGGATTAGAAAGATATTCTAAAGTTGTAGAGATGGCTCCATGTTTCTGTTAGCATACTGAAATTGACTGACTGTGGGAAGCAAAAGCAAGCTGATTACCTGGACAGCAAGGCTACACAATGAGATCCTGTCTGAAATTTTTTTTATAAACATATAATTGTACATCCTACATTGTATCATATGAGAATCTGATAGTATTGACAGGACTTTTTCTTTCAACCCATTACATAGCCTGTTATGTGCTAGGCAAACATTTCTCTACTAAGCTATATCCCTAACCCAGAAGGTGTTTGGTTTTCTTTTAATTATGTGTTTATCTTTCATTTTTACCTGAGCTAACTCTCAAACTCAGAGAGTTATTTGTGCTGGGCAAGCACTATCTGAGTAAGCTAGGTCCCTAGCCCTTCAGAACTCTTGTATTACTTAGGACAGTTGGTACATCTAAGAACAAACCATGCAAAGAGATTAGTTTTGGGTGCATATTTATTCATAGTATTAAAGACAAAAATGTAGACAATTTGAGGAGTCTTATCACTCTGAAGAAGTAGATCATGTAAAAATGGCCTCCTTCCTATTGTATTTCTTCTCTTATTCTTTTTTTCATTACCAGCTTGCTTCAGAATCCCCACCCCCTGTAAACACACCCCTTCCCAAGGGTTGGAATTGCCATCAGGCCCCGCACCTTCTATATTACACTGGGTATCAGACTCTGGTCTGCACATATGCTTGGCATGTGCTATGCCCACTGAGCCATTTCCTCAGCTTTTTTTTTCTATTTTCATCCAACACTGTGTTCAGCCTTCTCACTGAATTGTAGTCCCTGTTGGGTGAACACATTATACTATTTACTATTTGAAGTGAAACTTACATGCTGATAAGCCAGTGAGGAAGGATCAATACCAGAACTTTATAGGTCGCCAATTCTGTGACCTGCCTCTTCATTTCACGGATATGCGGCGTGACCTGCTTGTAAGATGATTAACTCTGTGGGACTTCATGATCCCTTTACCACACTGAGCAGTGTGTCCCTAAATGAACAAAATGTTCCATCTATTTGTAATTTAGTCATTTGGCTGAAAATGCATTTTGCCACAGAAATTAATTCGTTGTACAGATACTACTTAATTTCCCATGTTATTCCACAAATGCTTAACACTTAATGAAGCTAAGTGGAAGCAGTCATTAGGTAAAAAGTTCAATGCTGACAGTGAATGTGGAAGCAGTTGTCTAATTTCCTGAGGGTCCTAGGTTTTGTGTTTTAAATGGGGCAGCATTGTCTGTTTTGTGATGAGTCTATCCTTTGGACTGTCCCCTGCACAGCCCCTATTTGGTCCTTCTCCTTTAACTAATTTCAACTCCATTTAAGAGTAGATATCTTTAAGTTGTTTCTTAGACTTCCTTTTGTAGCTGAAGTGTTTCTTATTTTCTTGAGTATTTTGAAGTATTCATTCAAAGAACTGAGAAGGATATTCACTCTGTAGCATGGGTTGGGGAGTGTGCGCTAAGGCAGCCTTTCCTTCTGCTTACATCTCTTTCCATTGACTAGATAAATACATAATTTATATTGTGGAAACGTGGGCTTGGCCTTTTAAAGAAGGCCATTCCTTTATATCCCAGTGATAAGGGATTTAAATTATTCTTCTTCAGCATCCAGCAGTGAGTTCAGAGGTGATGATCATTAATATCTTGATCCATTGCTTTTCAGAAAAGATAAGGCCTTTTTCCCGTAATGGTTCATTTGTCTGCTTGCTTTATTTCCCACCAGGAGTCACAAAATCCATTTCCTGTGACAATATAATAATTTTCTCAACATCTGATTATACTGGCACATACTTGCGGGTTAGAAAAGAAGGAGAAGGAAGACACTAAGAATAAACACTGTGATGGAAACTATTGTATAGTCATAATGACTAAGTTAGAAGAACAAATATGTAAGTACTGGATTACAAGAGGCTCTTCAATATTTTCCTAAAACATTCCTTACAGGGACTGCTGAAATAGCTTGGGGAGTCACAGTGCCTGTAACCTCAGCAGTGGGGAAAGGAGAAAGTCAAGCCCCACGAGGTTGTTGGCCAATAAGTATAGTCAGAACAGTATAGCTCTAGTGCAGTAAGAGACTCTGTGCTTACTCAGTAAGGAAGAAAGCAAAAGGAGGCACCCCTTATCCTGCTCTGACCCCTGCATGACCATGCATGCCTCACATGCTTGCAAAACATACAGTTACAATTTGATTACATAGACTGTTTACCTGTATACCTATACGGTTTAACTCTTTTTTTTTTTCTCTTCTGGTTCAGAAATGACATGGACAGATGTTACATGTATTCTATGCTACACAAAAACAAAACAAATTCCTAAAATCAGCTGCTCCTAACCTGATACATTTTGAGGTTTTAGTTATGGATGTATTGATGACAATTTAAATGTCATTGATATATCTAAATCAGGAGCCCACTTGCTGGCTCAGCAGATAAGGGTATGTGCTAAAACTAGACTGCCTGAGTTTGCTCTCCAACCTATGTAAAGGTAAAAAGAAAGAACTGATTCCCATGTGTTGCACTGTGACCTCCACATGTGCTCCATGGCACTCAACCCCACTGAAATACACACACTAAATGGAAAAATAAATTTTTATAATTTAAATATGTCTAAATTTGAATATCAATGCCTGTCTTTCTTATTTGTTTCTAAACTGATTCGCTAGTATAATCTACATACAATTATTACATGGTTTTTATTTAATGAAATTAATTTTGAGGTGTAATAGCAATAATTCCTTCCATTGTTTATAAAGTGCCTCAAGATGCTGAAAGTGACTGCAGTGGAGAAGAAGCAACTTGTAGTTCCATAGTCTCACATTATAGTGTGTTTGCACCTGTTCGGAGGAAAGGGCGAATTAGTCCCTGCGAGCCCCACAGCTATACAGCCAGTTCCATCTCTCTTCTGCTCCGAGCCATTTAACCTCTCTTAACCTTGGTTTCCTTATTTAGAGGAAGTGCCTGTTGAGCCTTACCTAAATCATAAAGTGAGTGCCAGTAATTGTTTACTGAGAATTCTAGGAAAGGCTAATGGAAACCGTCAAGTATAAATGAAAGAGTTATAACTGCTCTCCTCCCTCAGGAATTCCAATTCACACATTGAACCTCTATCATGAATCTGCCTTTCAAAAGGGGGCTATTTAAATACAGGTACACAGAGTAACCTGTCTATAAGATTTTTGATAAGACTGATTTCAATAGCAAATTAGATAAAGTGATTAGAAGTAAGTTTATAGCTTAAACATTTTTATTGCATTTAGATAGTTAGAAAAAAACAGCTTGTTAATCTAATACACAGATTCTTAATAAATTCAGCCAGGTGACTGCAGAAATGAATGATGTGTACTTTAAAAGGCCTTAACTTTTTTCTTTTATTACTGATTTAAGACCAATCGTTGGTCTAGTGCTCATTCAAACCGCTAGACCTTCTTTGCAGGAGAGGGAGACCCATCCTGCGGCTCTTTCTCTGGAGTCCTTCCAGACAGTCTCACTTTTAAATACTCGTTTTGAATTTCCAGGAGGGAGATATAAGGCACAGCTTTGAAAACTCTATGTGTAAGTCAATCCATTTTTCAAAGAGAACTTATCAAGCTTGCCAGTAGATCAAATTGTGATATGCCAAGGGTGGCTGCTTGTGGGAAAATGCCAGGAAGTGAGGGTGGTAAAGTATGTAGGGGTCAGAGGGACTTTATATCCCATGCCTTGGAATGTAACTCTCTCTATATTCCAAATGATCGGGAGCCACAGAAATCCTTTTAAGATGTAGTGAGACCTAAGGCTGTGTTTGAGAGTTCTTATTCCTTTATGCTATTGAATCCAGGTTCATATTGAAGGATAATTAGTAGACAAATATCTCCAGCTAGTCTTTAGTTTCTTACTACATTTAGAGTTTGGAAATATATTGAAAGACATGTAAATTAGTGACTTCCTCATTTCTATTTACTCTGTGCAATTCTGTTTTTCTTGGTGATTTTATTTTGTCTTTATTTATTATGTATTTTAGTTGTATTCTTCTGAGACAGAAAGGCTGGCCTCAACCTTGCTGCCATTTGCCTCAACCTCCCAAGGAACTAGGATAGCTAAGCATATGTAGTTAGTATTTATAGCATCATGTGTTCCTTATTGGTTTTCACAGAAGCAGCTTTGGAGTTCTCCCTTCCCACCCGGCCCACCCCAACCCTGTGCCAAACAACTCAGATTTGCTCTCGCTTTACACTTGGCTAATAATTCCTGCCAAAGTCTGGGTTGTAGTTCAGTATTAAAGCAGATAAATTTTGAACGTGAGTTAGGTTGCTTGCACCAAAACTAACAATGATTTCTATAATGCATATATTACTGATTGTGTGACTCACTGGTAGTGTGTGCTTAGCATGTGCAAAGCCCTAGGTTCAATCCCCAGTATCACACATACACACACAAATTATACATGCTCTATACATGCTGGGTTTTCTTTTGTTTTGATTTCTTTGTTGAGACAGGGTTTCACTGTATAGCCTTGACTGTCCTGGAGCTCACTCACTCTGTAGACCAGGCTTGCCTCGAACTCAGAAATCTGCCTGCCTCTGCTGGGAGTAAAGGTGTGTGCCACCACTGCCACCCATGCTGACCGTCAAATTTGTAACTGTGCTGTTTGCCATATTTACTTGAATATCCCTTCATGACCTCATCTGCCATAGGAGGGATAAAGCTGCTATCGTAAAGGAAGAAAACCTTCCCCTTCATAAACTTTTTTAGGTTCATTAATTGGGATTTGAATAAGTTGTTAAGTTTTGAGAAGAGACTATCGATTGATAAATATTAGGGAAAGACTGGACAAGAAAGTTTTGGGCTTTTGGCGAGAGGAGTAAATAACAGGAGTGTAAGTGGTTTACTAGGAGATAACTGAGGATGTAAGGTTTAACCACAGATTTAAGCAGAAAAGTTCTCTTCCTGGTACTGAAAGTGAGGACCATTCTTTACTTTGCTGAGGCTGTGATGCAGTGTTGAGCCTTGAGGATGCTATCTATCTTCTTTCTACCCATCAAGCTACAACACTAACCCAAGAGCAAGAGCCTTCCTTGCAAGTACAAAAGTTCCATTCTGAAAAAGAAATGTATGCCCTGTAGAAGAGAAATGGGAAGTTCTTCTGTTTGTAGTTCCCTCTTCAACTCAAAAATAACCCAGTGTCAAAATGACATGCTCTAGTTTCCTTGGTTATAGATTTCCCCTTGATATCCAGCGTGATAAATTGAGATAATTCTGAAATTGTGGTTATTATTCTATTGCTGTGTGTTTCCCACCTTAGATTTCGCTTCTGTAAAGTAGAAATCATGAGAGCACTCACTTCAAAAGACAATTAACAAATCAATAAAAAATACACAATAGTTCTTAATTAAGTGGTCTGGCACACAGTAAATGTTTAATGAATAATTTATACACCCTTGGAGAATCATTCCCCTAAGAATGTATGTTAATAGGGTAGAAAGATAGCTTAGTAAAGTACTTACCAAGAAAGCATGAGGACCTCAAACTGATCCTCAAAATCCACATAAAAAAGCCAGAAATAATAGTGCGCACTTGTAATTCCAGAGTGGGAAAGGCAGAGACAGGTGGGTCCCTGGGGCTCATTTTCCAGACTAGCCTTAGGAAGGATGGGAAAGGCTGGAGGAAAGAAGGATTCGTTTCGAGAACTGACCTCTATCACTATGGAGACTGGCTAAGTAGTCCAAGAACCGTAGGTACCCAAGAAGAGGTCAGGGCTGGAGCACTGGCCGCTCTGGGTCTAGGCAGAAGCTGTCTTCCAGACACTGGATTTCTCTTTCTCAAGGAAAGAGTGCTTCCAGATTATCCAGATTACTTGCTTACTAGACATCAGATGATTAGGAGCAGTAATTACATCTGAAAAGGGCCCTCATGATTTTGCTGGTGGTAAAGGCTGAGATCTTAGCCTTAGAGAGAACAGAGTGGGTCTTCTTCTCGGGGTTTCCAGGGCTTGCCACCTTTGCAAAGAATTCAGAGATGAGGCAATGTAAGGAAAAAGTTTTGTTGAAGTGTGAAAGTATTCCTGCAATGAGCGAACATGCGCTTCCCCAGAGAAAAGATATCGCAAAGGAATCTAGAGCATGTCTTTCAGTTTTGGTTTTGGGTGGTTTTTGTTGTTTTCAGACTGAGTCTTGTGTATCCCAGACTGACTTCAAACTCCCTGTGAAGGTGAGATCACGCCCCTGACCTCACACCACTTGGGTTGCTGAGGCAGAATAAAAGTGACCTTCCAGACCAACCTGGAAACAGTGCTCTGCTGTAGATGATCAAACAAGGGTGCAGTCAGGAATGCGTGCGGTGACTGGAATACATGTGGTGGCAATGGCAGCACCGTATGACTTCTGAACACCTGTTCCCCATGGCCTCACACAGCATCTCAAGGTGTCCAACAGTTGTTGAATAGGGATCAAAAGCATAACCTGAAATCCTTTATATTCATTTGCCATGATTGTAGTTGCAGTCTGAAGCACCGTGTCTAACATTCAGTACCGTCTGCTTGTTGTAATAATTTAAAGGAATACACAGAAAAAATCCATCCATCCAAACTTCATCTTCTAATGTGTGTGTGCTGAGAGGAGCAACCAACGTATTTGAAGTGTGTTTTCTGTTGAAACTTCATAAAGGTTCTCTGCATGGGTATATGTCAACTAGGAAGACTTCTTAATGTTTTTTCTGTGGAACATGGCAAGAACAGTTAAATGAAAAAGAACAGTTGCAGTTTTATCCCACCAAGCAATTAAAGTGCATATTTGTGCTGTTTTCTCCATTGTTTTTATTTATTTATTCACTTTACATCCCCCAATCGTAGCCCCTCCCCTTCTCCTCCATGAATGGGGAGGCCCCCTCTGGGTACCAACCCACCCTGGTACATCACGTCACTGCAGAACTAGGCACATCCTCTCCCACTGTGGACAGACAAGGCAGCCCAGTTAGAACAGTATCTACAGACAACAGATTCAGGGACAGCTCCCACTCCAGTTATTGGGTACTTGCATGAAGACCAAGCTACAGATCTGCTACATATGTCGGGGCGACCTAGGTCCAGCCTATGCTTCCTCTTTGGTTGATGGTTCAGTCTCTGAGAGCCCCCAAGGGTTCAAGTTAGTTGACTCTGTTGATCTTCCTATGGAGTTCCCATCTGTCCAGAGTCCCTCATTCCTTCTTCCTAATCCTCCATAAGAGTCTCCAAACTCTGTCCACTGTCTGACTGTGGATCTCTGCGTCTGTTTTGGTCAGCTGCTGGGTGGAGCCTCTCAGAGAACAGTTATAATAGGCTCCTGTCTATAAGCATTGCAGAGTATCATTAATAGTATCGGGGATTGCTTCTTGCCCATGAAATATGTCTCAAGTTGGGCTGATCACTGGTTGGACACTCCCCCAATCTCTGACCCATCTTTGTCCCTGCACTTCTTGTAGGTAGGACAAATTTTGGGTCAAAGGTTTTGTGGGTGTATTGATGTCTAGCTCAGACTCCTAGCACACGGGGATAGAGAGTCTGAAGTGGCCACCTCTCACTTGTGCTGGTTTATGGTGTATGTATATATTATATACATACACATATAACATTTTGACATCTGGTAAGGTCAGTGCTCTCCACAGATATATAGAAATTGCTTTATTTTTTATTTTCTTTTACTTCTAATTAAATCTTAGAAAAATGTCAAAGGAATACCTGGACTGTCTATCTGTTATTATACCTCTAAAATTTGTAAGAATCATGATTATACTTTTTATCTTTTACAGGGTTAAGTGAATTTTTACTTGCATTTCTGAAAAAAAGTCAATCGATAACTTTCTAATGATTTTCTTCTTCAGTGTATCCTGATTGTGTAACACTTAACCAGTCATTGATATAAGCACAGATTTCTTTGTTTAAAGAGAGAGGGAACAAAACATATTCCATCCCAGTAGCTTTATAGGGATTTCATTCCTAGAAAGCTAAACATTATCTTATTGTTTAACCAGTAAAATTATCTGCAAACCAGGTAACTACATGCAAAGTAGTTTGTTTGCTTTCTGCTATTCCCCCATGGAGACTAAGAAGCAGAGTGCCAGCGTATCCTTTGCTGACTGTGCTTTCCTGGGGAGCACTGGCGGTGTCCATTGAATGGTTGTGGGTACAATGACAATTGCTAACAATGAAAGATGAGTGTCATTTCTGTTCTCTGAAATATGAGTAAGAAGTTATAAATGAAGCCCTTTCCTGAGTTGAGACCCAGCTTTGACATTTCATTTTCATCCGATGACCTGATCCATTTTGGTCAACAAATCAGGAAGAGAGGTAGGCAGAGAGATGACAATGTAGCCAGCCTTCTGGAATGACTTACTACATATAGGTATTTCATTCCGTTTGTCAGAAATTAAAATTTAGTAGTACTGGGAGTAAATTAATACTCCTAAATTAGGTAAGGACAGAATTCATATAAATGGATGTAATTAATTCTTTGTAAAGAAGTAAATGTCAGAATAGTTAACTCGGTATCAAAAGTAATGATTACAGTAATGACTTTTTTTTAACATTTCTAATTTTTTTCATTTTAATTATTAGAGGGCAATATGCATATGCCATAGAACAGTTCCAGAAGTCATAAGACAGTTTGTAGGATGTGATTCTCTCCACTCTGTGGGCCCTAGTTATAGGTATCTTTACTTAATGAGCCATCTTGCACACACACACACCACCTTTTTTTCTTTTCTCTACTGTCTCTCTGTCTCTGTCTCTCTCTCTCTCTCTCTCTCTCTCTCTCTCTCTCTCTCTCTCTCTCTCTCTCTCTCTTTCTCTCTTTCTCTCTTCCCGCTATAGACAGTTTAAACTTCAGGGAACTGGAGAGATAGCTCAAAGTTTAAGAGCCCTTGCTGCTCTTGTAGAAGATGCAAGTTTGGTTCCCAGAACATCTATAAGACTCACATCTGCTTACTGTTGTTACTGTTGTTCTGGCTTCAGGGAAAACAAGGCCTCTATAACCTGCTCACACACACGTATATACACATGAATAAAAATCTATTTTTTACTATGTTTAGATATGGACCTCGAATTCCTGATCTTTCCAAGACCTTTAACATGAAAGGATGCTGAATTTTGTCAAATGCTTTCTCAGCATCTAATGAAATGACCATGTGGTTTTTTTCTTTGAGATTGTTTATATAGTGGATTACATTGATGGACTTCCTTATATTGAACCATCCCTGGGATGAAGCCTACGTGATCGTGGTGAATGATCGTTTTGATGTGCTCTTGGATTTGGTTGGCAAGAATTTTATTGAGTATTTTTGCATCGATATTCATATGAGAGACTGGCCCGAAATCCTCTTTCTTTGTCGGATCTTTGTGTGCTTTTGGTATTAGTGTAATTGTGGCTTCATAGAACGAGTTGGGTAGTGTTCCTTCTGTTTCTATTTTGTGGAATAGTTTGAAGAGTATTGGTGTTAGGTCTTCTTTGAAGGTCTGATAGAATTCTGCACTAAAACCATCTGGACCTGTGCTTTTTTTGTTGGAAGACTTCCAATGACCACTTCTATTTCTTCAGGGGTTATAGGACGGTTTAGATGGTCTATTTGATCCTGATTTAATTTTAGTATTTGGTATCTGTCTAGGAAATTGTCCATTTCCTCGAGATTTTCTAGTTGTGTTGAATACAGGCTTTTGTAGTAGGATCTGATGATTTTTTTAATTTCCTCAGTTTCTGTCACCTCTCCCTTTCTGTTTCTGATTTTGTTAATTTGGATACTGTCTCTGTGCCCTCTGGCTAGTCTGGATAAGGGCTTATCTATCTTGTTGATTTTCTCAAAGAACCAACTCCTCGTTTTGTTGATTCTTTGTATGGTTTTATTTGTTTCTACTTGATTGATTTCAGCCCTGAGTTTGATGATTTCCTGCCTTCTACTCCTCTTGGGTGTATTTGCTTCTTTTTGTTCCAGGACTTTCAGGTGTGCCATTAAGCTGCTGGTGTATGCTGTCTCCCGTTTCTTTTTGGAGGCACACAGGGCTATGAATTTTCCTCTTAGCACTGCTTTCATTGTGTCCCATAAATTAGGGTATGTTGTATCTTCATTTTCATTAAATTTTAAAGTCTTTAATTTCTTTCTTTATTTCCTCCTTGATCAAGGTATCATTGAGTAGAGCATTGTTCAGCTTCCACGTGTATGTGAGCTTTCTGTTGTTTTTGTTGTTATTGAAGACCACCCTTATTCCATAGTGATCTGATAGGAGGCATGGGATTAGTTCGATCTTCTTATATCTGTTGAGGTCTATTTTGTGACCAATTATATGGTCGATTTTGGAGAAGGTACCATGAGGTGCTGAGAATAAAGTATATTCTTTTGCTTTAGGATGAAATGTTCTATATATATCTGTTAGTTCCATTTGGTCCAAAGCAATTTACAGCAAACCAGTAGCCAACATCAATCTAAATGGAGAGAAACTTGAAGCAATCCCACTAAAATCAGGGCCTAGACAAGGCTGCCCTCTCTCTCCATATCTTTTCAATATAGTACTTGAAGTTCTAGCTAGAGCAATTAGACAACAAAAGGAGGTCAAAGGGATATTGGAAGGGAAGAAGTCAAACTATCACTATTTGCAAACGATATGATAGTATACTTAAGCGACCCAAAGAACTCCACCAGAGAACTCCTACAGCTGATAAACGACTTCAGCAAAGTGGCCAGATATAAAATCAACTCAAGCAAGTCAGTAGCCTTGCTGTATTCAAAGCTGGAAAGAACCCAGATGTCCCTCAATGGAGGAATGGATTCAGAAGATGTGGTATATTTACACAATGGAATACTACTCTGCAATTAAAAACAGTGAATTCAGGAAATTCCTAGGCAAATGGTCAGAACTGGAAAATATCATCCTTAGTTAGGTAACCCAGTCATAAAAGAACACACATGGTATGCAGTCACTGATAAGGGGATATTAACCCAGAATCTTGGAATACCCAAGACACAATTCACATATCAATAGATTTCCAAGAAAATGGAAGGAGAGACCCCTGGTCCTGGAAAGACTGGATGTAGGGGAATACCAGGACAGAAAAGTGAGAGGGGGTTGAATGGGGAACAGAGGGAAGTAAGGGGACTTATGGGACTTTCGGGGAGGGAGGAAACAGGAAATCATTTGGAATGTAAATAAAACAACTTAGAAAATAAATAAATATGAGATTATAAAAAATCTATTTTTTAAATCTGTATAGAAAGAGAATTCAAGAGAAGAAGACCCATTACATTGATTAAACATTGCATTTTCCTATTGTGGTTTCCCATATTGGACAACAGTATACATGTGATCTGTTAAAAAATTAGGAAAAATAATATAGTTTACCTTGAGTAAATAATAGTTTCAGTAAATTTGCAATAAAAGAAAGACTCTGTTAGCAAGAAACCAAGAATGGTATATTTTAGATGAATGAGTTTTGACTTTTCAGGGTAACATCAGAATTCATCAGAATTTGGATTCTGTCATTAAACATCACTTCAAGTGCTCACTCTTTCTATAGATCCCCTGGTTCTGTTGGCTGTGTTGATGCTGGTCACAAGATTTGCTGCTCTTGGGGTTGTCAGTGATTTCCTCTTCCTCACTGAACTTTATAGTCAGTGGTTAATCAACACGTAGGAATATAAAGGGAATAAATTAAACTAGCTATGCAAGCTTTTTATTTTGACATTATAAAATTATGAGTTTATATAAACATATATAAAAACAATCCTTGAGATAGTTGTCAAGAAATTTCTAAAACAAGAAACCTCATTTAGTACAGTAATAGTAACAATAAAAATCAATTTGTTTTCAGAAATAATGTTGAATAGAAAGTTGTAGGTGAATGCTTACATATTCTGCTCCTGGGAATTTAGTGTTGTAAATGAAATATTGTGATTTATTGTGGCATGCCTGACAACCTGAGTTCAATCCCAAACCCACATATAGGTAGGTAGAGGGAAATTGACACCACAGAGTTGTCCTCTGACCTCCATTTGTGCACTGTGGCACATTTGTCTCTCCAATCCAATTATCAGTAATAATAAATAAAACAATATTTTAAAGCTGATTATAAGTGAATTATAGACAAATTTCTGATTTTCTTCTTGCCATAGACCATTAAGGCTTTGACTTTAAGCCGGGCAGTGGTGGCACACGCCTTTAATCCCAGCACTTGGGAGGCAGAGGCAGGTGGATTTCTGAGTTCGAGGCCAGCCTGGTCTACAGAGCGAGTTCCAGGACAACTAGGGCTACACAGAGAAACCCTGTCTCGAAAAACAAAAACAAAAACAAAAAAAAAGACTTTGACTTTAGTGTTACTTTAATATCTAAAATTATAAACTATTATTATTGGTAATAATTATGAAAAATGATAGTCTTTTGTTGTAAAAAGAATGGAATAGTTTCTTGAAACTTCAGACCTTATAGTCACTTAGTAGGATGTTTTAAATTGTTCCTATTCAGTAGTAATTTTGTGTTCTGCTTATTTAAGGAAACCATCGTTTAATATACAGGTTTACAATAAAACATCATTTTTTAAAGATTCAAGGAACACCTGCTTCCATCCAGATATTTTATTGAAATTTTTTAGAGGAAATCCAGCTAATAAGTGTCTAATTTGCTCACGTTTATGACAAAAGTTGACATGAGAAAGACTAAGACCTCATATTCCATCTCCTGACAGTGTCTGCTATTACCTTAGCTTGGACTGATCAATATTTGATCTTTTTCCCATCATGCAACCATGCTGCTTTAACTCTACCTCTCTCCCTTCCTTTTGGGTAATTTACAACCATGTGAGAATGGTTCATTTTGTTTGTTCTCTTTGGCTTGAAGCCAGGGGTCTCTTATTAGTATAATGAAGTTCATTGATGTGAATTTGTTGATCTCCTGGGTAGCTTTTCACAAATTTAAGGCAATTAAATCTTTTATATGACATTGCACTTGGAGTTATTAGTAGTGTTTGAGTGATTTTTGCTTTTATAAATTACTTCATCATTTTAGGATTATTTCCTTCCCCGTTTTCTTAAGTTTTATTTAAAAAAAACAGTTGGACACAACCATTTCATTGGTCATTTTTATAAAATATAACAATTTATAAACTTGTAATTCACTAGCTATTCATATTTTAATTAACACAGTTTTAAAGAACTAGTTAATTTTTTGGTTTTATGTGTTAAGAGTTGTTTGTCTTAAACTTGTCTTCATTCAGATGAAAACCCTACTGAATTTTGGAAGCAACAATTTGGAGTCTTGAAATTAAACATTATTAATTTTTTAAAAATAAACCTTTAAAAAATAGATTTTTTTTTATTCCTGTAGTAATCGCAATATTTTCTCATAGCTAATATGTTATATTTTGGGTTCCTGTCACAGTGAATGGACCTTTCTCTAGCATCTCATAGAAGAGAAACTGTCTAATGAAGGCCAGCCCTGTCTTAAAAGCAATGCTTCCAAGTTAATTAAAACCTTTACTTGTATATATTTATTGGAAACTATTGATACCATTTATTTCATTTTACTTTCACCGTGTTTTACCTACATGTCTATAAGTACACCACATGCACACAGACCTTCAAGAGATCCCCTGGAACTGGAGTAACAGGAGGATAGTGAGCCTCCAAGTGGATGCTGGGAATTGAACTCAGGTCCTCTGGATGAGCAGTCAATAAAACACGCAGAGTCACTTCTTAGAAGAATATCATCCCTCCCTCTAAGGTGTTTCTGAACAAGGAGTAGGTAGGCATAATTTACTCAATTTAGCTTAACAATAAATATTCAAGCATACTCATGGAGGAAAATCAGAGAAACCTGAATCAAGCAGTATAACTAAATCTATGGCACCAACAAACTGGAAACAACTGAAACAACGTTTAAGGAGGAATAAAGAAATGTTGTCTAGGCTGGAGAGATGGCTCAGCAGTTAAGAGTCAGAAGGTGCCAGGCAGGGACCTCAAGGAAACAATCTGTAAGGAAAGGGTTATGCTAGAAATCAGATCTATGTCTTAGGTTCTGAAATGTGGGGACATCCTTAACCACATAGTAGGCTCTGGTCTGGTCTGTGATAAATGAGATTCTGCCTCAGAAACAAGCCAACAGAATGTAATAATCAAAATGGTTTTGTTGGAATACTCATTCTTCCTTTTCCTCCTTAGCATATAGTGAGTGGTAATGCTTTCACCCTAAGTTTTCTTCCATGACAAAAAGTTTTATTTCTAGGCAGTTGGGAAATACAAGGATAGACCAAGCTGAACATGTCTCTTTTCTTCACCCTGAGACAAAACCATTATATATGAAACCCTTTTTTCATTCCAAGGGACATGAGTTAAAGTAGACACAGTTTGGGAAATATTAGTACTTAAAATAAAAATCAACTCTGCTGTGAGGGACAAACCTTTTCAGTAAAGCTGATCCTTTCCCCTCCTTGTTAATTGCCTTATCCACCTTTGCTGTAATTTTGCCTCTGGTGACTTGAAGAGAAAAGGTCATCTCACGACCCCCTTCTCACTCTGGCTACTGTGCCGTCACCTTTTTAAACTTCCACTAAGAGTATTTTTGACTTGTTAAATACCTTTCTTAACCAGATGCCACTCTATCTTATTTTCAAATTTGAAGTAAGAGAGGGACTCAGATTTGCAGGTTCGTTTCTGTCTCTAACTGCTCATCTGCTCCAAAGGAAAACCTGCAAGAGCACCTGCTTTGGGGCACGTTTCAACCAGCATCTCCAAGTTTTCTATAAAAGCAAAGCTCCCTGTTGTATACCTTGTATACCAAAAGATCTTCTGGACAAACTGTGTGCACTAATCTACACAGAGATACACAGACACTCCCCTGTACACATGTGTGCTGGATGGAACTTGTTTTATTTGTTGTGCTTAAAAATTTGCTATTCTCCATTTGTGAAATTTCACATATTAATAGATCAACCGGATTTGTGGTTTTACTTTTTTTCCTATGCAGACATATAAATTATACAGTTGGCTTTAAAAAGCTAGAACATATAGAATACTTAGTTTTTCGGATTTTGGCTATTTTTAGAGTGCTGCCCATGGGGAGATTCTATTGTGGACACTGAGTTCTGAAAATGTAGTTATAGTTTTATGTTCAGGACAAGTAGTTTAATGTCTTTGCCAGATTTTACCTTGCCACTTACCATGTACCATTTAGATACTGTACAGAGAGACAAAGGAGAATTGTCCCTAACAAATATGGAATCTCCAAAGGTCTTATTTCTCCTTTTCCTTTTTGATACTCTGAGATGACAGGACCTGATGTGGACATGCTAATAAAATGTTCCTTTCCATGAATTACAAACAGCTTGAGAAAATATTTAAAGGAGAACTGTAATGATTCGTCCTGGTAATCTCCTTTTTACTGAGAATGTCTTTGTCAGAAATTATGTCATCACAATGGACTGTTAGCCAGGAAGTTCTGTCTAGCAGATGAATGGATGTGAGGTACTGGGTTTCTAATAAAAGACACTATTGTAATGCTGAAATACTATTGCCGAGGCTTGCCAATTTTCTGTCTTTAAATTTATAGGACAATTCTGTGTTTAAGGCATACTTAAGAGTAACTCCTTAGAGTAAAGCAACTAGAAACTTGAGAAACCAGAAATAGAAAATGACATTTCCTTTCTTGGTGCCATTTAAGTTCCCAGTTTCTCCAGGTTCTGCTGTTAGATACTTGTTCCTTTGTCTCAAAAATAGTAGCAAATTTTTTTTAAATGAGCATATTTCTTTCTATATCATTATGCATCTGTTTTTATCTACTCACAGATACTGTTTTAATGTTCTTACCTTCCTGGTCATGTGGCTTCCATAGCCCATGGATGAATGGTCAGAACAAAGGCTTTAATTATTCTTCTCAGGAGAAAGCTCTGACAGTATTAATTACATTCCAGTTAATTCATTCACTATCGCTTGAATGTGGGATATTGTAGATATCTGACCTTTCCCTTTTGTGACCCTAGTTCTGTTTTTATTTCCCACGAATAGCTTACATGTATTCCCTTTATGATTGCTTTACCCATAGTAGGTATTCAGTATAACTGATTGTTCAGAACTTGTATGTTTCCTGGGCTAAGGATATCTCTCCTGCTGTTCCATCTGCTTCCTGAAGTAGATTTCTTTTAATGGATACCAGACTATACAATTAATAGTGACCTCAGCATGCATATGCAATATATAAAAACACTGAAAACTTCGAAAGACCATTTTGCAATGCTACTTCCCAAATCTAACAAATAATAAAATATCTTATCTGTACTAGGGTTTTATTATACAATGACAGCTTTTTCATGTGCTGTATTATAGCCTGTTAACTAAAAATAAATGGGTATTTAAAATGGAAAATGAAATTACACTGTTGCCTGAAATATCTTAACTCAGGTTTTATTACAGGTTACATATGGTATCTGTTAGAACTTTGAGTCTGTGTTGGTTGTTGAATTATTATGTGGATTAGCTGTTGCATTTGAAAGTTCTTGACTTTAAAAGCATATGTCTGTTTTAAATCTTACACAAATTCCTTGCAGGTTTTGTGAACGGTCTAATCCCTTTTTTTGTATTTCCTTTTAGGTTTGTTGTTTTGTTTTTTTTTTAATACCAGAGCACAAAGTCCTCAGCAACAGTAAATACAGTGCACGGCTTTGGATAGATATCATTAGTAGAGTGTTTTAACTACAAGAGCCTCTAAGCTGTTGACCTAGTGTACAGGATATAGAAACAGTAATATGGAGAAATTAAGAGATGGTTTATAGACTATCAGGAAAAAAATTATTTTATCCCCATCCTCCTAGGAGAGCTAAAACTGGCCTTGAGAGTATTTCCTAACTACTACTCTAAACTCCTGTAAATCAGTCTATAGAGGAAGAGGGAAAGAACGGAAAACAGTTTAATCCATAATCTGATTTTCTTATAAAACTTACTACTGAAATTTCTGGAAATGATTGAATAAGTAATTAACATTTCCTATTTGATTTATTTGTAATCTAGATGTTTTTGCATCAGAGTCTAACAGTTTAGTCACAGTGAGGTCATTCAACTTCAGAAAGAACTGAATGAGCCAGCCTATGGCATTCACACAGTCAGCATTCACATATCAACTCACACTTGCTCTGGTCTTGGGTTGTAGGTTCAGGCAGCCATCTAGGATCAAAAGTGATGTGGTCTTGTTGGGATATGTAGCTTATCTCGCATTGAGCTCCCCCTGCAGACATGAATTTCTGTGAATGAGGAGAATAAACTATGGGAAGGACAGAATATTGATTAAGTTAAGTATACATTTAGGAGAAAGGTGGCTCTTGAATAATCTTTAGAATAAAACAAAAGTTTAACTTCACTAGGAATCAGGGATTTATGGATTTGTGGAGATCTCAAAATACTCTTCTGGAATTCTGAAATAGGGATGCCAAGCTTATTTAGTTAACACAGAAAAGTAAAAAATTGAGAAATTTCTAAGCGATTATTCTATCTTTGGATAGGTTTTGTTTTTTTAATATTGAACTCTGCCTGCCCTTGGCCAGATTCACCAACAGTCCGTTAGGGCTGCGTGACTTCTACTGCTGCTTCCGTTTTCCTAGTAGTGTTGAGGACCAAGCACAAATCTGTGTGGTGTTTGTCGTCAGGCATCCAGCTTGCTTTGTTTTCTTCCTTATGGTTGGGCCAGACTCGGGGCTCTATGTAGTTTGTTAAGTTTCTATAATTGATGTTAGATAAGAAGAGAGTGGATTAGCTGACTGTATTCTTGTTGTTCTCGTGCCCTGAAATACCATTGCACAAGGATTTAGTCACATTTTCACTTACTGTATAGTCATATATGTCATCTGTCTCCTTACCTTTAAAGTGTGCTTGAAGTTAAATATGTCATATGGATAGTTCAGTTACTATATGTTGTAACTTCACTAGCTACTAAAAATATTCTCCTAATGGAAACAAATAGAAACCATCACCTTCAAGGTTTTTTTTCCAGAAATATTGCCTTAAAAATATACATACTATACTAAATAGTTATAGACACTATAGAGACAAATTAAGCAGGGTTAAAATATTCTCAGGCCTAGAGAAAGAATGTTTCAGTTTCAGATAGAAAAATATATTATAAGAAGGTGATGCCTAAATTGAAATTTCAAGGAACAAGTCATGTACATATTAGGGAGTACAGTTATCTAGACATGAATAAATAGCAGGCAACTACTGTGTCAGGAGCTTGGGAATATATATTCAGAAACAAAGTGGAGGTTAATATGGCTAGTGCAGAATGAGCAGTGGGAAGGTATGATTGTAATCAGAGACACAAAAGGTTAAGGGAAATGTTAAATAATACGAGAGAGAGAGAGAGAGAGAGAGAATGAATATGAGTCCCAGTGACATTAAAAATCATTAAGAGGGATTTTGGCGTTCTATATGGACAGACAACTGAGTAGGGCACAGGTTAAGAGTAGGGAATGAACTCGGAGGTTATGGAGACAGCCCAGGAAAGGGTCAGCTGGACTGAGAGATGGCAGTGGTTTCAAGGAGGAGCAACCAGGTTCTGGGAATCTCTTACAAATACATGTAATAAGCTGACTACTGGATTGGAAGTAGCTCATGAGAGAAAGGAGCAGAGTAAAGGATGAAGCTTCCATTAACTCAGAAGGGGCGAATGGGAATAGTTTGGTCTGGTTTTACCTAGATTGTGGGAAGATTTGTTCTCATAGTCTAGTGTCCCCTAGCTACTATTTTCCCCACTTTCCCCATAATGGATAAGATATAGGTATTATTGACTAATTTAAAGATGTGTTTTGTTCCAGATTTAATTTAGATTTAAAATTAAGCCGAACTTAAATGAGTTGGTTCAAGTTCACTCATTTTCTTATTCATCTTCTTAATAATGGATTATGGAGCACATCAGTGGAAAATAAGTTTCTTTTCTTAACTTTTTATAAAAACATCTATAATTTTTTCTGTCCCACTAACATATTTGTGTCCCCTCCCCCCTACTTGGCAAGACTGTTTAAAAGTGTAGTGTTACGCGTTATGTCATGGGTATACTGGAGCACATGTGTTCAATACAGTTCATAAATGGAAACAGCTGGTTTCCTGTGCCGTTAAGAGAAGGTATGCACACAGCTGAGACCCTCAAACTTTAAAACTCTCTGGGTTCCTTTTCTACCTCATATAAACGAATACTGTGGTTTCAATTAGTGCAAACGTGTAACAAGCTACCTTAATGGCTTAAAAAATTATTTTGTTTCAATTCTTAAACAGCCAAGTGTAGTTCATTTTCTTCCTCCCTGCCCACAGTCCCTAACTCCCCAGCATACCTCTAGCGAAAGAACATGACACCTTTGGTCTTAGTTTTCTACTCAGGTCTGAAAAGGCCCTGGCAATGGGGGAAAAGTTAGCATCGCAGAGGGGAAAGCTAAATTCATACACAGGAACTGCAGGATTACTTTGGCATTTTACTAGTCCCCTGCAACACTAGCAAGTCCCATAAATACCTAATGGAAAAACAGCAGAAAATGAGATCTGCAGCAGCCTTTGGAGATCGAATTTATGTTGCTGAACTTTTTTTTTTTTTTTTGAGGTTGAGTGTAAAGGTCAGAAGAAAGTAGATAGATTAAAGTTGCTGATTTTTGCAAACTTAAGGCCACTTTTTAAAGGTTTCTCTTTCTGTAGCATGAATGTTTCAAGATAAATGGCTTTGCTTCATTAGCTGAAATGTCATGTCTTCATTAAATATCTGTTACCTGGGACATTTGGTGATATAGTATTTACATACAGTAAGTAAAATCCTCAATCCATTTTGACAAATGTAGATATGTTTATGAAATAATTAATCTTCCCAATAACATAAATTTAATGAATGAATAAATATACATAGTTGTATTGATATAATCTATGAATTTTAAATTACTCTTTTTAGAATTTAGAGTTTATATAAAATGAGATAAAAGCTAAAAATGTCTCTTTTACAAGCATAAGTTCATGATTCGACAATATAATTGTAATCTTTTCCCCAATTATCTAGTCTATTACATTTTAACACCAAAGGTGAGTGTCTTAGTCAGGGCTTCTATTCCTGCACAACCATCATGACCAAGAAGCAAGTTGGGGAGGAAAGGGTTACACTTCCACACTGCTGTTGATCACCAAAGGAAGTCAGGACTCGAACTCAAGCAGGTCAGGAGGCAGGAACTGGTGCAGAGGCCATGGGTGTTCCTTACTGACTTGCTTCCCCTGGCTTGCTCAGATTGCTTTCTTATAGAACCCAAGACTACCAGCCCAGGGATGGCACCACCTACAATGGGCCCTCCCCCCTTGATCACTAATTGAGAAAATGCCCACAGCTGGATCTCATGGAGGCATTTCCTCACCTGAAGCTCCTTTGTCTGTGATAACTCCGGCCTGTGTCAAGTTGACACACAAAACCAGTCAGTGCCTCGAGTAACTATAAAGAAAGAACAGTGGCATCCTGTGACACTGAAACATGTCTCAGGAATGCTTTGACGGCTTCTTTGCCTTCTGAGCAATCCTTGAACACACTATAATTATCGTGAGGCTTTATGGAAGCTGTGAGTTACCAGACCACCTGATAGTGGTGGGAAACAATAACTTTCATTTCTAAGCATCTGTCATGAATTGATAGTAATAGAGAGCCAAAAATGTATTCATCCAAATCTGTGTTACATGTCTGTCCTCAGAACATTTTTTCCTTACTTTGATTTCATAGTACAGATTGGATCATGAATTTAATACCTAGAATACCCAGAACGTTAGCTGAAACTGTGACTTCCATGTTTGCTGATTTTCAGTATTTTCTTGGAAATTATACAGATGGTTTTATAGTAAAGTGAGGATGTGTAGAATATTGTCCATTTATGATGGTTAACAATTAACATTAAATCTATTCATTTTTCTCCCTTAAGTTTTTTTAGAAACAAAATCCATGAATAAAATATTAATTTTCAATATTCTTTTGTACTTAAAATGATATATTAAGCTGGGCATGGTGGCACACATCTTTAAACCAACACTCAGGAGGCAAGGAAAGCTGATCTCTTTGAGTTTGAGGCCAGCCTGCTCTGTGTGTGTGTGTGTGTATTTAGTGTTTAATATATTATTAGACATATTATTAGTGTATGTTAGTTAGTACATATTAACATATATTAAACATTAAATGACCATTGACCTTTGAGTTGTATAATCACAATAAATATGTTAATTTTTATTGTAGTTGATACTTTAGGTCCATTTCTATTAATTCTGGCAGCCATCATGTTTTCAAAAATCTGTAGAGTAAGTTCTAGGATGTGGGTAAATGATGGAGAGCTTGCCTAACATGTAGGCTATGGGTTCAGTCCCTAGCACATATATACACTCACCCATCACATAAACACACAACACGTGTGCACACACACACGGTAAAGAGATCTTATATTATCTTTAGTGTCAGCCTATGAGCCTACCAGGTTATCCTGAATTTTACCCATATTCCACAATTCCTTATTCTCACTACAGTTCTCAACCTTCCTAATGCTGTGACCCCTTAATACAGTTCCTCGTGCTGTGGTGACCACTAACCAAAGTATTTTGTTGCTACTTCATAACTTTTATTTTGGTACTGTTATGAATCATAATGTAAATACAGAACATACAGATATACAGGCTATCTGATGTGACCCCATAGGGGTCACAACTTCCAGGTTGATAACCCTGATTTATCTACGGCTTCTTCCTCTTGGCATATTGTCTTTTATTACACTGTTAAGTACAACTATACCTTTCCTTTAAAGTGCCCTTTCCAATTCAGTCCTGTTTCTAATCAAGGGTCTCCTGAGGGCAGTGATCCTGATTGGGCAAGAGGGAGAAGATGTATTGTAGCTGGTGCTATTAACAGGCCCATAGGAAGGGACAAGAATGAATGAACCTTAGGTCTCCTAGATCTTCCTCCTGCCTTCCTCAGGAAAAGATGTTCTTTCCTCATTTTATTGCTATTTTTACTTTTTGTTTCTAGGTTTGGATTGGCGGGGGGAGGTTGTTTTTTGAGGTAGACACACATTTTGTAGCCCAGGGTAGCCTCCGACTCACGGCCCGGTAGATTCCTGCTTTTGCTTTGGGTTGCTTTTGTGCTTTTGTAATTTGAGGAAGTAGTCCCTAAGCCCCTTTATAGTTTTAACAAGTTTGGAACCTCCAAACATCTATTAGTTGTTAATGGAATTATTGTGAAATATTTAGATAGCTGTTAAAATGTATTATCTGTCTTCTTTGTTCGTTGATTGAGGGCTGTTTCCCTTGGTTCCGATGTAGCTTCAAGTGTGTGTACATACAAAACAGTTACATCTTCATTTGGGAAGGTACATGCATATTGTGTATTTATACATGCAAAGACCAGATGTTGGTGTCAGATATCTTCCTCAACTGCTCTCCACAATTTTTTTGCTCACCAATTTGGCCAGACTAACTGCTAGCATGCCCCAGGGAAACACTGGGCTTACAGTCCTGCACTGCCACACCCCACTTTTTTACACGGATGCTGGGGACTGCAGTCAGCTCCTCATGCTTAGGCCACAAGCACTTTGTGGGCTGAGCCATTTTTCTTGGGTAGATCGGGTATTTTCTTTCATTTATTTATTTATCTATTTATTTTCTTTTTTGAGATAGGGTCTTGTGTTACAGTCAGTCTAGGGTGGTCTGGAACTTTATACTGTAGTACAGGTTGACCTCAGTCTCACATAAATCCTACTGCTTCAGCCTCTCATGGGCTTGGATTATATGTATGAGGTTCCATGTCCAGCTCAGTAAAGGTGGTTTTGGAAGGAATGCTTTTGTTATGTTTTGGTGCTGGAACAAGGGTTACATGACAGTTTCCCTCTTATAAAAATGAAAGGTAAGAGGCTAGAGAGATGGCTCAGCAGTTCAGAGCACAGCAGTTCTTCTAGAAGACCTGAATTCAGCTCCCAGTACCCACACTAGACAGTTCACAGACATCTGTAACTCCTAACTCTATGGGATCCATCACCCTCTTCTCCCCTCCCTGAGCGTGTACATGGCTTATGCACGGAGACACAAATAAGAAAACATTAATAAGATTGTCATGACTTGTCATCGATGTCTACTGTATCTCTGAAATTATATAGCTATCATTTTTAATATTTTAGTATGGAAAGATTTTAATAATACATAAAAATTCAATAAGATTGCAGAGTAAACTCATGAGCCTATTACCTCTCTTAATGTATAATCAATGTTAATATTGTTATCACTTATCATTTCATAATTTAGACTAGGTTTAGCAGCATAGACATGTATTATATTTTTGTTTGGAAAATTAGTAAGAAATGCGTAATCAAATTACTATCCTGGTCATTTAAAATAGAAAATACAGTATAACAAATCTCTGTATCTGTTTTAATATCTCCTTCTTGGGCTCCACCCTCTTAGAGGAGAAGAGGAGGGGAAGACTCTGTGAGGGGGGATGTAGAGGGGGGCAGTGTTTGGGACGCTCATTAATTAATTATCTTCCTCTTGGCTCTGTAACATAGTTCCATGCAACCACTATTCCTCCTATGAATTTGACTATTTTAGATATCTTGTGGGGAGAATCAAATTTATCTTTTAGGGTCTGGTTCATTCCATTTATAATGTCATCAGGATTATCTGTGTTGTAATGTATGGTGAGACCTCTTTTGTTCCCCACTTTGAGGCATGGAGGAATGGGTCCACTGCTTTGAGGCATGGAGGGATGGGTCCACTGCTTTGAGGCATGGAGGGATGGGTCCACTGCTTTGAGGCATGGAGGAATGGGTCCACTGCTTTGAGGCATGGAGGAATGGGTCCACTGCTTTGAGGCATGGAGGGATGGGTCCACTGCTTTGAGGCATGGAGGGATGGGTCCACTGCTTTGAGGCATGGAGGGATGGGTCCACTGCTTTGAGGCATGGAGGGATGGGTCCACTGCTTTGAGGCATGGAGGGATGGGTCCACTGCTTTGAGGCATGGAGGGATGGGTCCACTGCTTTGAGGCATGGAGGGATGGGTCCACTGCTTTGAGGCATGGAGGGATGGGTCCACTGCTTTGAGGCATGGAGGGATGGGTCCACTGCTTTGAGGCATGGAGGGATGGGTCCACTGCTTTGAGGCATGGAGGGATGGGTCCACTGCTTTGAGGCATGGAGGGATGGGTCCACTGCTTTGAGGCATGGAGGGATGGGTCCACTGCTTTGAGGCATGGAGGGATGGGTCCACTGCTTTGAGGCATGGAGGGATGGGTCCACTGCTTTGAGGCATGGAGGGATGGGTCCACTGCTTTGAGGCATGGAGGGATGGGTCCACTGCTTTGAGGCATGGAGGGATGGGTCCACTGCTTTGAGGCATGGAGGGATGGGTCCACTGCTTTGAGGCATGGAGGGATGGGTCCACTGCTTTGAGGCATGGAGGGATGGGTCCACTGCTTTGAGGCATGGAGGGATGGGTCCACTGCTTTGAGGCATGGAGGGATGGGTCCACTGCTTTGAGGCATGGAGGGATGGGTCCACTGCTTTGAGGCATGGAGGGATGGGTCCACTGCTTTGAGGCATGGAGGGATGGGTCCACTGCTTTGCACAACCAGACAGGAGCTCTGCTGCTGCGTTGCCCTGCCTGCTTTTCACTTTGAGAAAGGTTTTCACTAAGTGGCTGCCCTTGAAGTTCCTCCGTAACCCGTGCCAGCCTCTGCCGTGGACTCCACGTGGACTCCTTCTGCTGCTTCATCTTCTAGAACAGCTGACTTATGGCCTGTAACCACGGGGCCCAGCTTCCTACTTTTGCTTATGAACATTATTTCACTGTTTCTACATAGCACACTTTCTTAATATCTATTAAGCTAATGAAGAGCTGTTCTGCTCTATCAGAGAAATGCAAATGAAATCAGCAGTGAGGTGCCATTTATAACAATTAGTTGATAAAAATTGTAAATGTTGTCCAATATTAGAAGTAATAACTCTTACATACTTTAAAAAACACTTTGATATTGTTTATTAAAACTACATTTTTTATTTCCCACTGTCTAGAAAATTTTGTTGCTTTTGGGCTTTATATTTAATATCTAGAACTTAATCTAATAAACTATGAACAAGGCTTCTGCACAGGAAATCATAAACATAATTGAGATAAGTGGAGACTGAAATAGAGATGAATTTTTAAGATAGCTCTTGATTAGAAGCCTCAATATTATAATGACTCAAATTTGTCAGCTTTCAAATTAATCTGTAGACTCAGTGAGATTCTAATTAAAAACCTAATAAGTGGTATATTGAGAAACTAATTCTTAGATGCTCTTGGAAATTCAGAGGGCTGACAGTAGCCAAGACCCTCTTAAAAACATACATGATATGAGGAGTTCATTTACTAGACATTGACTGCTCCTAAAGTTTTAATAATGACATCGTAACACCAGGACCATGAAAATAGTAGAACCAAATAAAGAACTTAGAAACCTATCAGGCAACTTGAGTTTTGAATAGTGTATTAAATGTGACACTTCAATAAATGTTTAAACTATGAATGAAAGTGTATTATATTCTTTCAATCAAGTTATTTTCTTAGAAGCCAGAGCATTACAGTTGTAAGGTCAGATGTCAGTTCAGAGTCCTCAAATGTTTGTCTCACGAGGATTCTTCAGCCATCCAGGCTCTTAAGTATCTGTAAAACTATTCCCAGGATCATGGTGAGGGTTAGAAATACCAGGTGTGATCCTGCATACACGCTGGGCCCTTGATAGTGGGAATCTCTTATATGTTTGTTGGAAACACAAAAGGTCTTTTATTCTTGAACATTCCGTGATTCACAGATCTGTCTGCACTATGTGTTCTGCTTATCGTTTACGCATTTCTTAGCATCATTGCCTTTGAACTTTTAAGTTCAACTTATTCAAAGAACCTCAATGATGATTTGTTGGGGTGGGGGGAGGTTGTAGAGTCCCTGTGTTCCTTAAAAGTTCTTCTGAACACTAATTATCATAGCATTCTAAAAAAAAAAAATGAAAACCTTCGAGTCATTGATGTTCTGATAAGCCCTGGTATAATTAATTACAGGAAGTGATTAGAAGATCTGCTCTTGAGCTGATTGATTCTTGTCACTTCAGAATGAATGCCTGACAAAAATAGTCAACTTCAAATCACATTGGTTGTCTCCATCCACAGATTCATCGAGCCAAGGATCAAAAGTAATTTTTGAAGTCTATACTGAGCACATACACTATAGGATTTTGTATCATTCTCTAAACATAGTGTAACTACTCTTTATATGGCACTTGTTTGAGTTTTTTACTGTTAATGTTTCTAATCTGATGTGTATGGGTCTGTGCATCACATACATGCTGGCATCACCAGAGGCCAGAGAGGGCATCACATCTCCTGGTACTGGACTTACAGGTGGTTGTGAATAGCCAGGTTCAGTTCCTAGCACCCACATGCATAGCATGTAACAGAGGCTCTGGGAGTCCAACATCCTCTCTTGCATCTGTGGACATTGGCAGGCATGTAGACATAAACAAGCATACATACATACATACATACATACATACATACATACATATCATTAAAAATAAAATAAATATTTTGTTCAAAAAATCATTTCAGCTAAATCGTGCTGATAATGACTAATTGAAACTTTTTTCACAAAGGAAATGTGATTGATCTACAGTCACTGACTCAATATAGTGTTCCAGTAAAGACAATGTGACTCCAGATTACTTGTAAGGAGAAGTAACAAGCGTTGCGCATCTGCATTCTTTCCCTAAATACTTAGCCTGGATCTGATCCTAAGGGAAGCCTCAGACAGCCTGCACTCAGGAGTATTTTCAGGAAAAACTGACCTAGAACCTTGGGCGTGCCGCTCTATGGAAGGCGTAGTCAATAAAAGGCATGCAGGCAAGGGGAATACTCAGTCTTTGATTTGAACTACATCCAAAGATTTTAAACAGAAGAGACTCGCTGCAGAGGACTTTTTTAGATGATTGGAAAGAATTTCAATAAAACTGTATCATGTAATATAGCACTACTGTAGTAATCTGTATTTATTTAGGGAAGTTCATTTAGTATTCAGGGAAATGCATCGACTAGATGTCTGCAGCTAATTTTCTAATGTCTCAAGGGTAAAAGGTCCATGTATGCAGGTGTATGCATGTAGCATAAAACATGTTACAGTTAATTGGCAAATGTAGGTAAATTGCCCAGATTGTTCAAATATTTTATTTTCTGTAGGTTTGGTATTTTTCAAAATACAAAATTACAGAGAGAAACACATTTTTAAATATTGCAGTATTGAATTAATAACATTAAATGTGCTTTTCATACCTTCTGTGGGTTTTCATAGACTCTTACTCACTTAGATAGAATACATTTTTCTCCTGTTCTTAAAATTAATTTCCTAAATTTCAAATGCAGGAAAAAGAGGTTTATTTATTTATTTAGTTAGTTTTATTTAGTTAGTTTTAGGGTTTTTTGTTTTTGTTTTTGTTCTGTTTTGAGACTGAGTTTCTCTATGTAACAGCGATGGCTGTCCTGTACTTATTTTGTTGACCAAACTGGCCTTAAACTCACAAAGATCTGCCTGTCCCTGCCTCCTGAGTGCTGGGATTAAAGGTGTGCACCACCACACCTTGCCTCATTTCTTAATGCCTGCAAAACTCAATGTTTAATACGTTAAAGAGAGTTGATCGAGCCAGGCACAGTAGCTTTTACCTGTAATCTCACACTCTGGAGACTGAAGCAGGAAAATTGCTGCTATTTTGAGGCCAATGTGGGCAACAAAGTCAGACCATGCTTTAAGCAAATAAAGGCCAGGAAGGAAAGAAAGAAAACAACAACAACAAAACAAACAAACAAACCATGAGGCGGGGCTGTGAGAGGATATTTAACTGTCCACCAGGGATTCCATTTGTAGCTTTACTCATCACCCAGCGCAGGGGCAGATCTAGATCAGCCCTTCTTAGACGTTCTCTAATGAGAGAGAGTCCAGGCTGAAACCCTGGTGCCATCTCTTCCTAGCCTGTGGTCTTTGAGAAGCCATTCATTTGTCTTATGTGTCATATGTCAGTGTCCTTAGAATCTAATGAGATTAAAAGGGTGCCTTTCCCACAGGGTTTTAGTTTTAGTTAAGTGGGCAAATATACTTGGAAGATGTAGAAAAGAGCCTAGCACGCGATAACTGTCAAGATTGCAGCTGATAGTGTGATACCATATTACTTGGGTAGCCACTGAGCATTTCATTGTGTCTGATGCACAGACATGGTATCCAGCACATTTTTTACTAAAAGAAATTTCATATAGATTACTTCTCATCAATTCAAAATAGAAATGAATGTATTTAGCAGAGAATTTATGTGAAAAGTAGGAAGAGAATCCTGCCCAGAGAAAATCATCAGATTTGGATAAATATAAGAGCAACGTGTTCTGGTTAGAATGTAGAAAAATGAGAATGCGAGACTCATCTCCATCCAAGATAATGGCTTCATTATTTGAGCAGATCTTCAGATACAAACTTATATGTGTATTTATATATATGAAAATTTTGGTTATGTTTACATTTAACTTAAATTTTGATTTTTAAGAATTCATCATGGTAAATGGCTGAATGAGTCCAAAACAGAATTCTGTTTCCAGCAGCCATTGTGGTTCCTACCTGTAAATGTTTTGAAAACATTAAGCATGTAGCCCATGTTTATGATACTGAATCCAAACATTGATCTGAATCTATTTTCCTTAAAATTTCTTCTCTTGATGGAAAGGGAACAGTCTGGATAGTGTTACTTAAGGAATTGTCAAGGAATAAATAAAAAAAAATTTAAATTCTTTTCATTATTTGCAAGTGGGGAATATCCTAATTTCAATAAGGGAGAACAACTATAATTTTTTTAAATATAGAAGATTTTTTCAAATTAGATAAAAAAAAATGCCAAAGAAATAAGAACATTATGCTTTTGCTACAATGTTGATTTTATTAAAGTCATTCTGTTAATGTACCTATGTTACTATCCAGGACAGGTTTAACATATGTCATGTATTATATAATTAAGATGGTGTAGAGCTATGTGAACCCACAAAATGTTTCCAGGAATTTACCAACAACCACAAACTAAATTATACAGGAGAAAGACGTAGTTTAAAATGCAGTGTCTCTTGTCCTTTTGACTTATCTCTTTATATCTAGCAGGTATCAGGTATGGTGTTTCTTATGTAGTTTGTGTTCTCCCAGAATCTATTGCCACAATTATCTCATCATTTGGGCTATAGCATAAGCTTTAGTTGTTATTCCCACAGTTACAGTAAATAGGGGTTTTGTTGTCATTTTGCTTTGTTTTGGTTTCAGTCCATGGACCAGTCATTTGGTTTTTGTCTTGCATTTCTCCTGGTAGAACTAAGCAAGAGATGGAAGATGTTCCCATGTTGCCCTTTTGTTTCACTTAATCCGAGCTTCTTTGTCTTTGTAACATTATTTTAGAGAATACAGGTATTTATTTTGTTAAGATGTTCTTTGACTTGGTCTTGTGTTTCTGCATGGTTAAATTGCATTATGCACTTAGTAGAGAACACCAGTGGTGGTCCTTCATGTCTCTTGGAGGCAATCTATATCTGTTCCTGCCCTTATTCTGATGCTTCTACTTTATCTTTTTGTCTGGGCATGGTGATACATGCCTATAATCCCAGCCCTCTAGGAGCAGAGGCAGGAAGAACAGTATACCTCCTTATCTGGAGAAAAATAAAAGGGAACAAAAAGACCAGTGGGCTGGGAAGATGACCCTAGTCAGTCCCTGGAACCCACGTAAAAAAGCTAGTGTCCTGGCAAACATCTGTGGTCCCAGCATTCTCGTGGGGACATGGAAAGTGGAGAAAGGAGAATCAGCCAGAAGCACATGAGTGAGCTAGCCTGGAGTGTGCCCCACAACAGAGAGGAGAGACTGTGCCTTCCCTCCACAACTGGAAGAGAGTTCTCTGACCTCCACACTCACACCATGGCCCACGCACCTGCATGTTTATAAACAAAACAAAGACTAAAAAGCAAAAATAAACCCAGTGGTGGTGGCCCCACCTTGAATCTAAGCTCTCGGAGGCAGAGACAGGCAAATCTCTGAGTTCAAGGCCTATCTGGTCTACAGTGTGAGTTCCAAGACAGTCAGAGCTACATAAAGAAGCTCTGTTCCAAAAACAAAACAAAAAACAAACAAAAAAAAGAATAAATATTTTCAACTTTATCCTAGGTCAATACTTTTTCTTCATAATGATTATCTTGTGGAAATATAGTTTTAGATGATGCAAACAGCTGCTTCTTATGTATTCTTGTATTAACTTCAGAATCCTTTTGGGTGAGAGGAAAATTGAGTTTCTCTATGTAGCCATGGATGTCTTAGAACTTACAGCCTCATCTCAAACTCAGAGACCTGCATGCCTTCCAAGTTCTGGAATTAAAGGAGAGTGCCACCATGCCTGGCTACTGGTGGAAATTAATTACTACATTTGGAAAATTTTTAGGCTCGAGATTGCCAAATAGAGGATTTTTTTATTCCCTAATTTTTTCCTGTGCATTCAGCCTCAGTGTGTGTGTGTGTGTGTGTGTGTGTGTGTGTGTATATATATGATTAATTAATGTAAACTTTGGATAATATCTATTATATGTAAAATATAATACTGACTTAATGAAATTCTCAAAAATATTTGATAACTTTTATGGTCAATGTATTTATATGACAGGTCAAAAAGTAGATATTTTTCAAGATCTTGGAAAGGTCATAAGGAATCTTAAAATATCATTTTATGTATCCACCATGTTTTATTTCCTTTTCATTAAAGTCAGAAATTGAGAAGATCTAATAGATGCCCCATGTTTGTCATTTTATTTACTGAAGACAATCTTTGGTTAGTTAATTTGGAAAATTATTCACAGTGTAGTTCATATGATATTCAGTACTTAAGATTCCTGTTATAATGTGTTCATTAAATAAGAGAGAGATGTAGCACATTAAGTTTTCATTTACTGCATTGAATTATGAAATAGAATTATGGTTATTTTAGTTCTTTAAAATTTATTAAGTTAAAATTTAAATTACATATGTACACAGTTAACTCATTTTGTGATTAAGGATTTACAATAGAAAAGGGAATATATCCCCACCCATTTTCTATTAAGAAATTTGCTGTCTTTTCACATAATTACCTCTATAGTTTTAAACACGTCCTAGTCCATCCATTTCTACTCCTTACTGCTTACTTAGTGCTGGACATTTGACTCATGCATCCTGCACTCTGCTCCACACTAATTCTGCAATAGAACACTTGGTGAAATCGAATTTCTTCATCAACTTTATTGTGGATGGATGGATGGATGGATGGATGATGGATGGAAGGATAGACAGACAGACAGAGACAGCTAGATCGACAGAGATTGATTGATTCGTCCCTTGGGAGCTAAGTTCTTTTATACTCTTGCGATTTTCTTTTCGAGTTTTGAAGTCTCTCATCTTCCTGTTTCCTTCGCCTCTCTGTGTTCATGGTGACTTATATACATGTGTCTCCTCACAGCTGTAATTACTTTGTACAGTGTAAATGGTCAGCTGCCCACTAACCTTCCAACAGCGTTTTGTCCTGTCTCTGCTTGTCCTTTTTGTCTCCAGAACCTTGCTTTTGAGACCCTTCATTCTTCTGCTCTAAGCATTGACCAAGGACTTCTCATCACAGTTCTAAATCCCCTTCATGTCAGATCTGTGCTAAATGCTCCATTGCAGGACTCCCCTCCTTTCAATTTGTTGGTTTGGGTTTTGGGGGTTTTGGGGATTTTGGGGGGGTTAGTAGCTTGCATCCCCTCCCCCCTTTCTTTCTGAGAAAGAATCCCTTAAACCTACCATGTCTAACATTTCACTTCCTCATTCATGTGGCATTCTAGGAATAAATGCATCTCCTTTGGAGTCTTGAGATCATTGCTCTGTCATATTTTAATAATAACTACTTTTAAGAAATCTAACTTCTTTCTCCCCCTTCTTCAGCCTCTGTAGTTACTCTGCCTTTTCTCTAGAGACTATGTGGTTTTCTAAAGAATTCAGAATAACTAACAATGGTGTAGGTGCTGTTTTCCTCATTATGCTTTTTAGCTTATCAATCCCTATAAATTTATTTTTTTTGGTCATTTGTCCTACCATTTATATTTGTGAAGATGAAATATTATATGTATAATAATGTGGACACTTGATTGGTTGACATAACTATTGGAATATTTTTTTCCAAAAAATATAACAAACATAAAATAATAATACCAAGTACATATCAAAAGTAATTTGCTCTGATTTAGTTGAGCACCTGAACCCCTCCTAAAGTTGTTTTGTCTCTGAGAAGCACTAATTTGAGGAACTTTTTGTATTATCATAGTTACATAAACAAATTCATCATTGATACAATCAATTTCATTGATTATTCTTATTAAATGCATTATTTTCATTTAAATTAATTAGACTGGTTTTCATGCTCTCTCAATTTAAAAAAAAAAATCCAGAGAGGCAAGTAACCCTATTAAAAAATGGGGTACAGAGCTCCACAAAGAGTTCTCACCTGAAGAATATCTAATGGCTGAGAAGCACCTAAAGAGATGTTCATCATCCTTAGTCATTAGGGAAATGCAAATCAAAACAACCCTGAGATTCCATCTCACACCAGTCAGG
Organism: Tokudaia tokunoshimensis; assembly: GCA_036184795.1. Classification (NCBI taxonomy): domain Eukaryota; kingdom Metazoa; phylum Chordata; class Mammalia; order Rodentia; family Muridae; genus Tokudaia; species Tokudaia tokunoshimensis. The sequence continues at coordinate 81,772,239 of BTHU01000011.1, forward strand.
ATGGCTAAGATCAAAAACACAGGAGACAGCAGTTGTTGGCGAGGATGTGGAGAAAGAGGAACACTCCTCCACTGCTGGTGGAATTGCAGGCTGGTACAACCACTCTGGAAAGCAGTCTGGCGGCTCCTCAGAAAACTGGGCATGACACTTCCGGAGGATCCGGCTATACCACTCCTGGGCATATACCCAGAGACTTTACCTGCATGCAATAAGGACACATGCTCCACTATATTCATAGCAGCCTTATTTATAATAGCCAGAAGCTGGAAAGAACCCAGATGTCCCTCAACGGAGGAATGGATTCAGAAGATGTGGTATATTTACACAATGGAATACTACTCTGCAATTAAAAACAATGAATTCACGAAATTCCTAGGCAAATGGTCAGAACTTGAAAATATCATCCTTAGTGAGGTAACCCAATCACAAAAGATCACACATGGTATGAAGTCACTGATAAGGGGATATTGACCCAGAATCTCAGAATACCCTAGACACAATCAGCATATCAATAGATTTCTAAAAAGATGGAAGGAGAGACCCCTGGTCCTGGAAAGACTGGATGTAGGGGAACGCCAGGACAGAGTAATGAGAGGGGGTTGAACGGAGAAAAGAGGGAGGGAAGGGGGCTTATGGGACTTTCGGGGAGGGAGGAAACGGGAAAGGGGAAGTGATTTGGAATGTAAATTAAAAAAATAAAATTAAATTAAATTAAAAAAAAAATCATCTTAAGTCCATGGCAAATACTTTCTTTTTTTTTTTTATTTTCTAAGTTTTTTTTTTATTTACATTCAAAATCATTTCCCCTTTCCTGTTTCCTCCCTCCCCAAAAGTCCCATAAGCCCCCTTCCCTCCCTCTTTCCCCATTCAACCCCCTCTCGCTTCTATGTCTTGGCATTCCCCTACATCCAGTCTTTCCAGGGCCAGGGGTCTCTCCTTCCATCTTCTTGGAAATCTATTGATATGCGAATTGTGTCTAGGGTATTCCGAGATTCTGGGTTAATATCCCCTTATCAGTGACTGCATACTATGTGTGTTCTTTTGTGATTGGGTTACCTCACTAAGGATGATATTTTCCAGTTCTGATCATTTGCCTAGGAATTTCGTGAATTCATTGTTTTTAATTGCAGAGTAGTATTCCATTGTGTAAATATTCCACATCTTCTGAATCCATTCCTCCGTTGAGGGACATCTGGGTTCTTTCCAGCTTCTGGCTATTATAAATAAGGCTGCTATGAACATAGTGGGGCATGTGTCCTTATTGCATGCAGGTAAAGCCTCTGGGTATATGCCCAGGAGTGGTATAGCTGGATCCTCCTGGAGTGTCATGCCCAGTTTTCTGAGAAACCGCCAGACTGCTTTCCAGAGTGGTTGTACCAGCTTGCAATTCCACCAGCAGTGGAGGAGTGTTCCTCTTTCTCCACATCCTCGCCAACAACTGCTGTCTCCTGTGTTTTTGATCTTAGCCATTCTGACTGGTGTGAGGTAGAATCTCAGGGTTGTTTTGATTTGCATTTCCCTAATGACTAAGGATGATGAACATCTCTTTAGGTGCTTCTCAGCCATTAGATATTCTTCAGGTGAGAACTCTTTGTGTAGCTCTGTACCCCATTTTTTAATAGGGTTACCTGCCTCTCTGGAGTTTAACTTCTTGAGTTCTTTGTTATATTGGATATTAGCCCTCTGTTGAATGTAGGGTTGGTAAAGATCATTTCCCATTTAGTTGGTTGCCTCTTTGTCTTTTTGACAGTGTCTTTTGCCTTGCAAAACTTTGTAATTTAATGAGGTCCCATTTGTCAATTCTTGATCTTAGAGCATAAGCTATTGGAGTTCTATTCAGGAAATTCTCCCCTGTGCCCATATATATGTTCAAGGTTCTTCCCTAGTTTCCTTTCTATTAGTTTCAGTGTGTCTGGTTTTATGTGGAGGTCCTTGATCCACTTGGAATTGAACTTACTGCAAGGAGATAAGAATGGGTCAATTTGCATTCTTCTGCATGTTGACCTCCAGTTGAGCCAGCACCATTTGTTGAAAAGGCTATCTTTTTTCCACTGGATGGTTTTAGCTCCTTTGTCAAAGATCAAGTGACCATAGGAGTGTGGATTCATTTCTGGGTCTTCAATTCTGTTCCATTGATCTACATGCCTGTTACTGTACCAATACCATGCAGTTTTTAACACTATTGCTCTGTAGTACAGCTTGAGGTCCGGGATACTGATTCCCCCAGAAGTTCTTTTACTCTTGAGAATAGTTTTAGTTATTCTGGGTTTTCTGTTATTCCAGATGAATTTTTGAATTGCTCTTTCTAACTCTATGAAGAATTGAGTTGGGATTTTGATGGGGATTGCATTGAATCTGTATATTACTTTTGGTAAGATGGTCATTTTTACTATATTAATCCTGCCAATCCATGAGCATGGCAGATTTTTCCATCTTCTGAGGTCTTCTTCAATTTCTTTCTTCAGAGACTTGAAGTTCTTGTCATACAGATCTTTCACTTGTTTGGTTAGAGTCACACCAAGATACTTTATATGGTTTGTGGCTATCGTGAAGGGTATCATTTCTCTTACTTCTTTCTCAGCCTGCTTCTCCTTTGAGTATAGGAAGGCTACTGACTTGCTTGAGTTGGTTTTATATCCGGCCACTTTGCTGAAGTTGTTTATCAGCTGTAGGAGTTCTCTGGTGGAGTTCTTTGGGTCGCTTAAGTATACTATCATATTGTCTGCAAAAGGGACTTCTGCCTTGCAGAGGGACCCCTGCACTGGGCGGGAGCCTACCAGCCTCCCTTTGGCGACCTCTGCTCCGGGAATCCATTAAGCTGAGCCTTTGGATGTGCAGGGATTCCCCAATATAACATCACTTGGGGTAAGGCACATCAGGGCTCCAAAGTCACTCAGGAGCAGGGCAGGCCCCAGAAATCGGTGCCAGGGGAATCCCGGTAATCGGGGGGGGGGGGCAGAAATAGCTTTGCAGGCTCACAGGAGGTCCAACCAACAGCCAGTGATAGCAGGACCAACTATAAATTTATTGCTATTCTGGGAAAAGGTTTTCATGAAATTTAACTTCCTTGGGTTAATCTTTGTCTCATCTTTCTCCTTTACGATTATTCTCCTCTCCACGCCCCATGCCCACATCTGTTAGGTAGCAAGGCAGGAAGGTAGATGAGGATGGTGCCTTTCCTCTCTTGACTCTTTTGGTTAGTATTCTTTAACTTTCATCTGTTGCTTGAAGGGTGGGTGGTTGGATGGATGGATAGACAGATATAAGAACACTCCCCACTCTCTTTCTCTTCTTTCCCCTCTCTCACAGTGAGTGAACATAGGCTACATACATTTTCAGCCCTCCTCTTTCATCCGCCTCCCTGTTTACTTCCGTGATTTCTGCTCTGTCCCAAAATATAACAGGGCCTTTTGATAACAGAAGGTTTAGTGCTGTGTGAGTTATGGGTCTCTTACTCTGAGATTCACTGGAGGTTTTTACTTGTTTGCTTTTGGGGGTTCTGTTCTTGAGGTTGTTTTAAAAAGGTATTTTTGTACATAGAATTAATGGTCCTTGTCTTCTTCCCCACCCCCACCCCACCCCCGGTAGGGAATGAATTAGGTGGTGGCCATTGTGCTAAATATCTGGATTCCCTCAACCTAACCTTATTTTTTTTTTAAACTAGCACTGTTTTCCCCTCATCTTATTCTGAAAAGACTTATTTTTAGAAAGTATTCAGTGATTACTGGGCACATGCCTTTATTCCCAGCACTCAAGAGGCAGGTAGTTCAAGGGCACCCTGGTCTACTTATAGAGTACCAGTTCAGCCATAGCTACATAGTAAGAGAGATCCTATCTTTAAAAAGAAAAAGTGGGGCAGGAGCGATGACTCAGAGGTTTAAGAACACTGGCTGCTCTTCCAGAGGACCCAGGTTTGAGTCCCAGCACCCACATGGCAGTTCACAGTTCCAGGGACTCTGTCAGCCACACAGACAAATGTGCAGGCAGAACACCAATGCACATGAAATAGAAATAAATGTAAGAAGAAGAAAGAAGGATGAGGAGTGGGAGGAAGAGGAGAAGAAAAAGTGTTCAGTAAGTACCCTGCTGGACTTCAAGGGCACTGCACTCACATGCACAGGAACACATGCAAATAAATGAGAATAATAAATGCTGGGAAGTCAGATAAAAATAAAGTTGGGCAATTTTTAGTGTTACCTACAATTCCTTAAGGACTACTCCTTATATTAGAATTATAAATCATAAGAGTTTATGACTAAAGAAGAATCCTTGAGAAATGTACTGATCCATGTCAAAACCTAAAGTCCGGTGAGTAATGTGGAATCCATGGCAAGTCGGAAGTTTCTCAGAAGGGCAGCCTCAGATTATCCACCAGTGACGGGTACTGAAACAGGGTCATTTGAGTTCCTTTATAAATTCCATATTTAATGAACCATGAGGCACTATCTATGTAATCTTACCATGCTGCATTGCTTTCAAGGTTGCTAATTTGTGTCTTCCATAATCATTTTTCCCTAGCTGTCTCATTGATTGTAGAATAATGGCAGGGGTCTTTGAGAACAAGCGAACAGTCAGTGGATTGGCACTCTAGTCCCTCCTTAAACCATTAGTTATATGACCTTACAAGAGTTGAGTAACTTTTTCTGAGTTTTAATTTGACTTGCAAATGACAAGGTCGATACATCACAGTATTTTTAGCTACAGATCACTGTTTCAACGGGAAGTAATTTGGAAACCTAAAGCATGCCCAAATAACAGTAGAATGGCTACGGTTGGGCTGAGGCCACCATTTCAAGAAAACATAGTCTCATATTTGATCCAGATAATCCCAGAAATTCCCACAGAGCAAGCAGCACCTTCGGTTCCGAGGCAGACACCATAACCCCTCCGCGTCCACTGCTGCCACCAGCGTGATATTTCCCAGGTGTTTTTTTCTTGCCATCTTTATGAAGATTATCATATCTTGGCAATGAAGAATGGATGAATTTGTTTGAACCTTTTTTTTTTTAACCATTTGTTTTCTGTAAAAAATCCCCTAGAGGACTGTGGAAATGCAGGTTGCTGTGTTCTGCCACACATGTTTAAATTTCATTCGGCCACATATCTTACTTTTAAAATGACATCAAATCATATAATTTAGCAATGTGTATAAGGCAATATCTAAGTAATACATTTTCTGAAAAATATTTAATTGGCCTACAAAACTTTCAGTGTCATGAAGGCTGGTTTGCTAGGGTTTCCTGTCAAATATCAAGAGCTGTGTGTGCTGGCTTTCTGTGCTACTGTTGTGAGTGGGTTGAGACTAATGCAGCCACAGTCAGCAATAAAGAAATTATTCATGTCTAAGAACACCTTCTCTTTATGACATTCTGGCAGCACCTCAAAGGAAAATGTCAGAGTCAACGTAAGTACATTTACTGACAGTCTTGTTCTTTCCTATGTTCCTGAAAGTGATATAAAATCTGCCTTTTACCAAAAGTAAAAACACTGGTTACTCACAGTGATAAAACAATAGCTTTTGGCTTAGTCATTTTCCATTTCTAAAGTAATACTTTCATTAAAAAAAAAAAATACAAACTTCAAAGAGCCAAGGCCATAATTTTTTTGCCATTTTTAAGCTCAGATTTTGAACAACTGTAAGGCCAGCAAGCAAGACTGCTCACTGATAAGGGCATTTGGCACCAGACCTGGCAACCTGAGCTCAGCCAGAGCCCCTAGAAGAAGTTGAGGACTACCTACCACAGGTTGTCCTCTGATCTCCATAAGCCTGCTGTGACATATGTGAGCTCACACATATGCTTGCTGTCTTGGTTAGGGTTTCTATTGCTGCGACAAAAACACCATGACCAAAAAGTAAGTTGGGGAGGAAAAGGATTTTTCAGCTTATACTTCCTGATCATAATCCATCATTAGAAAAAGTCAGGACAGGAGGTCAGGAAGAGCTGAGACAGGAGCTGATGCAGAGGCCAAGGAGGGTGCTGCTTACTGGCTTGCTCAGCCTGCTTTCTTATAGAACCTAGGACCACAAGCGCAGAGACGGCCACTTCTGTAAATGGACTGGGCCCTCCCCCTTTGATCACTAATTGAGAAAATACATTACAGCTGGATCTCATGGGTGCATTTCGTCAAGTGAGACTCCTTTCTTTCTGATGTCAAGTTGGCACACACACACACACACACACACACACACACACACACACACACACAAAATATTTTTAAAAACCTGTAGAGTCACAACTGTGGATAAGTCACTATTTCATGTTTTAATAAGTAAAACTACTTATCACCACAATGAATTAGTCATTTCACTGTGGGTAAGGACATGTGTGTTCTCTATTTATATCCCATTTTGTTTTTCTAAGATTGGGTTTTACCCTATAGCCCAGGCTACCTTCATATTTGCCCAGATCCTCCTGTCTTGGCCTCCTAAGTATTTGGATTACAGGCATATGTGACCTTGACAGCCTCAGTTACTTAAAGAGTTTCTTATGCTTTCTCACCACATGTAGAACTTCCTAATTTTGCATTTGCTACTGAAATTTCAAATTAATGTTCTATGAGCCAAACTTAGAACAATTTCATTTCTGGCTCGTTGAGATTTGTCCCTTTGTGGAGTCCCTCTTCAGAAACCCAACCCTTTCTCAAAAGCACAACTTGTATATTATTTATTGGTTCTAAAACTGAAATTTTTTTTTAAATCAGCTATGGAAACAGTCTGAATGTTCATAAGCAGAAACACATTGTAATATAGTACATTGTTTGTATGGGGGGGAGGGCAGAGAAAGTCCTGATATATATTGTATTGGGAATGAACCTCTGACTCACTGTGTAAGTACAAGAAGCCATACCCAGAGCATGTTATTTTGGGTCATTTATTGAAATATCCAGAATAGCTACATTCATTGTAGCAAAAAGGAGAAAGGAGGTTGTTGAGGTGAGAGTGTTTATGTTTTCCTTTGTTTTTACTGTGCTAAGTTGTACATGCTAGACAAGTGCTTATACACATTTGACAAGTGCTCCACCATTATTATACACATTTGACAAGTGCTCCACCACTGAGCACTCTCAGTTGTACATGCTAGACAAGTGCTCCGCCACTGAGCACTCTCAGTTGTACATGTTAGGCAAGTGCTCCGCCACTGAGCACTCTCAGTTGTACATGCTAGACAAGTGCTCCGCCACTGAGCACTCTCAGTTGTACATGCTAGACAAGTGCTCCGCCACTGAGCACTCTCAGTTGTACATGTTAGGTAAGTGCTCCGCCACTGAGCACTCTCAGTTGTACATGCTAGACAAGTGCTCCGCCACTGAGCACTCTCCGTTGTACATGCTAGACAAGTGCTCTACCACTGAGCACTCTCAGTTGTACATGTTAGGTAAGTGCTCTGCCACTGAGCACTCTCAGTTGTACATGTTAGACAAGTGCTCTACCACTGAGCACTCTCAGTTGTACATGTTAGGTAAGTGCTCTGCCACTGAGCACTCTCAGTTGTACATGTTAGACAAGTGCTCCGCCACTGAGCACTCTCAGTTGTACATGTTAGGTAAGTGCTCCGCCACTGAGCACTCTCAGTTGTACATGTTAGACAAGTGCTCCGCCACTGAGCACTCTCCATTGTACATGCTAGGCAAGTGCTCCACCATTGAGCACTCTCAGTTGTACATGCTAGGCAAGTGCTCCGCCACTGAGCACTCTCAGTTGTACATGCTAGACAAGTGCTCCGCCACTGAGCACTCTCAGTTGTACATGTTAGACAAGTGCTCCGCCACTGAGCACTCTCAGTTGTACATGCTAGGCAAGTGCTCCGCCACTGAGCACTCTCCGTTGTACATGCTAGACAAGTGCTCCACCACTGAGCACTCTCAGCCCCTTAGGGGTAGCATTTTATGAATGAGGAAATGAATAATGATTGCATAACATTGTGGAAATAAGGTTATGTTGTATGAGTCATACAACATTTACCTGTATTTTGTAAAGACCTCATTGCATTTAAAACTGAACTAAACTTTAGAAAATTTGAGATGGAATCCAGTCTCCTGCCTGTTTTTTTTTTAAATAAAAAAAAAGCATGTTTATGAAGATTGAGCAGATTTCTTGTTATAAAGTAGGTAGCAGACCAGAATTGAATATTAATATCTCTAACCTGTAGGCTGTGAGGGGTAGGGACTAGGTCACATGCTGTTTTGTGATGGGTCCTTTTTTATTTGCTTATTTTGATTGAGACAGGGTATTGCTATAGAATTCAGCAGGCCTACAAGCTATTATTTAGACCAGGATTATCTTGAATTTGCATTAGTGGGGGCTAGAATTACAGACTTGAATCGCCTTGCCCAAATATTATATATCTTCAAAAACTAAACACAAAATTTATGGGACTATACTGCTTCAAGATTTACTTTTAAATACAAATAAAGACAAAGAGTAGGATATGGAAACACCTTCGTCAGTAAAGTTCTTACTGTCCAAGCCTGAGAACCTGAGTGTAAGCCCCAGAACCCACATAAAAGAGTTGAATGTGGTGACAACAACCTCATTAGGCCAGCCCTGGGGAGGGAGAGACAGGAGGTTCCCTGGGGTTCTGTGGCTGGTCACCAGCACAGCCTGCTTGGCAAGCATAAAAGGTGTTTAGTGTGGTAATTTGCCATAAAATAAGCCAGAGCTGGAACTAAAAGTGTAACACCTTGGCAACCAAAGGCTGTGGGGAAGGAGTACGGGGTGTGCAGATTGAAGCTAGGGCCTAGTATGTGTTAGCAGTGGCTCTACAGGTGTGCTCTCCCTCAAGCATGGGGCCCTAGATTTAAATCTAGTCCACACGGACCAGCTTTGTGAAACCTAAGTTTATGCCTCAGGGTCAATTCTTTCACTTGGCCCAGTGTCGCACACTTCGGCTCACATCACTCTCATGATATGACCTAATGTCGCACACTTCAGCTCACGTCACCTTCATGACGTCATAGCATTGCACACTTTGGCTCGTGTCACTCTCAGGCCTATGGTTTTCTTCTCCAGCCTCCTGAGTGCTGGGGTTACAAAAGCTTTGACCGCTATGTCTAGCTCTTGGTTATTTTATTTTGCTTTTTTAACTAAATGTCTTTTTTTGTTTCTCCCAGACAGGGTCTTATCCTATAGCCCAGGCTAGCTTCAAATTTGCCCTGATCCTTCTGTCTCAGCCTCCTGAATATTTGGATTATATAACTGACCATGCTAGCCTATGTTTGTTAAGAGTTTCTTGACAGTTTTTCTTACCCCAGTATAGAAAAGTCCACTCAGAGTGAATAAGTAAAGAGTAAAAGGCCCTGCCCTCTGTTTTAAAGTTGATTTGCTTTTTCTTTTGTTTGAGACCAGGTCTCCTGCTGGCCAGACTGTTTGTTCTCAGACTTGCTGTGTAAGCGGAGGGTGGCCTTGAACTTCTGATCCTCCTTCTACCTCCCATGTGCCTAGACTGTAGACTGGTACTATCACATCTACTCCAAAGGTCTTTTCTCAGTAAAGTTAAGCATTGAATCAGATAAGAAGACTGAGGTGGCATACAGCAGCAACACAATCAGAGTAGTTACAGGAGACATCACTCAGTAGGCAAAGGGTCCAATGTCTACTAGCACCACAGACTGGAGAGAGGAAAAAAGACAAGTTACCCTTTAGAAGTAAAGTGTTGCACTCAATTGTAAGGACTTTCGTAGGTTTAGTGCTAGCTTCAGAAAATAATTGTTCTCGCTTCAAAATAAGATATTGAAAAATGTAAACCTCTCTCTCTCTCTCTCTCTCTCTCTCTTTCACACACATACACACACACACACACACACACACACACACACGCACGCATGCATGCATGCAAAACACCCCAATGAATTTTAAATAAATCATTCAAAAAGACGAGTTTTTGTAATTGTCTATTTTTATTTTATGTATGAGCATTTTTCCCCGTGTGTGTCTATATGCAGTGACTAGAGTCCAGAAGCATGTTTCATGTGCCCTGGAACTGAGTTACAGGAGGTTGTTTGCTGCAGTGTGAGTGCTAGGAAGTGAACCCCTATGAGCTCCCTGCAGGGGAAACAGGGCCTCTTAGCACCTGATCCATCACTACAGCCCTTAATTTTCATTTTTTTTTATGTTCTTTACTATCTCAAGAAAGGTGGACTCTCTTATTTCTTAGCCTAGTGAATTTCCTGTAGACATTTCTCAACATAATTGTTATCTAAGTTGTTTTCAACAAGAGTGACTCTGTTGTTATGAATAAAGTTTTATTTTGACTCAAGCATACTCGTTATTTCAAGTATTGTAGATTGTTACCTTTTACTAACTGGCAAGTAGTTTCAACCAGAATCATGAAGTCTGCAAAGCTAAAAATTTGAGCCCTTTGCAAAAAGCATCTCTTCTTATGGTCAAATGGAGATGAAGAACAGAGTCTGAGAGTGTGTCGGCAGCACAGGCTTGCTTTGTGGGTTAGCTGGGAGCCCACAGTGCTGAGCCTAAGAGTTCATCAGTATGGACCACTCTAGATTATATCAGAAAGTGCAAGGATGCTAATGTCTGGTTATCATTTTCACATTTTAGGGAAGTAAAAAGCTTTTTTGTGTGGAGTATTTTAGTTAGTAGAAGAAGACTGCGGTGATCTATACAGTAGATAATTAAGATTGTTGTCAAGTGTCTGCTTTGCTGAAGGCTTATGTCTTCCCAGCACAGGCAAGTGTTGGCACCTGCCTGCTATCTGCGTCACAGGCCATCTCTTCATGGAATGCCCTCACGCTGGTCTCCGGAATGCCACCAAATGCACAAGTTTACTTGTGTAGCTTCATACAGAGAAAATTATTTCAGTATCCTAAATGCTCTGAACTATGGCCATGAGTGGCTTCAGCTTTCTCAAGTCAGAATAGTTTACGTTAAGGTGTTTTCTTTGAATATCTTTTAAGTGCCCAAACTGTACCTGAGACATCCCGGAGAAAACCCCCAAAATTGCTCCAGGTTTTTTTTTTTTTTTCATCAGTTTCAACATCAGATTGACCTAAATTCCTCAAGGATGACGTCATAATTAGGGAATGGTTGGTACTTTAAAAGGTAGTACTTGCCGGGTGGTGGTGGCGCACGCCTTTAATCCCAGCACTTGGGAGGCAGAGGCAGGAGGATTTCTGAGTTCGAGGCCAGCCTGGTCTACAAAGTGAGTTCCAGGACAGCCAGGGCTACACAGAGAAACCCTGTCTCGAAAAACCAAAAAAAAAAAAAAAAAAAAAAAAGATTTATTAAAAAAAAAAAAAAAAAGGTAGTACTTTCTGAAAGTCACCGCAGCAGGAAGGAGAACGGCAGTGTTTGCTTGGAATGAAAGGCTGGAAGGGTTATGCAAGGCTCCACAAGTTCACATTTCCCAGTAGTATATAATGTGACTTCAATGATTTTTCCTTCAATTTATATATAATTTTTTTCTCAAACTTGCATCAAATTGTTAAGATGTTACTCATTAAGTTTTTTGGACCTACTTGCTACAGAACAGACCCTAGCATTTGCTAGGACACCATGAAAAAAAAAACAAACTGTAAAGGTTCTGTGAACTGAGGAAGTTTCAGATCCTATGAACTAGAAGGAATTGCCTAACTCTAAAATGGATACACTCTTCTATAAGTATGTAAAAGTACATCAGTCTTTAATTTTCATTGTTTTCAAAATAGTACTTAAGTGACAGAGGAATTCACTTAAAGTCTCAAAAAAAAAAAAAACTCAGTTGTACTACACTGTGTTCTGTGCTCTAGGAGACAAACGGATGTGCTCCCCTTTAAAGGTGGGGAGGCAAATGTGAAACCCTCATGTTATTAAGTACATAAGATCAGTTATTCAACTCATATTGCTCATTTTGGAAGTTCAAAGAGCAATGAGTAGATCTCTTTGTGGGGTGAAGGACAGCTGAAGACCTGGAGGCAACAGCAGTTCTAAGAGGTCAGTAATGGACATTTCAGTGTAAGGACTCTGAAGGCTCATTTTCGGGGAGACAGATCATTGTGTGTGATTGAAGTACGGACATATGCTGTGGAGGCATGGAGGTTGCAGCTGGTTGGCTATGCAAGTCAGAGCACTGTGGTGGAGAGTTTTGAGTGCTGGGTGTGAGGCATTTGGATTTAATTTACTAGGAAAAGAAGAATGATTAGGGTGATTAATCTGTCAGCAGGACACGGGATGATTAAATCAAGGAGAGAGAAGAGGCATGGCGAGCTTTTGGAATGGGAATGATGGGAGTTTGTTTTATGTATTTATATTTCAAAGGGGCTCAGCTAAAGAGCACATTTTTGTTTAGCATTTTAACTGACGGCTGTAAAAAGAACTTGTCATTCCAAAGGGAGGGGCACTTTTTATATTTCTATGGTAATATATTAATACAGTGTAAATATGCTTAAGTTTATACCCTTGATGTCTTGCATTGTGTTGTGCTCTGATTTAATTCTTACAGCCTTGAAGTTTTATTATTCCCAGCCTAAAGATGAGAACAGTAAGGTCTTGAGATGTCATGCTGCCCAAAGCGCACAGTTAGTTAGGGACAGATTGGCAAAACCTAAAGAGAGCATACTAGGAGGTCTGGGAGTTACTTCTACCCACAAGTTCAAGACCAGTGAAGGAGAAGGAATGGAGGGAAGGAAAGCCCAAGTCCTCAGTTTTAATCACAGGGAATGGAGTTAATCCATCTCCTGAGGTCTCACTGAGCTGCAGTCACCTGGCCTGGTTACAGCTCCATTTATGTTATTTCTCCATACCATTCCTGATCCCTAACACTAACTTTTGAAAACTGTTAGATTATCATAGATTTCTTCATATAAAACTTTTAAATTTTTATTTATTTATTTATTTCATGTATGTGAGTACACTGTCGCTGTCTTCAGACACACTAGAAGACGGCATTAGATGCCCATTACAGATGGTTGTGAGCCACCATGTGGTTGCTGGGAACTGAACTCAGGACCTCTGGAAGAGCAGCCAGTGTTCTTAACAGCTGAGCCATCTCTCCAGCCCTGTATAAAACCTTTAAAGAGTATTTGTATGTTTGATGTGCACACATAAGTTCAGGTACCTGCAGAGGCCAGTAGTTTGATCCCCTGGAGCTAAACTTAACAAGCGGTTGTAAGCTCAGTGTGGGTGCTGGGAACTGAACTAGTGTCCACTGCAAGAGCAGCTCGCACTCCAAGAGGCTGAGCCATCTCCCCAGACTATGTGGCCTTGTTTTTAGTGTGTGTGTGTGTGTGTGTGTACTTTATACATAGTATTTCAAGGTGTGTTTCAGTTTGGTGTACATATATTTCCCCCTAAAACGGAATTCTAAGATAGCCTCTATTCTCTCTTCCAGCAATATGAGCTTAAATATGTTGCCCTCCTAAAATCCATGTTCCTTTGACAACACCTCTCTGCCTCTTGCTTTATGTCTTTGCTTTGGTTATTTGGGTGTCCGTGTATTTATATTTGAGGAACTTACATGGGTGTCCGTGTGTTATATTTGAGGAACTTACATGGGATCAAAGAAAACTGGCTTCTGCATTGATGGGGAGCACGGTCTACTTAAAGTTGTTGGTATTTTAATCCTTGTAAAGATTTAGATATTTGAGAAATGGGTTGGTTGCGTTCATGCTTTCTATGGTTTGCAGAGGCAGAAAGACGGAGGGCGATGGTTCCCTTCTGTTCCTGTGGCACATCCCATTCTGACCGCTGTGGCAAACCTCCCAGCCTTCACTGGTGAGCTTCTCATAGTTACTTTTAGCGATTCAGTTGCCGTCATTCATATGAAGCACTGCATATCATAGTGTTTTAACTGCAAATGGTTTGTGCGTTATATTAATGGTCGTCAAAGCCACTGTTGTCCTTACAGCCGCAGTGAACTATAGTTTGTCATAATTTATATTTGATCTCTCCCACTCCTACAAGGAAATGTGTTTTACTCTCTGAGAGATTCACAAAACATGTCGCAGTCACCAAGAGGAGAAAAACATGTTATCTGGGTGTTGGGTTGGTTATTTTTGACTTCTAATTTATTCGCTCTCACAACCCTGTTCTCCAACTGATGTTACTATGGCACCTTAGCTACAGCACTGAAAACAGGCTAATTATATTCTTTAAAACAGACAACAGTGGTACATCTTGAGACAAGCATCTGGCACTCCGCCTTCTTCCCTCTGTAGCGCCAGTCAGGGCTTCCTGGGACTCTGTTGTTCTTTTTTCTTTTCTTTTTTTAAGTATACATTTTTTTCGTTCCCTTCTGTTTCTGTAAATAGTGGTTTATATTTACTAAAGTCACTAATTGCACATTTAGCTTGTTCCTTTTTGAGCCTTATGCAAGAAGAAAAGTAGAATTATCCTCAGCCATTTATCTGTACTTACTCTTGTTTATTAAATTAATATTCTCAGTATTTATAAATGTCTTCTGACTGTGTAGATATTCATTTCAATAGAACAAACTAATTCTATGTTTTAAATGTCTTTATCTCAAGCATAATTAATCATATCACTAATTTTTAAAATAAGTTAACAGCAACATATAACTTGCTATACCTAGGCTTTACCATTCCTACTCTTCATGTGTCCCTTCTCATCATGTCTTGTTTTGTTTTCTTTATGTTTTACAAGACAGGATTTCATTTTACTGTGTCGTCCTGGCTGTCCTGGAACTCCCTCTGTAGATCAAGCTGGCCTCGAACTCACAGAAATCCACTTGCCTCTGCCTCCCAAGTACTGAGATTAATGGCATGTGCCACCATTGCCAGCAGTTTCTTTATTTTTCCATTGATGTAATATAGTTTCTCATCACACTAACAGTACATGTACTGTCTTGGTCGTATGCTTTACTAAACAGGTATGGGCCATAACAATGTTCCCTTTACCACTTGGCTCTCATCTTTTGTAATGTCCGCAAAATATTCCCTACAACAGCCTTTTTTCTCTGGAGATGTTATGAACTACATTTGTAATTTAAATATAATAGCAAACATTTTTAAAAGGCAGGCTAATAATGTATTTCATGTTAGCCTAAGATTTCCCAGTTAAGAGTGGTCTGTTTCTTAGGGTTTTGCTTTGGGGTTTTGTTTGTTTGCTTATTTGTTTTGACCTGATTTGGTTTGACTACTCAGAAATCCACAAGCTGAAAGCACAGGCCAAAATACAGTGGGTGTATTTCAAATGCCTGTCCTTACCGACTTCAGTTCCAGGTAGGCCTGTGTAGACATGTAACAGCACCTCCAGGAGGAAATAGCATGTTCAAAGTCGTGAGCGTATGGGGAGATATTTTAGGTCCAGCACATAAGCAAGTTGTCAGAAGAATTATTGAGTCAGGAGTATGAGTTTGTTGAATATTCCCTGTGTGTATTTGCAGATTATTCCTAAGACTGTGGGTTCCTCTCTTCAGCGGTGTGTGTGTTTGCTTCAGGCTGGGACTGCTGCTCACTGACAGAACCCTGGCCTAGATGTCTTAGGCCTTCAGCTTGATCTCAGCTCCACCTTTCACCATCTTAAACATTGTTTCCTTGATTGTTAGAAAAGAGCCTCTGTCTGTATTGAACTTTACTAGGAACTTCTTTTTTGGGAGATGAGTCAGACTGGCCTAAAAGGGCTAGGATACCCTCAGACTCACAACAGTATATCCTGCCCAGCTAATTTTCTATTTTTCAGGTTCCTTACTGAGTTGGTGTATTTATTTACCCTTTGGCACCTTTCCCAGTCTTGTGTTTGAGTGGGCTAGGATTTTAATTTTTCTAAGACAAATTATTTCTTTAGAATAATTTGGAAATAATTTCATACTTCAGAAGCGTGATATTTTTCTTTTGTTATAGAGTCTATATTTAAAAAAAAAAAGAACAAAAAAACTTCTAACCAAACTAGAATTCATGTGTCTTGGGGATAAACTTCGAGTTCTTAGCGTTCAGCCAAACTGAGTGTTTGCTTGCTCTTTATATGGGAACTGCAGAAGGATGCTGAACCGCTCAACTGCCACTACGTGAGTTTTAACGCTTGTATGTAGCTGCTTTAGGACCAGGTAGACACAGTTGAATCTCGGTATTATAAAGGGACACCATTTGCTTCTGTATCTTAGGATACCCTGATCGCAGTATTTTATGATAACACGGGCAAAGGTCTCCCTTCCCACCCCAGTTTGTCTTAGTCTGTCCTTTACTTAAAGTCATTATCACTCCCTATACGTCTTGGTTTTGTTTCTAGCAAGGTCTTGTTTAGCCCAGACTGGCCTTGAAGCTTCTGTGAACACAATAACAGATTTGTGTTCTTGAACCCCCTGCTTCGGCCTGTTGAATGCTGGGATTGCAGCCATTCATTTCATACCTCAAATAACTCTTAATGTGTGTCACTCCAAAGCTTACATTCTTTTAAGATTATTTATTATTATATGTAAGTACACTATAGCTGTCTTCAGACACTATAAACCAAAAGATCTCATTACGGATGGTTGTGAGCCACCATGTGGTTGCTGAGATTTGAACTCAAGACCTTTGGAAGAGCAGTCAGTGCTCTTAGCCACTGTGCCATCTCTCCAGCCCCCCCAAAACTTAAATTCTTAGTAAAGACATTTAAAAAGAATTCCAAATAATGACTCTGAATTGAAGTAAATACTGGTGAAGAGAAAAAATTGTTTCCCTTTGTCTTTGTATATTTCATTTCTTTTTTTTTTTTTAACTATGTTTAAAATACCCTGAGAAATCCCTTAGAGTGGTTGAGATTTCCAGGTAGTAAATCAAGCTTTGCTAAAATGGTCTTTTACCCTGATCTTCCTCTTTTTTTTTTTTTTTTTTTTGTAATGAATGAAGATATCCCCCTGTGTTTTTAATTCTGATAAGCATTTTTCCATCTGTAAATAAATAATCTTTTGAGTTGTTTACAGGAGAGACATACAGAGCTAACTGTATAAACAGACAACCCTAACTACAAAACCCCAAGACATTGCTGGATATATAGAGTGTTTTTCTAAAGCACACACATATAGACGTCTGAACTTGTATTACAAACCTGACATGAACAGAACGATCCTTTTTGTAGCAGTACTGTTTTGACTCTGGGTCATGCGGTAGGCTGGAGTACGCCTTAGCAAAGGTTATAAATCTGGGAAGAAAAGTTATGGTTGGCATACATTTTTACAATCTTTGCCATCTTACAGCACAAATCCCAACTTGTTTAAATTGTGAATATTTACTTTACAAAGTAAGAGATTATTTTAAAATATAATTAAGTTAAACATGTACTACTTATTTAGAAGCTAATGGTTTTTGCGTATTTATAAAATTCACAAGAATCAAATATATACTATTCATATTGCAATACTATTATGTTATATATTTTAAAGTAAAACACACACAACACACATAGATTTGGAATGGGGCCAAATTTAGACTCTGGAGGCATACTGTTCTGTGACTTAAATTACAATCATATGTATTTGAGCACAGATCAAATTTTCAGTCTGAAGTTGGTGAGAAGCCTAATTATTTGACCAGGTTACTATTTATATAGCCCATTCTGTGGCTGTCTGTGGGTAATCCACAGCTGGCAGGATGCAAGCTTGGGGAGGTTCCTATTTCATGCTGTCACAGTTTGCAGAAAAATAAGAGAGGGAAGCTTTAAAACTCTTCTCATTAAATAAAGGACTAAAAAAGCAAGTATATACACATTACTATAGAGACAGATGCTGTAGAAATCGCCTCATTTAATTTTCTTAGTGACTGAAATAGCAAGAAACGCAGCTGGGGTGCTGATACTTTTCAAGTGGCATGTGTCTAAAGAAAAAAACGTTGGGAATATTTTTTAATAGTGTTTCAAACATTACCTTTTAGAATAATTGAATCGTTGTTAGGAATTAGTGGTATGGAGTTCCTAAGCGTGAAAACATTATGTTATTAGGGTAAGAAACATTGTGATAGCCACTGGAAGGATCAAGGCTGGCACTCATGACACAAGAGAACAGCACAACAAATCTATTTGGCCGACTTTCCGGGGACACAGGAGGACGTAGAAGGGAAGTCTCACAGCCTTGGGGAAACTATGTAAAATTCTGAAGAAATAATCTTTTACAGAATCAAGCTTAGGCAAAGAGGCTATGATGTAATATCTAATGGTATCAAATGACAGGTGAGGAAATAGCACTGAGCAAACCTTGTCTTTCCAGATTCTTCTTGTCCTCCAGGAATAGGACAGAACTCTAGAACAAGGCTCTTGCAGCCTACTTTCATGTTCATGTAAAATAGGAACTCTCGCACAGAAGTACTCTCCGCACTTCTCTCCTATTAAGGTGCCATATCTTGGTGTACAGTGTCCTGAGCCCCAACACAGTTACAGATTTAAAAGTCTCTCTTTAATTTTTCTGAATGCATGAGGGCAAAAAACTGCCTTCACAAATAGATCCTAATACAAGTGGCTGCCGCCACAAAATTTATCCTTTTAGAGTATTATGATCAACCTGACGGATGAAAGTTATTGGGAAAACGTTCTGTTTTTCTCTTTCTCTCTTCAACGTTCTGTATCCTCCTACGTGAGTGACCAGCCTTTCAATAACAAGTTGATACTTCATAACACTTTGTAACTTTAGCTTGTTTGTTGAGGTGAACAGGTAACTTTTGTTTGTTGAGGTAGATGGGGTCTCATTTATATTGCCTAGGCTAGCTTTGACCTCTGCAATCTTCCAGGCTCAGACAAGGACAAGTGTGCAAGATCGTGCCTGGGATTTTCACAACCCTTTAACGGCATTTCTTGCCTGTTGTCATTATTTTCCCTTCTTTCTGCCTAGTTTAAAACAAGCCCCTTCCCTGGTTCTTTGCTCTGATTATCCTCCCTTGGTTTTTCCTTCTGTTTCTTTACTGTGTTGCTTTCTTTGAAAAGATGGAATGGTCAAAATCCATGCTTAATATCTGCCCTCTGAAGCTGGTCCTGGTGTTTTGTGCCTGTTATCCAGCACTTGGGGAAGGAGAGTATCGGATCTAAAGGCCAAAGCCAGCCTGAGCTGCATGGCAGACCCTGTGTCAAACAAACCATCCCCCGGAAAAGAACTGTCCTCTTATTCCCTCTTTCATCAAAATCAAGTTCCTCTGTTTTGATTTCAGAATGATTTTCTAAATGAGAGTGATGAACAGTATGCATGACATACGTTTCATAATAATTGCCAAATTGGAAGGTGTTAGTCCAGTGCCTGGTACACCAGAACTAATCAGTAAATTTCAGATGGTTGTATCAACATTCACTGATTATCTCTGGGCTTGATTGATATTCCTTACCCTCCTCTCCCCAGTCCTTCCAACCCTCTGTAGTTTACTCTCACAGCAAGTGCCTTTACCTAGTCATCACATCCTGTGTGTGCCCAGTGCCTTCATCTCTGCCTCACCATAACCTTGAGCACATTAGCATATTCTTGGAATCCCCTGTCAGATTTCTCTGTCACGCGTTCTCCTTGCTTGCCTTCCATCATTCTTTCCTTTCCTGTCTTGCTTTCATCTGTTCTCTTATTGGTCCACATTCCCTCCCTTGGTAATCAGAACCATAACCTTCTTCTAACATATTTCTCATGACTCAAACTTTTTAATGGAAATGTTGAACAGATGCTGTATTTACAATGTGACCCTAGTCTTATTCTGAACTTTTCTATTCAACAATTAAACCAGATTTTTAAAAAAAAAATTACTTAAACATCATCTTTGAATTCTACTTTTTGCCTTTTACATCTTAAAACAGTCCATTGGTTTCATACTTAGAACTCCAGCGTGACTTTCTCTTACACAGCCAACAGCAGGGTGTTATTAGCTGTTGGTAAATTGTTGCTGTCCCATTTGGCTTTCTTGCCTTTTTCTGTAATCACACTCTTTCTCCCTACACTGCAGCCTCCCCACACTCCCATGTGGCTGTTCAGTGCCTCCTGACTGCCCCACAGACCTCTGTATTAGCACAGCCTAGAAGTCTGTCCCTGTGCCTTGACTAGTCTCCTCTCTGTACCTCCCAAACCACCCTCTTTCACATCTGTCCCTATCTACCTATGTCTCCATCCAGAAAGCATTAATATAAGCTAGAAAGGTTTTATCATGAGAAATGTAAATAAACAGTATTTTAAAATATGGTTTTCCTGGCATGAAACTAATTTTATGTTATAGCCCTGATTACTTTCTTATTATTTAAAAATTCTAACTAAAAATAAGTATTAAAAAAAATCCAGGCATTGCGACGTACACCTGTAATCTCCAGACTTCTAGAACTTTCCAGGTCTCCTTGGTTAACATAGGAGACACTTTCTCAAGACTAGAAACTAAGATCAAATAAGTTTAGTTAAGATATTTTTAAGGTAAAATATAAACTATTCTCTTTATAAACATTGTGTCTAAACCACTGAAAAAATGATGAATGTTTGTAAGAAGTGAGGATTCCATCTGCCTCCATTAGTTTTTCTGAAATTTTAATGTACTTAGTATTTTCTTGAGTATTTTTGTGTTATAGGTTCCAAGTGTTCTTGGTAGTGCATATATAAAATCTAATATGAAATGTGTTTCTTTGCAGTAATGGCATGTATCAAACATATAGTGCTCACATGATAAATGTTTTTCTAGTTAAATACTGCCATTTCTGCTGTGGACTTTATATTAAGTTTGTACAAGCATTGGTATTTGAGTGAATCTTGTAGAATCATCAAGGATACTTACCCCAAATTTAAGGTTTTATTTAGGCATTCCTCTTTTTTTCTTCTTTTTTTTTTATTGAATATATTCTTAATTTACATTTCAAATGTTATACTCCTTCCTGGTTTCCCCCCTCCCCGAAAACCCCCACCCCATCCTCCCACCTCCTACCTCCAAGAATATGCTCCTCCACCCAACCCACTCCCATGACCCCACTAGATTTCCCCACACTGGGTCTTCTATTAAGCCTTCACAGGACCAAAGACCTCTCCTCCCACTGATGCCCGACAAGGCATTCCACTGCCAATCTTTTGACTGAAACCACATGTACCCCTTGGTTGATGGCCTAGTCCCTGGGAGCCCTGGGGCATCTGGTTGACTGACATTGTCATTCTTCCCATGGGACTGCAAACCCCCCCCCAGCTCCTCCAGCTTGCCCTCCAACTCCTCCATAGTGAACCCCACGCTCAGACCAATGGTTGGCTGCTAGTATTCGCCTCTGTATTTATAAGGCTCTGGCAGGACCCCTCTGAAAGACAACCAACCTCCTTTCAGTACACACTTCTTGTCATCAATAGTAGTTTCGGGGGGTTGGTAACTGTTTATAGGATGAATCCCCAGGTAGGGCAATCTCTGAGTGGCCATTCCTTCAGTCTTTGCTCCACTCTTTGACTCCATAGTTGTTCCTGTGATTATTTTGTTCCCTTTCTCAGAGGAACCAAATCACCACCACTTTGGTCTACCTTCTTCCTGAGCTTCCTGTGGTCTGTGAATTATAACATGTTTTGAGCTTTTGGGCTAATATCCACTTATCAGTGAGTGCATACCATGTGTGTTCTTTTGTGATTGGGTTACTTCACTCAGATTGATACTTTCTAGTTCCATCCATTTGCCTAAGAATTTCATGAATTCATTATTTTTAATAGCTGAATTGTGTATATATACCACAATTTCTATATCTATTCCTCTGTTGAAGGACATCTGGGTTCTTTCCAGCTTCTGGCTATTATAAATAAGGCTTCTATGAACATAATGGAGCATATGTCCTTATTGCATGTTGGAGGATCTTCTGGGTATATGCCCAGGAGTGGTATAGCTGGATCCTCAGCTAGTACCATGTCCAATTTTCTGAGGAAGTGCCATACTGATTTCCAAAGCAGTTTTACTAGCTTACAATCAATCCCACCAGCAGTGGAGAAGTGTTCCTCTTTCTCCACATCCTCTCCAGCATCTGCTGTCCACTGAGCTTTTCATCTTAACCATTCTGACTGGTGTGAGGTGGAATCTCAGGGTTGTTTTGATTTGCTTTTCCCTAATAACTGAGGATGCTGAACATTTCTTTAGGTCCTTCAGAGCCATTCGAGTTTCCTCAGTTGAAAATCCCCTGTTTAGCTCTGTACCTCATTTTTTAATAGGGTTATTTGACACTCTGGAGTCTAACTTCTTGAGTTCTTTGTATACATTGGATATTAGCCCTCTATCAGATGTAGGATTGGTAAAGATCTTTTCCCAATCTGTTGGTTGCTGTTTTGTCCTATTGGCAGTGTCCTTTGCCTTACAGAAGCTTTGCAGTTTTATGAGTTCCCATTTGCCAATTCTTATTCTTAGAGCATAAGTCATCAGTGTTCTATTCAGGAAATTTTCCCCTGTGCCCATGTGTTCAGTGTTCTTCCCCACTTTCTCCTCTATAAGCTTCAGTGTATCTGGTTTTATGTGGAGGTCCTTGATCCATTTGGGCTTGAACTTTGTACAAGGAGATAAGAATGGGTCGATTTGCATTTTTCTGCATCTGACCTCCAGTTTATTCAGCACCATTTGCTAAAAATGCTATCTTTTTTCCACTGGATGTTTTTAGCTTCTTTGTCAAATATCAAGTGACTGTAGGTATGTGGGTTCATTTCTGGGTCTTCAATTCTATTCCGTTGATCGTCCTGCCTGTCTCCATACCAATACCATACATTTTATCACTATTGCTCTGTAGTAGAGCTTAAGGTCAGGGATGGTGATTCCCCCAGTAGATCTTTTGTTCTGGAGAATAGTTTTCACTATCCTGGGTTTTTTTGTTTTGGTTTGTTTTGGGTTTTTTTTTTTTTTTTTTGTTTTTCCAAATGAATTTGCCGATTGCTCTTTCTAGCTCTATGAAGAATTGAATTGGGATTTTGATGGGGATTGCATTGAATCTGTTGATTGTTTTTGACATGATGGCCATTTTTACTATATTAATCCTGCCAATCCATGAGCATGAGAGATCCTTCCATCTTCTGAGATCTTCTATGATTTCTTTCTTCAGAGTCTTGAAGTTCTTGTCATACAGATTTTTCACTTCCTTGGTTAGAGTCTCACCAAGGTATGTAATATTTTTGTGACTATTGTAAAGGGTGTCATTTCCCTAATTACTTTCTCAGCTTGTTTATCCTTTGAGTAGAGGAAGGCTACTGATTTGTTTGAGTTAATTTTATATCCAGCCACTTTGCTGAAGTTGTTTATCAGCTTTTGGAGGTCTCTAGTGGAATTTTTGGGGTCGCTTAAGTATACGATCATATCGTCTGCAAATAGTCATACTTTGACTTCTTCCCTTCCAATTTGTATACCTTTGACTTCCTTTTGTTATCTAATTGCTCAGGTTAGGACTTCGAGAACTATATTGAATAGATAGGGAGAGAGTGGGCAGCCTTGTCTGGTCCCCGATTTTAGTGGGATTGCTTCAAGTTTCTCTCCATTTATTTTGATGTTAGCTACTGATTTACAGTATATTGCTTTCACTATGTTTAGGTATGGGCCCTGAATTCCTGATCTCTCCAAGACTTTTATCATGAAGGGATGCTGAATTTTGTCAAAAGCTTTTTCAGCATCTAATGAAATGACCATGTGGTTTTTTTCTTTGAGTTTGTTAATGTAGTGTATTACATTGATGGATTTCCCTATATTGAACCATCCCTGCATCCCTGGGATAAAGCCTACTTGTTCATGGTGAATTATTGTTTTGATGCATTCTTGGATTCGGTTGGCCAGAATTTTGTTGAGAATTTTTGCATCAATGTTTATAAGGGAAATTGGTCTGAAGTTCTCTTTCCTTGTTTGATCTTTGTTTGGTTTAGGTATAAGCGTTATTGTGGCTTCATAGAATGAATTGGGTAGTGTTCCTTGAGTTTCTATTTTGTGGAATAGTTTGAAGAGTATTGGTATTAGCTCTTCTTTAAGATCTGATTATTTAGCCATTCCTAAACATACACACAGTTTCTCTTATTCTCACTTACACTAGCTGTGTGGCCGTGACCGCTCTAATTTCATCTCCTTTTCCCTTTTCCAGGGCTTCTTTCTCACAGTCTCCCCAGAGTCGGTGTTGAAAGTGGCTCGCTACGCTGCCGAGAACAACAGGGTCTTCACTTTGAACCTGTCTGCACCATTCATCAGCCAGTTCTTCAAGGAAGCCTTGATGGAAGTCATGCCTTATGTTGACATTCTCTTTGGAAATGAGACGGTGAGTTGCTTTAGAAAAACAAAACAAAATAATCTAAGATGTTGTAGTACTCTCCATTCAGGAGGCAAAGGCAGGCAGACCTATGAGTTGAGAACCTGTCTCCAAAAAAACAAAACAAAAAGATAGTTTGTCTGTTTTGGGACTATGTATATGTTTAAGAATGCATAAATGTAAATTTGGGTATAATATAAATAAAAAATAAGTAAATTCTGGGTAATTATTCTTAATAATTGTATAAGATTCACTCAATGTGAGTTTCTCTAGCACTGTATTTTCTGTTTTTTCCTAAAGAATAACTTCTTACTAAAATTATTTTTTTAAAGATTAAATCATTGGGGAATGAATTACATATATTAAAAGTCATCCTTCTTACTCTATATTTTTTCTCTTCTGCAAATGCATATATATGACTTACAAGTATGACCACAACGTAGACTTAAAAGAACAAAAAAATAACCGTTTCTCACTTTTAAAATCTTCTATCTGAATCTATTTTTTTTATTTTATTTTATTTTTTTAATTTACATTCCAAATCATTTCCCCTTTCCCGTTTCCTCCCTCCCCGAAAGTCCCATAAGCCCCCTTCCCTCCCTCTTTTCCCCATTCAACCCCCCCTTGTTACTCTGTCCTGGCGTTCCCCTACATCCAGTCTTTCCAGGACCAGGGGTCTCTCCTTCCATCTTCTTAGAAATCTATTGATATGCGGATTGTGTCTAGGGTATTCCGAGATTCTGGGTCAATATCCCCTTATCAGTGACTGCATACCATGTGTGTTCTTTTGTGATTGGGTTACCTCACTAAGGATGATATTTTCAAGATCTGACCATTTGCCTAGGAATTTCGTGAATTCATTGTTTTTAATTGCAGAGTAGTATTCCATTGTGTAAATATACCACATCTTCTGAATCCATTCCTCCGTTGAGGGACATCTGGGTTCTTTCCAGCTTCTGGCTATTATAAATAAGGCTGCTATGAACATAGTGGAGCATGTGTCCTTATTGCATGCAGGTAAAGCCTCTGGGTATATGCCCAGGAGTGGTATAGCCGGATCCTCCGGGAGTGTCATGCCCAGTTTTCGGAGGAACCGCCAGACTGCTTTCCAGAGTGGTTGTACCAGCTTGCAATTCCACCAGCAGTGGAGGAGTGTTCCTCTTTCTCCACATCCTCGCCAACAACTGCTGTCTCCTGTGTTTTTGATCTTAGCCATTCTGACTGGTGTGAGATGGAATCTCAGGGTTGTTTTGATTTGTCTGAATCTATTTAAAGTTAATAAATTATGAACAAATATCGATATTATAGTCTTCATTTTATTTATTACTGAGATAATTTTGGAACAATTTGTTTATCGTCATTGAAAATGTTACAATAGAATTTCACTTGAAGTATTACAGCTTCTTTTAAACAGTGATGTATTTTCTCCCATAAATCAAGGAAAACTTTAAAAATATAGAATAGGGTAAGCTTTGACTGAACCTTCATGTAAGGTTAGCCATATCAATGAACTTTTATGAATGTTGGAAGTTTTCTGTTACACTGATCACCCTGGAATTTCCACATGTACCCATGCAATAAATGGTCAAATAAATAAATGTGAACTTTAAAGGACTAAATTTATAAATAAAGGCATTAATCTTTGATTGATGCTAAAGAGAAGAGACTTAGGGAAACAGAAAAGAATAGTCCCCCCAAGTGACTTTTATGTTTACAGAAAACGTTGATGATATCAAAATGTTCTTCACTTTTAAAAAAAAGTGTGTAAAGCATAGCAACAGTCAACAAATAAAAGGTTAATTAAAATTAATCAAAAATTAAATACTTTTATGGCCAAGAATAGCTGAACACACCTGTAACACATCACTGAGGATACAGATGCAGAAGGATAGCGTGTCTAAGACTAGATTGGTACAAAGAGAGACCTTAAATAACAAAAAAAAAAATGGATTTTTTGCTTCAAAGAACAAGCTCCAGAATATGGAACAACACCCATACTATCGGAGAGAATAGTTATCAATGTCCAAATGTATAACTCGGTGACAAGAAAACTATCATGGGGATGCATCCTATCACTCTGGAGGTTGAAGCAGAGGATCAAGAGCTGAGGCCACCCTGGGCTGTCTACAGGGAAACGGTCTTAAAACAGCCACACACATAATTGTAATTTGCACCCATACATCAGTCAAAGGACTTAAGTAATCAGTTCTCAAAAAAAAAAAAAACCCACATTACAAATGGTCAGTAAACACGTGAAAAGATAGTCAACATCTCTGATCATTAGAGAAACATAAATGGACCTAAAGTTAGACAGTGCTTCATACCCATAAGCCTGATGGAGAACCTGAACCCTGTGTATTGCTGATTAGAATGCGAAGTTATAAAGCTCTTATCGAAAAAAATTGATTATAGAATTATTAACATCACTCAGCAATTCAACATCTTAGTCTGTCACAAAAACTCAAGGACTTACACACCAATGTGTTTCAACATTATTCTCAACAGCCTGTGGTCTAGGCAAAGAGATTATGTTGATGTGGTTCATTGGTTGGTTGGTTGGTTGGTTGGTTTGGTTTTTGAGACAGACAGGGTTTCTTTGTGTCCTTGCTGTTCTGGAACTTACCCTGTAGACCAGGCTAGATTTGAACTCATAGAGGTCTACCTGCCTGTGCTCCCAAGTACTGGGATTAAAGGTATAGGCCACTATGCTCAGCTGCTAATCAAATTTTTAATGAGCAAAATTTCTAATATATATGGATGGAATATTATTCAACGTCAAAGAAAAACTTCCATACATATGCTTTATGAATGTCTTAAAAACATTCTGTAAAGCGTAAAAAGCCAGATGTAGCAAACAACTATTGGATTTCTCTGTAGGCCTGGGAGTGCAGCTGAGGGTAGAGCAACTATTTACTACGGGAAGTTCCATATATTCAAACCCAACACCATGGCAGGAGGTTTAAGTAAATTCAAAACAAACACTAGAACATTGGATTCTAGTGGTACAGGGCAGGGGTGGACAGTGATGATGGCCGCACACAGCTGTGAATGTGTTAACACTGAACTGAGCACTTAAAATGGTAAGGTTTATCTTACACAGAGTTAACAACTTTATAAAAATTGATTCTACAAACTAGTAACGTTGGATTAGGTCTTAGTATAAATTATTTAGTAATATTTTCATACCTAGAAGACAAAACTATAAGCTGCTACATGCTACATGTCATGTTGAACAACTTTTTCTTGTCTTTTGTTTGTGAATCCTGTTCATTTGCATTCATTTCAACAACTATTCATGTAGTAAAGCCTATTACAGCCAATCAATAACTAATAGAAGTCAAGTCCATTGTAAGGTCTATGTGGTATGAACTATAGAATAAAGGTGGCTTCAGGGAGATCCCATGTGTTTGGTATTTTATTGAAGCAGTCAGTAAAGGACTTCGGACAAATAAACAGCCACCTAGGGCAATACCCGATATTTGCTCTGCGCTTTACTGGTGAGGTTGAATGAAGCTGCATTTGCATATAATACAGTCAAATAATTCAGCACCTTAATGATACCAAGTAGCCAGATGTCAGAATCAGATGTTTCAAATGTTAATCTGCTAGAAATATCAGCTAAGGTGATGCAGTTTAATAGAGATAATAAAGATGATATTGTATTTGATTACGAAGTGCAAGTAGATTAATGTTTTAGCTTTTGAACATATTACCATTGTTCTCCTTGAACACTTTAGTAATAAGAGTAAATTATCTTCCATTCTTAAAGAAAGAAAACAGACATTTTTTGTTGTAAAAATGGACTGTAACGTAAAATGTAGTTAGCAAGAAATATATGTGTATGTATTTCACATGGTTACTTTACATTTCCTCTTTTCCCTTCCTAGCCCCCCAAAATCTACTTAATATTTGATTTCCAAGAATGATGATAATCAGCTGATATCAAGCACACTGAACTTTTATTTTGTTCCTGGTTGTCCCGTTCCTTTTCTGGAAGGGTTTGGATCTTAGTATCAATGATTTCCCAGTAGTCTTAGTTAAAAATGAAATGCTTTAGCAAGACGGGCCTAGCAATGCCTGACTACAGACTGAAGCACATCTGAGGTGGAAGCAAGGGGAGTACATGGTCTAGGCTAGCCTGGAACTTGGAAGCAAACTTTGTCTCAAGATGAGTAAATAAAAACCAGAGTCTGGAGACATGGCTCATCCAGCACCTACCACTGTCAATAACTCCTGTTCCAAAGGATCAGATACTCTTAGACATACAAGCAGGCAAAACATCCATACACAAAAAGTAAGTAAATAAAGACAGCTTGCCCACCAACCTTATTCCTTCATAGACAGTAATCAGTGATCCCCAAGAAACAAGTAAAAGACAAGCTTGCATCAATTGTCTCAACATACTTACCACTCACAGTGGTTCTCAGCCTGCCTAACACTGTGACCCTTTAAATACAGTTCCTAACGTTGTGACCCCCAACCATAAAATTATTTTCATTGCTACTTAATAACTGTAATTTTGCTGTTGTTATTCACTGTAATATAAATATCTGTGTTTTCCGATGGTCTTGGGTGACCCCTGTGAAAGAGTCTTTTGACCTCCTGAAGGGGTTACGACCCACAGATTGAGAACCACTGAGGCCATAGCATTCAGAATTAAGCTAAGTATCCATACAGAATGTTTGGTCTGAGGCAGCTGAGTTGGAACTCTAAGGGTTCTGAAAAGCCATTTTTTTGAGAGTGAAAAGTAGCAGAAAAGAAAGCTGTATGTGGTGGCTCAGGACTGCAGCCCAGCACTTGTAAGGAAGAGGCAGATTTGTTTCAGATAAGCCAGGGCTACACAGAAAGTTCAATCCAGCCTGGGTTACTTATTGTGATTCTTGTCTCAAAAAAAAAATTATAAACTAAGTAAAACGATGAGGAGGAATAAGTCTCTGCATTTGAAAGAGTTTTGAATCCTCTCTTAGTCACTCTTCAGACTGAAAGTAGAATTCATAAGCTAGTGAAGGAAGGATGTGTGCTTATGCGTCTAGTAATTGGAAGGCAGAGAGGCAGGAGGATCAAAAGTTTGAAGCCAACCCAGGCAACATGAATTCCTGTTTCAAAGGCAAGAAAAAGAAAATGTTTGAAAACAATTAGATGCATCCTAAGAAAAATAGGAACATTGTTGATCCAGTGTTCTGATATAGACATTACTCTATCGTTTAGAGTAAGAAGTACTTAACAGGAACTCCAAATGCAACTCAGTTAGTGGATTGCTGGCCTGGCTACAGCCCCACAGGCCTGTACTCCGGGTATTTGGCAGGTAGAAGAAAAATCAGCCATTCTCAGTCAGCTTGGGCTATACTATATGTTCCTGTCTGGAAAGACAGACCGCGTAGAAAGCCAGAAGGCTAAGCATTCCAGCCATTTTCCAGCATGCAGTTCACTGTTAGTGTATCCACAGTGCTGCACCACCCTTCCCATGATCCATTTGCAGAATTTTTCCTTCATCCCAAGCAGAAGCTCTGTGCAAATTAAATAATAACTCCACCCATATTCTGTCTTCCCAGCCCTGGTAGTCATTTTTCTTTTGCGTATCATCAAGAGTTTGCACATACTAAGTACCTTATATGATTAGCTTCATTTGATAATTATCTAACATCCTTGGCTTATTTCCCATAATGTTTTCAAAGTTTGTTCTTGTTATAGCATATCTTAGAAGTATATTGTTTTCTAAAGTTGAATAATCTCTCTCTTTCTCCCCCCAAGACACTTCTTCCCACCTGCTTATTCCAGGGTTCAGACACAAGAGTCTTTTCTGTTCTAGACAACTGGCCCACCACTTGTCTGTCCCACAGCCTTCCCTGAAATTCAGAAATGCACTGAGACATGTTCTTCTTTTCTCAATTACAATCATTTAGTAAGCCAGTCTGATGGCTGATGTGGCTGAGGAAGGAGGATTGCCAAGAGTTCGAGGCCAGCTTAGACTATAGATCCAGACCTGGCCTTTTAAAAAAGCAAGGAAAATAAATAAATGAATAGTTAAATAAAGAAACAAAACCTTTGATTAACCCTACTATTACATTGTATTTTCAACTTTTAAATGAAATGCCTGAATTCATAGGTTATATTAACTAAAGTAGCTTTGCTTCCTCTCTAGTATATAAACTCTTTAGATATTATATTTTTGATTAATTTTTTAACATCTTCCAAGTTTAAACATTTTCTCTTAGCAACATCATTTTTCAACTAAACTCACATGCTATCGACTTAATAAAGGCCATTCAACCTGCAGGTAATTATGAATTATATCCGTTGACATCAGCTCATGCTAGCTGCTTCGTAGTCCTTGTCTACCTGTACATGATTAAAGAACTCGATTGTTCTTGTTTTTTCATTATTATTAAATTAAGAAGTTTTTGAATAGAGTCATTTTGAAAATGGTTCTTAAGAGTAATACCTTTTAAGGTTCCCTAATCACTAGATGATTAACCTGCCAGGATTAAGTACACTCAACTTTGCCTTGGGATGCTCAGCTCTCAAATAAGGTCAATTATCTCCTGATAATGACTACTTTGTCAAGAGTTACCACTTAATTCCACAGTGAAGCGTCACATCACCCATACAGTGCACTATAAGGTATTTAAGGTAGAAAAATACAGCTTGAAATTGGCCAGAAGAGCTCTGTTGAATTATTTCATATGTTCTGGGAATAATATGTTGCTTATTAGCCCTCCCTTTTGTGCACAGTATTTTGACTCTGACAAATGACTTAATTTTATAAAGATATCCCATAACCCTGCTTCATCAAATCCTTCTCTGGTGAATTTGCTGCACTCCCATTTCTTTACAGGGAGTCCTGGATTAAAGCTTTTGACTTCACAGCTTACATAAAGAGCAGGAAAGCTGAGATTACTTTCTTCCTTCAACATGAGCTGCTTTTGTTGTTAAGACAGGGTTTCCTCCATATCCTAGTTGGCCTTGAAATGGAGATGCTCCAGCCTCAGTATCCACAGTGCTAATATTACAGGTACCACTGTGCCTAACTGTTCCCCTTCCTCCCTCTTCTTCTCTCTCTCTCTCCCTTCCTCTCCCATCCTCATTTCCTCCCTCTCTTTCTCTCATATCTCCCTCCCTCCCTCTTGTCGCTCTCTGAGTGGTTTAGTAATAAATGAATTATAAATCAATGGAGAGAAGTCTGCTGTTTGCTGGTGTGGTTGTTCACTTACTGAGAAGTCACTGAGTCGTTTTTGAGTGGTGATGAAGCTAAATGACCAAAGAGAGAAGTGTTACTTGAGACATCAGAATATTTTGAAAAAAAGTAAAATTGACTTTAGGTGTTTGATCCATATCTTCTGAACCTAAATGATAGCTTTAATACAGGGCATCACAATAGCCCAGGCTAGCCTTGGGCTCACATCAGTCATTCTGCCTCAGCCTCCAGTCATCCTTTTTATGAAACCAAGTGGGAATGTGTGAGCTTCTCCTCCTTTTTGATTTGTGTGATGCTGGGAGAGGGCAGAGACTTCATTGATTTTTGTTTGTTTGCACTGCTAAACTTTTACATTTTTAAGCAGTTTCTTAAATCATCACTAATCTGTTTAAGTAGAATGAGAGGACTCAGTCTGTAGAGCCTTGTAACCACAAGGACTGAGTTTGATCCCCGGAACTTTGCTAACGGGCCAGTTCTGCATCTAATGAGATATCCTGTCTCAAAAAGAAGAGGTGAGCAGCTTTCCTGAAGAACAGCAGGCGGGTTGTTCCTGCCGCTACAGGGAGGCACACATACAATTGCCCCACACATCTGTCAATGCTTTGCCTACACACATCTTCATTCACACACTGACTTTTGGTCAGGATTTTCTGGTCCTTTGTAAAGATATAATTATTAAGTTTTAGAAACTCGATCAAACCAACATATATTTTATACTCAGCTTTTTGTCAAGTCTAATTCTTTAAGGTATATAGTAAATCCTAAGCATTTGCAGGAACAGTTTTTCCTTTTATCAACCCGCTTTCAACCTGAATATGAGAAGTGGAGCTGTATCTGATGATGGATGGAAGTCACCTTTCCAAGCCTGTTCATAGAAAGCTCTGCACTCCTCCTGAGGGGAGCCTGTGATGCCAACAAACCTTAGGTTGCTGTAAGTGCAGCCAAGAAAATGGGAACCCCTTAGTGTTTGAAACTTACAGTGATTTGTACAATTTTGGCCCATTTAGCTTTTCTGAATGAAAATGAAATGTCATTTAGCACAGAACATAGTATCTATCATATGACTGCGGCTTAGCTTCTAATTCTTTCCTCCAAGTCTTTCTAACATACCCTACCCGTTCACTCTCTCTTACTGTTTCTCCTGGGGCCCTTGCTCTGAATGGCTCTGTAAGGAGACCCATAGGACAAAGGATTAATGTCTTCTGTCTGTAGATGAGGACTTGAGGTCCGTGTCAGCCACACGAGTGCTTCAAGTGTGAGATGACCCCCGGCTGGGGCATGTGGCAGCCTTGCGAGAAACCTTGAGTCAGAGGCACCCCACTTGCCAACCTACGTTCACATCAGTGTTTCTGTACAGATTTTCTTGGGTTTTGTTCTGTTGCTTCTGTTGTCATTGTTTACATTAGTCTTGGGTTATTTTGTCAAAGTAATGTTTTGGTTACTTAAATTGTTTCTTTCTTGTTCCTAACTACTTTAATTTTTAGTGCACAAACTATTTCTGTGGTTTCATATGAATGCAGAAGGTTTAGCAGAAGCATCACACCCATCATCCTCACCGCCCTCTTTCCACATTCTCTCAAAGTTCAAACCTGCTTCGTGTTGACTGATTGGTTTTCCTATAACCCAAACTGGCCTCAAATTCACCCTGTAACTGAAGACAACCTTGGTCCTTCTGTCTATGCCCACCACTTAATATGATGCTGGGGAGTGAGCCCAGGCCTGCATACGACTGGGCAGGCCCTCTATCAGCTAGGCCTCAACTCTAGACATATTTCTAAATCTCAGTAATCTCTGGCTCATATCCATCTGTTTCTTTAAACACAGTTGTTTGTTTCATAGAGAGCTGCACAGTATGGGTCTGTTTTGTACTTCCTGGGTTTTTTTCAACAAGTATGTCTTTCTTTTAATATTTATTCATTTAATCTATATGAGTACACTAATGCTGTCTTCAGACACACCAGAAGAGGGCATCAGATCCAATTAAAGATAGTTGTAAGTCACCATGTGGTTGCTGGGAATTGAACTCAGGACCTCTGGAAGAGCAGTCAGTGCTCTTAACCACTGAGCCATCTCTCCAGCCCAACAAGCATGTCATGACCCTTCCTCAACATCTCTTGTTTTTTAGAGCCAAATGGTTCCCCATTGTGTGAACATACTATGTGAACTCTTAAGGCAGTCCCAGAATTTCACAGTAAAAACAAGTCTTTTGCTAAATAACTGTTAATCTGTATTTTTGTATTATTAGAGATGCTTCTTCAGGGTGAATTCCTAGATGTGGGAATAATGACTCAAAGGAGTAGTACTTACATAGTTTTATAGATAGTTCCAAATTCCTCTCCAAATGAATCGTATGTATTTTCAGACTTCAACAGCAATGTCTGTTTCTGATTTTGTTTTGTGTTGTTTTGTTTTGTTTTTGCAGTGCTAGAGATCAAATCCAAACCCTTCCGAATGCTAGGCAAGAGCCCTGTCAAACTCCACTTATGTTTGAATAGTTGATTATAAACTGCTTATAAAGCATTGCCATCAAACAGAGTTCATTAGAACAGTAAAAATGTCACTTTATTTCCAAAATATTCATTGCTTTTAGGAAAATTAAACTGAATTTTCTGTTCTTCCCAACTAACTCCTTTCTATTAATATGATAAAAATAATGCCAGTTGCCAGGCTGTGGTGACACACGCCTTTAATCCCAGCAGTCAGGAAGCAGAGGCAGGTGGATCTCTGAGTTTGAGGCCAGCCTGGTCTACAGAACAAGTTTCAGGACAGCCAGGGCTATACAGAGAAACCTTGTCTTGAAGAACCAATAGTAATAATTATTTATTATATTATAATAATGTTACATATTACTTATAATATGGCATGTAGTAACTAACATTAAATATACTGATTAAATTTTATATATTAATAAAATTATAAAATAATATATAATTATAATCATTTCATATAATATATACTGTTTATTATTATTATTGTTATGATGCCAGAGATTAAAAGTGATCATTCTTTAGGGTATTCATCTCCTTTTGCTTATTTTATTAAAACTTTGCATGAATATGAAAAAAATCACTATTCTATACTTGTTTAATATTTTGACCCCACATTTCATGTGCAATCAGTATCCCTATCCTGTGCTAACCCTCTCAGCTCTACCTGGCAGAAGCTCTCCTTCCTCTGCTGTTAGATCAGTTTTGAATGTGATTGCTTTGTGTGTTGTTATAATGTTTATGCTGTTTTATAATTGTAATTGCTTGGCCATCTGTTTCCTGTTACACGGACTATGTCCATCCATAACACCGACTTTCCTGCTTCCCTGTGTCCCCACTGTCTGAGTAGTGAGGATTACTGAACGTTTAAGGGATATGGAATTTGCTTTTCCTTTTTCAGAAGATTTTAAACCTTTGCAAATTTTAGAAAACATTTGTTTTTTTACAAATATGATATCATTTAGTTACTACTTTGTTTATTTTTTTTGAGACTTGTTTATGTAACCCTGGATATCCTGGAACTCACTCTGTAGACCAGGTTGGCCCCAAACTCAGAGATCCACCTGCCTCTCCTAATCTTAAAAGTATTTACAATCTTAAGATTACTTTTTTATACCAATGATTTTGTGTTTTGCTTTTAAATTTTTTTAAAGTGTGTGTGTGTGTGTGTGTGTGTGTGTGTGTGTGTGTGTGTGTATACACACCAAGGCACATATGTGGAAGTTAAAGTACAACTTTTGAGAATTGGTTCTTTTCTTTCCCCATTGGTTCCAAAGGTGGCACTCAGTTTCTCTAAATGTATTTCTGCTTTAGATTATAATAAACGCCTGAAAGTAGTTTAGATACTAAAATACCAATTCTTATTTTGACCACTTTATACATTCCATGTAACAAAATTGTTACATAGGCTTTGAATATTTATTCACTATGAATTTATGCCTCCCTTTTCCTTTCATAAAATAGATATACATTAGATAGACCTTTGGGTGGATTCAACCCTAGAGCAACTTCAGAATAGTGAGACCTTCTATAGGTAAAGATAGGATAGGAAAATACTTATCTCTGCCATTTTTGAAGCTTATAAAAATGAACATAATACTCTCCAGACCTCTATACTGTATCATTGAGTAATAATGTGTGCAAAGTAGACTTGTGGGCTTCTTTTCTCCTTGTTGCCTTGCTTGTACGTGTAGACAGGTGCTCTGTGACTAAGACACATCTCAGCCCCTTGCTTTTTCTGGTTCTTAGTTTTTGAATTTTGTTCCCATCCTGGCTGTGTAGACTGTAGTTCATTTCTGACAATCTCTCTTATAGGTGACATATGACTCCACAAGTGTGATGGATTGAATGTGAATGAGCCCCACAGGCTCATGTATTTGAAGACTTGGTCCCAAGTTGTTGGAACTGTTTGGGAAGTCTTAGGATGTGTGACCTTTCTGGAGGAGGTGTATCACACCAGGTAGGGAGTGAAGTTTCAAAAACTACACACCATTCCCAGTTGGCTCTGACTTTCTGTCTGGTATTTGTGGAACCAACTGCAACTCTCAGCTACTGCTCCAGAGCTATGCCTCCCATCCACTGTGTTCCTCCCCAGTGATACTCAATTCGCAGTGCCTTATTTGTAGATATTAGTTCTCACATGTAACAAATAAGAAGGGTATTCTTGTTTTAATAAATAAATCTAACTCAGAGTGATAGTTTATAGAAAAATAATTCCCTATTTGAGGTAAAACAGTCTTGCTTTCTCAGAGTATGTA
Organism: Tokudaia tokunoshimensis; assembly: GCA_036184795.1. Classification (NCBI taxonomy): domain Eukaryota; kingdom Metazoa; phylum Chordata; class Mammalia; order Rodentia; family Muridae; genus Tokudaia; species Tokudaia tokunoshimensis. The sequence goes on from BTHU01000011.1 coordinate 81,808,269, forward strand.
TGGCCTTAATACAAAAACTAACCCCTCTGTTTCCTGCTACCTTCCAGGAGTGAAATGCTCAGGAGTGAATTGAATTTACTCCCTGGTAATCAGACTTCACATATGGTAAGCTAGTGTCAGAGTGTATCCCTACTGTTATGTGGAACTTAGAATTGGGCCACAAGGAGTACTACAGAATAAACTAGAATAATGTGTGCTTGTTGCCGAGAACATCCAGGTGACCACATATAGTCAACAAAAAGATACAGTTACTAAACAACATTATCCCAGCTGAGTGGCAGATAGTGTTATTTCTTAAACAGCAAATGGAAGAAGCGAGGTTTGTAAGACTGGGTTAACTTTTGAAATGTGCTGTTGATGTTAAGAGTGGGGTTGCCTGGTTAGAGGCAAGCCCTTGTTAGAAATAGTCTCATCTCTTTCTGCAGTTGCTCCCACACTTGTATTAACTCAGTTTTCAATTTTCTCCTTAAATATGTGTTTTGTCTGTGTGTCATCTGTGTGCCACTTGTGTTCCAGGTGCCCATGGTGGGCACGGGAGGGTTTTAGAACCCTTAAAACTAGAGTTGCAGGTGGTCTGTGAGCTGCCATGTAGGTGCTGGGAATCTAACCCAGGTCCTCTGGAAGAGCAGCCAGTGCACTTATCCCCTAAGCTATGTCTCGAGCATCTTCTTTTGTTACATTAAACTTCAAGATACCCTGGGCAGTTGGCTGTTTCTAGAATCAGGCATGATTCTTTCTTCTTGACTGGAAAACTTAGGGAACTGTTGGTTACCAATCAGGTATGCCTGATACAATTGCACTGTCTTATTGTGCCACACAGGTCATTGGTGTGGGTCCATAGGTGTCATAGCTCTGTAGCACTGTTGGTTGCTTCCCTCAGAGCTCTCATAGCATCTTCTGGCACCATGAAAGCTAATCCTCACGGAGGAGCCAACATATTCTGGGACTTGTGACCTTTCACTGAAGCATAGTAGACTTACCAGAGACCACACCCTTAGAGAAAACTAACTCCCCTCTGCCAGTAGGTACTGGTCACCAATAAGTCATGGTCTAGAGGTACGACTTTGTGTCCACCTCCCTTGCCCACTGTGGGATTTTCTCTGGCTTGAGCTCACACAAGTCTCATTCATGCTATCATAACTGCTCTGAGTTTATATGGGCAGCTGCTCTGCTGTGTCCCGAAAGCACTTTTTCCTTGTGGTCATCCACTGCCTCTAGTTCTTACTCTTTTTCCACAGCATCTTCTGCACTTGTATCTGAACCTCGGGAAGAGGGAATGTGATATGGTTGTCTCACTTAAGGCTGAGCATTTCAGTTTCTTATTCTCTGCACCTTGGTCCATTGTGGTTTTATGTTGGTCCTCATCTACTGCAAATAAAAACTTGCCAGAATCAAGTTGAGAGATACATTAATATATGAATATAATGGTACATCATTTGGAGTAGGTTTTATACTGTGTATATTTAGCAGCGTAATACTCATAGGTTCTACCCTAGCCCTGTGGTTTGTCTAGCCACAGATCTTTGACCCAATAATCTTGCTGGGTATGGGTTTCCTCTTGTGGATCAGGACTTAAATCCAAATTGGTAGGGTACTCCATGATGTGTTGGGTCATTGTGGTGTGGTTACTGTATCTTCCCAGGCTAATCACTATCGTAGTTTGCAGAGTAACAGATGGGTAAGAGATGATCTCTAGTAGCATGCATAGCACCTTTCAGCCCTTTGAAACCAACGCAATGGGGATGGAGCTTCCAGATCAGTTCCAACCACATGGTTCCATGTTCTGTGACTCAAATACTTGGTGTCTTCAGCAATAGGGTCTTGCCCTCAGGTTCTTTAGGATAGCCAATAACATTGACAGTAACCTGTAGTAATATGTGCAGCCAACAGCTCACTAAGAGCTAACCCATTCCTGACCCTGTGCTTTTTATCTCTCAGCCTGTAATGTGTTGCAGGGGTACTGTCACTCTCTCATTCCTCAACTCCATTATAACTCTTTTTAGGTATATGTGTGTACATATGTGTAAAGTAGGAGGCCTCCACAGCAGTAGCTTTCCATTTGACTTGTTTTGAAAAGTCCTGTTATTTATCACTCTCAGTATTTCTTCCTCTACTCTGGTCTCCCCTCCCTTGGAAGTCCTGTCTCCCCAACCCCTTGCAGCCCTTGCTAATTTTCTGGCCCCCTTGGATATTCTAAGTGAAGCAAACATGCATATCTGAAGATTCACAGCTAACTTCTACAAGTGAAAGGAAACACGATGTTTGTCTTTCTGGGTCTGGGTTGCACCACTCAGAATGATTGTTTCTAGCTGTGTCCATTTACCCGAGAATGGCATGAATTTGTTTTTCTTAACAGCTGAATAATATTCCATTGTGTCAGTTACCACATTTTCAGTATCTACTCATTAACTGATGCTCTTCCCGGCGTTTGTGAATAGAGCAGCAATGAATGTGGATGCGCCGGTGGGATATAGAGAAGGATCTCCAGTAGAATCTCAAGTCCCCTAGGTATACATTCAAGAGTGGTCTAGCTGGATGATGGGATAGATCTACCTCTAGCTCTTTAAGGACTTTGCACACTGATTTTCCTAGTGTGCTCCCACCATCTCTAACTGCCCCCTTTTCCTACATGCACACCAGCATGTTTCTTGGTTTGGTTTGGTATATCTTGGCCATTCCAACTCAAGAAAAGTGAAATCTCTTGTTTTAATTTGCATTTTCTTGATGGTTGAGGATATTAAACTTTTAAAAACCATGTTTCTTGCCCATTTGTATTTCATCTGTTGAGAATGCTCTGATTAGTTCTGTGCCCTGATGGGTCTTTTTTTTTTTTTTAGTTGTGTTGTCTTTCTTAATATTTTCTGTGGTTTTTGCTGTGTTCTTGTTCTTTGTATATTCTGGGTACCCTCTGATGAATGTGTCGATAACAAAGGGTTTTGTGCGTTCTGCAGACTGCCTCCTCACTCAGATGATGGTGCCCTTTGCTGTACAGGAGCTTCATCATTTCACAACATCCCTTTCATTAATTTCTGGTCTTAATGCCAGCTCTGTAAAGGTCCTAGTCAAAAAGTTCTTTCCTGTGCCAGGAAGTTAGTTCAAGCATTTTCTCCTCTATCAGCTTATGGGCGTCATAACTTATGTTGAAGTCCTTCATTCTTCTACGTGCAGATCTTTAGATTGGCCAGCACCATCTGTTGAAGATGCTGCCTTTTCGACAATGTGCATTATTGGCTGTGGGTATGTGAATCCTAGTTCAGATGCATCAATCAGTGAGTCACATGGTTACGTGTGGCAATGTTTTTAATGTTTCAGTCTTCTCAAGTCTGCTGTTGCTGAACATTTTACTGTTTCTGCTTTTCAGTGTTACACATATAGCTGGATAAGAAAATCTTTGTAAATAGATCTTCATTGTAATTCTAATATTTGAATCCATCTACTAAGTATTTAAATCCTTAAAAACAGAGTAACAAAACAAAAATCCTACAGAAGGGGAAAATTAAATGTTAATCTCTATGATTCTAAATATAATTAAAATGGAAATTTGGAAAAGTAGGAAATTGCTGGATAATGAGGTTACCAGATTTAGTAAACAGAAGTACAGGCGTCCATTTAAATTTGAATTCCAGATAGGACACAAAATATTTGAGATATACTTGTACAAAAATGTTGTTTCATATCTGAAATTCAGATTTAACTTCACATCTTATGTGATGAATGGGTGTGCTGGAGATGTTATGGTAAAGTTGATGGCAAGAGTGAAGAAGGCACCATGCACACATACATGGAATGGCTGGAGTGTACTGCATATGCAAGAATGGGGACTTATGTGAAACACACACTTCAGAATAGGACTGTCTCAGGCCTCCAGATAAAAACCATTTACAGCGGAAGCCTTACAACCTGATTCAACCCCAGGAATCCAGAGTTGTCCTCTGACCTTCACCCTTAAGATCTCGTCCTCCCGTCTCTCTCCCATAGTCTTCCTCCCTTTCTCGTCCATGACCTACACGCATGCACACACAGACAAGAACAGGTATATTTAAATCCAGATTCCTCATGTGAGAAAAGTATTCAGTATTTCAAATTCTGAATCTGGTTTATTTGTCGATTCATATCTTGGTGGACATTTGGAAGGATCCGTTTCTTAGCTGCTGTGAGTAGTACAGCAATATGCATGTGTGTATCTCTGTGATATAACTTTGAACCCTGCGGGTATGTACCAAGGGTACTATAGCAGTGGCATCTGGTAGTGCTGTTTTGATTATGAGGAGCCCCACACTGGCTTCCGTAACACCTTTCCACCACGTTTGTTGTCTATTGTCTTGACGGTGGGCATTGTAGCAGCAATGAGATGGAATCTCAAGGCAGTTTTAATTCTCACTTCCCTGATGGCTAAGGATGTTGGATACTTTTTCAAATTTTTATTGGCTGTCTGTCTTTTTTGTTGCTGTTTCTGACACAGGGTCTCATGTACCCCAGATTGGCTTTAAACTTGCTATGTAAGAAGGATGACTTTGAACTCCTGATTTTCCTGCTTCCTCCCAAGCACTAAGATTACAAGCACATGCTACCACACCTTAATTCATCAGCCTATCGATTGACTCAATGACTCGCGGGGGTTGGGATATTTAGGGCTTTGTTTTCTAGTTCTTTATATTTTCTAGTATCTAGATATAAATTCCTTCATGTATAGTTGAAACTTTTTTCCCTATTCTTTTTTTTTCTAAGTTTTTTTATTTACATTCCAAATCATTTCCCCTTTCCCGTTTCCTCCCTCCCCGAAAGTCCCATAAGCCCTCTTCCCTCCCTCTTTTCCCCTTTTTTCCCTGTTCTATAGGCTGTCTCCTCTCTCTGGTAGTTATTTATTTTCCTATGTCGCAGCATTTTAAAAGTTTTTATCACATTTGTTTAGTGTGTGTGTGTGTGTGTTGTGTGTTTCAAAGACAGAGGACAACGTGTTGGACTCAGTTCTGTCTTTGTACAACGAGGGCCCCAGGGTCTGAGTTCAAGTCATCAGACTTGGCATCCAGTGCCTTTATCCACCGATCCATCTCACTCTTCCAGGAGCATTTTGATCTCCTGTAATCCCATTTGTTGGTTTCTGGCATCATTTTCTGTGCTGTTGGAATCCTTTTCAGACATTCCCTGCCTATACCTATATTTTCAAGTATTTTGCCTATGTTTTCCTGTACCCGTTTCAGAGTTTCAGATCTTGTATTAAGGTCTTTGATCCATTTTTAATACTTTTCTGTGCTGGGGGAGTCGTTGAGCATCTTGAAGTTTATGATGCCTCACGCATTTCCAGATGTATGGCAATTTTATGAAGATAGACACACAGCATTCTGCAGCCGGCAACTCTGATAATCATTGCCTTAGAGTAACTGAAATCAGAACAATCACTTCTGACTCTCCCACAATGTCATTGCTTTACTTTTCCTGGGAAAGTGCAGGGAGACACTCACCGTGGATAGGGCATTGACAGACCAAAGAAGTGATTGCATATGGGTGCAGGTTGGTGAGCCAATGTGGGTATTACTCAGCAGAGGCTGGGTGAATGAGGCAGTGCTTTGTGAAAAACTCCACCTCAGCCTGGGTGCATCTCTCAGTCCCCATGCTAGTTAACCTTCCACTCCAGTGTACTCTAGCACCCGCAGTGTTAGCCTGCAGCTGAATGAAGCAGAAGAGTGATGTCCGGGATCTCCATCAAGCCTCTAATGACCCTTCTCCCCCTCCCACTCGAGGCGACGACGTTAATAGGCCCAGTCTCCTAGGTGGGGTCTCCTATGGGTGATCACAGCTGCTCTGACTTAAGACAGCAACTGTCATGCTGTTCCCAGAGGACACTTCCACTCTAAATAGGCAGACACTGCTTACCTACGTTTTGTTTTGTAGTAGTCCTCTGAGACTAGAGGAAAAGTGACAGTCCTTATCATCCGGTGACTGCACAGCCTTCGTGGTGTAGTGAAACACATGGTTCACTGGTTTATGGAGATGCTCCTGTAAATAAAACTACCAGAAGTAGTGGTATTCAGAAGTAGAGCAGTTTTCTTGTGTGTAGTCCATATCCTGATGACTATGTCACTGGCTTATGTTTTGGTTGTACTGTACTTTAATAACGACTTTAGAACTGTGCATCTACTTATTTAAAAGTTTATTACAATACGTGAATATGTTACGCAGCAACAGCTTTATGTATCTTATATTTACTGCGTATCTCTCTCTCTCTCTTTTTTTTTCTTTTGTGGTGCCGGGCATTAAACCCAGGGCCTTTTGCATGCTAGCCAAGCACTTTACCCCTGAGCTGCATCCTCAGCTTCTTACTCTGTCTGTTGATTGCATCGAGTGATTGGCCTGTACCTTCAGGTTTGTGTAAGTACACTCTGTGATGTCCGCATCATGCCAAGATCACCTCAGGATGCATTTCTCAGACCATACCCCATCACTGAACGATACATGATGCAGTTCCAACAGTTCCATCTGCACCATCCTGAATGTTCCACTGTAGCTGTCATACCATTGTCCCCTGCCTGTTTTAATGCAGTAGCCTCTAAATGTCTTGTCTTTTTCATGGTGTTGGGAGGTGGGGAGGCTTCAGACACAGCTTCTCTGTGTAGCCCTGGCTTCCCTGGAACTCACTCTGCAGACCAGACTGGCCTTGAATTCACAGAGTGCTGGGATTAAAGCTATACACCACCACCACCTTTTTTATTTTTTTATGTAGACTTCCTTGTATAGGAATAGTTTGGTGTGTGTGTGTTTATGTAGAAATGTGATTGGATAAAAAGGATACACTTTGATGCTAATGAATGAAGAGAAGGAATTCAACAAGGCTGTCTGATCAGGTTCCACTGATGTCTGTGTGCAGAGATCCTCTATGAAACTGGGTTTTGTAACCTGTCAGTTATTTTTATGGCTAAGCCTGACAGAAGCAGACAGTATTAGCCTACCTTGAGGAAGGAGTTCTTAGCCACAAACCAAAGAGCAAAGTGTATATAGCATCTCACATAGACCCACACATAGAATTACTTTATACCAAGTGGGGCATTATAAAGAGGGAGGAATACTACCCACATCAATTGGACATTCATATGGGAAAACTTCACCCTTACCTTACACAGTGTACAAAAGATGGTTCTGTGTGAATTATATATCAGTATGAAGCAATAAACTCTTACAAAAGCATGGGAAATACCAATATTGTTATGAGCCAAGAAAGCCTATTAACAGAAAATATTAACAAAAAAATTAAGTCCTTAGTTTTAGTTTTCTTGTCAACAATCGAGAAAACCTGATATTTTTTTAATTTTATGGTTATTATGTGTTTGTGTGCATTCACAAATACACATGCACATCCTGGCATGTGTCTAGAGGTCAGAGGACAACTAGTGGGAGTCAGTTCTCTCCACCATGTGAGCTCCAGAGATGAAACTCAGGTCACCAGGCTTACATAGTAAGCTCTGTTCCTGGCTGAGCCATCTCATCAGCCCCTAAAATTAAAGCCTTCTTCCCATCAACAGACATCGTAATGGAAGTAAAACAGAGAAGGAAAAAAAAATTGGGATTAAGGGTTATGTGACATTCTAGGCTGTGTAAAAAAATATGACTATACATAATTTTTCTCCTATACCATAACCAATACTAAACAGAGATCCCTGCATTTAAACTACAGGCAGAAACATTTTCAGATCATATTTGTTCTTATTTAATACCATTTACTCTGTAAACGTACATACCTCAGAGTAACTGATTCATGCATAAAACATACACACATTTCCACATTCACTTACTGGATAGGAGGCCTTGTTTTTCCCCAGCAGATCCTGTTAAATTCCACTTGGCTGTGAAATATGTCCCATATCTTAAGTAAATCACAATCAGGTACTCGAACTTGTTCCTGGGGTCCATGTGCCTCCACTCCCAGTGCTGAAGTTACAGGTGATCATGGCCACAGCCAACTCCTTACGTGGGCACTGGAAATGGAGCTGAGGTCATAAAGTCAAACACGCACTTCACCTATCTCCCCAGGGAAGTAAAGACTTGAAAGTTAGGAACAGTGGTAGACAAACCTAACCAAAATCGTTTTCTTGGCCCCCATAATCACTGTTTAGTTGAGGTTTGAAAACGTCTTGTTTCTTTGATTTTTTACGTTGTGATTTTGCTTTTAGAAAGGAGTCAATTAAATCCCAAGACTTTACATACTTGTCACAGTTGGAATAGTACAGTAAGAGCAAAAGGGACTTGACTGTCAGCAGGCATCAGGTACCTTCAGGTGGTCATGGAAGTCTTCTAAGATTGTAGTGAGGTTTGGACAGTGCTCACACAAAAATTGTATACTGGAAGGTAAATCCTTTATATACAGTTGTTTTGTAAACAACAAAGTACAGTTGTTTTGATTACTATAAAGATAATGAAATAATGATCAGGCCAGCCACTAAACAATAAACTCATGGCTGGGCAGTAGTGGCCCAAGCCTTTAATCCCAGCACATGAAAGGCAGAGGAAAGTGGATCTTTATGAGTTCAAGGCCAGCCTGGTTTACAGAGTGAGTCCCAGGACAGCCAGGGCTACACTGAGAAATTCTTTCTCCAAAAAAAAAAAAAAAAAAAAAACACAACGTGTGTGTGTGTGTACACATATATATACATGTATGTATGTAAACAAAAACATGCATTGACAAAAAGACTCCAACTAGATCTGTAACTGGAAACGGTGTCCATCACCAAGATAATTTTTCTTCATATTATGGGGTGTACATTTAGTATTACTAGGCATGGTGATATATGCCTGTGGTCCAAGCATTGGGAAAGCTGAGTCAGGATATTGTGAATTTGAATTTATCCTGGGCTACATAGTGAGGTCCAGGTCAGCCAGGGCTACATAACAAGACCTTGTATCCAAAACAAAAACTCCACTACTAAACAATGAAAAATTAGCTCCTGGGACTGGAGAGATGGCTTAGCAGTTAAGAGTGTGTACTATTCTTATAGAGGACCATGCCAGGATTATAGCCACCTATAACTCCAGTTACAGGAGGCTCTACACCCTCTTCTGGCCTCTTTGAACACCAGTACTCATGTGTACACACCCACACATGGAGACATATATATTCATAATTTTAATTTTAATGTTAAACGTACTTTTTAAAGAACTCCTACTACCCCAGCTGTATAGGTTAAACTCAGGAGTCCTGGCTAGAACAAGAAGAGTCAAACATAAGCAGTTGTTTGTATACTGCTTTGTGGGAATTTCACTCCATAGAGCACACTTCTCATAGCAGTCCTCCCCATTAGTCTCTCTGGTGCTGGGAATACAGGTATGAGCCACTATGCCTGCCTTAACTATACCATTTAAATGGTAACTATACCATTTAAAAAACAAAAACAATCTGCGAACAGAAAGCAGAAGATAAAGACTCTTCTTTCTGAGTGTGAGAATTGATTGGTAAAAAGAAAATATGAGAACTTTTGGGAGATGTTAGATATAGTTTTTAAAAATACAAAATGCTATCAATTCCAAGCCAACTGAGCAGTCCTTATTGTCTTTTTTCTCTCTTTTTTTTCCTCTTAAATTTAGTTTGATTGATTTGAGAGTTGTTTGTTTGTCCCAGGTCTCACTGTATAGCACAGGCTAGCCCCCAATTCATGATCACTCATGCCTCCTGAGTGCTGGCTAGTCAGGCAAGTATGGTCAAGCCTAACCTCACACCATTTTTCATTTTTTATTTTCTTTTCTTGAGACAAGTTCTCAGCATGTGACTCTGGCTAGCCTAGAACTCAGACATCTCCCTGCTTCTAGCCTCACCATTTTTTTTCTTGCAAAACAAATCCTGCCTTGTTTCTAGAATAAGAAGTTGAAGAATTACAACTAATGCTATTTAACTTACACATATATTCGGCATATAAGCTAAAAAGGTTATCTACACAAATTGTCAAGAGAACCTCAGGGGGAAAATAGCGAGTATTTTGCTTTCTTGCATGTGGTTTTTCTTGTCTTTACTTTGTTGTTTCAGAATAGGTCCCATATATTTCAGGCTGACCTCGAACTTGACTATGTAGCCAAGGATGGCCCTGAACACAGGAATGTGCCATCCATCCTGGTTTATACATTGATGTAGATGGAGCCCAGGGCTTCATGCTTGCTAACTGAGCTCCATGTCCTGTATAAGCTTTTGTATTGAAAAACAAAGGAGATCTCCTGTGATAGCTGCTTGCACTGTGTTCTTTATTGTTTCTTCTGGTAAAATGGGGTCTGTGATGTTCTACCTGTGAAAGGGTAATTATGCATTGATGTCCTCTCTTCTTTTTTTCTCTTGTCATTTTTCTTTTATTATGAAATATTTGATATCTTTCAAAGACTATGTGTAACATATGTACATTACAAAGCACATGTTTCTGCCTCTGTTATGTAAAGCTCTTGCCAGCCCTCTCCTGAACTGATGCCTATTCTGACTTCTGTGTTTTCGTTCTCTTGAGATACACACACACTCACAGACTCTCTCTCTCTCTCTCTCTCATACACACACACACACTCACATACACTTCCCTAAGATACAGATACATATATATATTGCTAAGATTTGCTTTTTTAACTTTACTGACATGCTAAAGTAAGTATAGAGTCTCTTAAACCTTCCCTTCTTCATTACTGCATTGCCATGATCAATCCACATTGTTTATTTATCAGAAGTCCCTATCACTGTATGAAGTTCTGTCTTTAACACCTTCATGTGTTTTGTTTTGTTTCTCTCTTGTCCTCTTTTCAGTCCTCTCCTTAAGCCTACAGTAGGAGTTAAATTTGAAAAGAGATTAATGGGCTAGAGTAGTAATGCACACCTTTAACCCCAGCCCTGGGGAGTCAAAGGCAAGAGAATCCCTGACTTGCAAACCAGTCTGGACTGCGTGATGAGACCTTGGAAGGAGAGCAGAGGCTGCCCTGGTATGGGGTGCTTCTAACAAAGAGCTCAATGACTCAGACATAGATACCATTAGATTTTGCTTCTGTTTCTATAAGCAGAGTGAGCTATATGATTTGCATTTTTATAGTAGGGCATGAGTTATATAGTTATAATGACAGCTGCAGGATAGAAAGTTTTAACACACTAGAATGAAATGTATCTTGGATACATTCTTGGTATCTGAAGATCAGCAGGCTCCATATGGTGCCACTGAACCAGTAAGTTTGAAGAAAATATTCCTGTTGCTGAAACATCCAAGAGTATAAAGTTTCTTTTTAAGTATACAAATGTATAGTCTTTTCATCTTGCTTTTCCATGAACAGTTATATGTTTAAGATATCATGATTTTCAGTATAGCCTCCATTGTTTGATATGTAACTTTGAAATGATAGCAAAATTTCTAAACTAGGAAGATACTACATTGAAAGACTTTTCATGTCAGTTAATAATACCTACTAATAAGAACGGTGGATTCCCCCAGTAATCCACTCTGGTACTAATGTTTAGTTGACTAGAACAGTATTTGTCCCCTATAGAACCTAATCTTATAAAAGAACCTTGCAGTACCAGACATGGTGGCACATTCCTTTAGTAAGAGCACTTTGAAGGCGGAGGCAGATGGATCTGTGTGAATTTGAAGCCAGCCTGGTCTAGAGAGTTCGAGCATAGCCAGGACTACACAGAGAAATCCTGCTTTATAAATAAATAAATAGATATTTATAATACAAAACACAGTATGTATATACTGATTTAACTTATTTCAAATGTAACCACTGTTTAATTATATGTGACCATGGGTTTAAGGCAGTATGAGATGTGGGATAAAATTTAAATTTTTTAAGATTTAATTTTGATTATTTTTTACTATGTATATATGTGTCTGGAAGTGCACATGAGTGTGGGTGCCCTTGCAGAACACCTCATGTGGGTGCTGGGAACCCAATTCAGGTCTCCCTGAAGATCATTATGTGTTCTTAACCACCGAGCCATCTCTCCAGCCCCCTGAGTTTTAACTTATAAAAGTTAATTTATGTTAGTTGCATGCAGTATGCATATTACATATGCAATATTTCATATAATGCACACATGCAATGCCAGCATTCAGAACACCGTCAAGGATCCTCTCAAGGGCAGTTCCAGACCAGCCTGGACTATGTGACAAGACCGTATAGAGAAAGGCAGGCAGGTAGGTGACAGTCTATCATTCCCTGTGTGCTGCTTTCAATATCAGATGCAGATAACCATCCATAGACCAGAACTGGGAATGAAAAGGAGATAGAATGCAAGAATTGTCAGAGAAATTTGTTAAAGTTTCTGTCTTAGGCAGCATCATATGAAAGATTTAATGTTAAGCCAGCATTGGTAGAGATATGTCAGTAAGACAGTGGATAACCAGAGCTTAATTATTAAAAGGCAATTCAGCACAATGAAGTCTTAGTAGGACCTTGTTTGTTTGTTCGTTTGTTTGTTTGTTCCTCTAACATGGCTATTGAGATAGCTATTGAGTGTGTAATCATAGACTTCCCTTCCTGTAACAATCTCTAAATTTGGCTCAGGTGGTCTGAACGGTGGTCTTAAGCCCTACAGAAAAGTACACAGGATATATTTTCTACTGACCATGGCTGAGGCCCTTTTTATCCTTATGATATAGGATGTGGCATGACTTCTCTGGGGGGCAGTTACTGTCTTTGTAAGAAGCCACTGAGGTAGTGGGATAAAAGACTAATCATCTGATTTTTTTGAATGGGGAAAGCATTAAAGAGAGTGGAGGCTTATTAACATCATTGAAAAAAATAATAGGTATTTTTATTCTAAGAAGTCATGCGTCAATGAAACTTAAGTTATTGCTGCTCCAGGGCAGCAATTACTTACATATTGACAACTTATACATGTTTTACATGCCTGTTTGCTCTCTGCTCCCTACTGAAATGTAGTTACCATAGCAATGAATGCATCACATGGTTCCCGTGCTAGTTCTAAAATAGAGAACAGCAATACGCCATATGAGCTCCACTTACTTCCTACAAGGACTGCATATACAACTTGAGGCCATTCCATACCCTTCAGATAGCTTATCATTGATTTGAAAGTTTTCAAAGCATTAAAAAAAAAAGACAGTTGGATGGAGTGTGTTTCCAGCCTCTCTTGCAGTAGATTATGGTTAGCCCCTTGCCGCTGAGCTGAAAGAGTAACTCCAGTAGAGCTGACTGGCCAGAACTCTGCTGTTGTGTATTTAACTAAGTATTTTCTGTGAAAAATCAGTGCTACTTCAAGATTTGGTAGGAGGAGCATATATAATATTTATGGAAATATTTTCTCAGTCTTACTGTTCCATTCTTAGCCAATCTTAGTTTGGGGTTGTTTTGTTGTTTTGTTTTCCTATTTTCTCTAAAGAAAGAGTTCAATTAATATAATAATATCTCTAAAGATAAAGTGATCCTAAAATACACAAGAGTGTGGTTTAGAATCCGGGGAGAGAAGGGTGCTAAGCTCCACTGAAAGCGTGCTATTAGCCTCCTTGTGGGGCCATTACTCCTCTACACAATGCAAGCGTAGGTTGCACACTCTTTATCTATCAAAAGGGACTTCAGTTCTCCGTGCTCAGTGCTGTCGGGTCCCCACTTAGTCCCAGGCTTGAATTCTCCAAGCATGTGGCTGGGTAGGATGTCAGATCTCAGGGACACGTAGCAGCATGCCCCGTTCACTGAGGCATTTCTCAGCTCTTGTCTGGAGCAGTGCAAGTGCCAAAGCATATTATGGGATGTGTTACTATGTGACTTTTCTGACTATGTATAAAACAAAATCTATTTGAATTGGAACTGCTGGCCATACTACCCTTCTGTCTCTATAACTACTAATTAAAATTCTTAAATGTCATTTTTGGTAGGGAGCAGCCTTGAATTTCTTCTGTCCAGCCTCCTGCCTCAGCCCACTGAGTTTATAGGCACATCCTACGACATTTAACCCCCAGTCCCCCCCAAAGTTGTTTTTTTTAATTGTTTATTAAAAGTACTAAGAACAATTATGCCATAATTTATTCTTTTATTTTGTTACACTCTTGACTGAAACTTGGAATAGGAAACTTGGATCCTAGAACACACATTAATAAATTTATGAAGCTAAATGGGTTTTCTCTTTGGCTACAATGGACAGAACATAGGTTGATTGTATATATAATACCTGATGCTATCCTCTCGTTTCAGTTGTAATTGAAAACCACATAACTGTATTACATAAACAATGTGGATACTTCTATATCCAAACAGCACTAACACAAAACGAACTATTGATGTTATTGTAGTCTTATACTCGAGAAAAATTTATGAGAGTTGTATTATTAGTGAGAGGCATCAACAAGCACTGTGATCTCAGGACTAAAGTATTCTATGAGTCCACTGTGGTTTGCTCTGCTTAGGGCTTTTGGTTGGTTTTCCTTATCATGAATAGCACTATAGTATATCCTATGTACTTTATATAAATATTTCCATATGCTTTCAATCTCTAGACCTGAACTGCTTGTTTTTTAACTTGTAGTGTGTTACAAAAGTGCCTCCCAGAAACTTTAAACAAAACACAACCCCAGGGCACTGGAGATAGCTCAGTTAGCATGAAGGCCTGAGTTTGGATCCCCAGCACGAATATTAAAATATTGGCATAATGACACGGCAGCTTAATCCCAGAAATGGGAAGGCAGAGCCAGAAGAGCTCTTGGGCTTGCTGGCTCACTAGCCAAGTCAGTGCGCTCTAAGTTCAGTGACAAGATCCTTGCTCAAACAGAAAACGTCCCCAGCTGGTAGATGTACTTGGCTCCAAACCTAAGGACCTGACTTTGGATTGAGATCCCTGAGGACCTACATGGTGTCTAGAAGAACCAACTCATATTAGTTGTTCACTGACCTCCACAGTTATACTGTGGCTTACACACATTCGCATTCACATGACCACACATAAATCAATAACTGTAAGGAGCCAGAGAGCAATGAGGAAGACTCCCCGGACTGACCTTTGGCACCTTCAGCCGTCTACACACATGAACATGGACATATGCACCACACACACACGATCATGCTCCCAGCTAAGCATCTGCTAAGGTTTTGAAAATTTTAAAATAACATTTTGTTTTTAAATTTTGCATTTCTAGCTTTAATGTTGAATTTCTTCAAGGTTTTTTGTTGTTGTTGGTTTTGGGGTTTTTGGTTTTCATATTTTAGGGCATGTTTTTCTCTTCTATTAATTTCTAGTTTGCCCGTATTTCTTTTTGTTCAGAGTTTTTTTTCTATTTCGTTATTGTCTTTTTGTTTTTACTTCATTTAAAAGATTAAGCCCAAGTTGATTTGTAAACATTTATTTGTCTTTTAACTTTATTTTTGGTACTTTCTTGTATCATTATTTAGTATTCTGCTCTCAAGATAAAGTACAGTGACCAAGGAAACTTATAAGGTGAAGGGTTTCTTAGGGCTTATGGCTTTGGAGGAATAAGACTCCATCAACAACACTACAGGGAAGAGTGGCGGCAGAACAGCCAGGAGCTCACATCTAGAACCAAAAGCAAGAAGCAGAAAACAAAACAGCAAAGGTCTGTGGCTTTGGAACCTGTAAGCCTGAGCCAGTTAGCAAGAGCACATTGCCATCCCCGCACAGCCCCAGCACCGGGGGAACCAGTGTGCCAACACCAGGGTCTCTGGAGATATTCTCATCCAAACCACCATACTTGCAAATGGATCTTATAATTTTCATTTTGCTGTGGCAGTATTATATGTTATAGCTTATGTGACCATCTTATTAAATGGTCACTAATTGTGGCTTTCATGGGGCTTCTAATGTAGCCATTTGCTTGTTTCTTTACAAAAGTTAGTCAATTAGGTCCTAGTTTGCCAGATACCCTGGATGACGCATCACTTTCCTGTTGGTTCATAAGAAGGATATAATCATACTGCAACTATGTTTCAGCCTAGCAAGGTAGCAGTGGTCAGCAGCCATTTCTGAATGTTGCTCTAAAGTAACTCATGGGGTGCAACAGTAAAAGATGACAGAACTAGCAAGCATTTTGCTCTTTATTTGATGGTGGCTTACATATGCATTTATACATATAACTTTTAGCATTGTGGCTAGAATACATATATCTTTCCAAATCAGGGTATTAGCACAAAAAGCCTAGCAACTAGTATTTCACAGATAGTGGAAAAAAACTTCCCTTCAATAGAAGCCACGCTACAGTTCTCCATACTGTTCTGCAGATTACCAAATTCAAAAACTGCCTACTGACATGCTTGCTTTATTGCTAGACTCCAACAAAAGAAAAAAGGAAAGTAACAGGACATGTTTAAGGTATGAACTATACTATCTTAAAAGAGCTTGTGATCCTGTTCAGAGTGTTTACATTCCAAGTCATAATCACATTCCATGTCAAATAGTAAAACAAATTGTTATTACACAAAAGTGTACAAAGACTCTTTCCCTAAAGTAAAGGCAACAGAATATAAAAAGTATCCATGTATTTAGTAGCAGTGCTATTTGTTAAGGGAAAGTATTCCTGTTTGGAAAGCCTCAGCTGAAGTCATTTCTAGAATGTAAAATGAAAAATAAAATCATCAAAAACTCTGAACATGCCCAGATTTATAAGTAGAATAAGTAGTTATCTGTAAGTTTGCCAATTCAGGTCTACTAGAAGATGCTTCTTTTCTTAATACCCCAAGGATACGTAAGATATAAAACTAAAAATATGAATATTGAATTAACTTTCAGAGATGGCTTTAGGAAACTAATTTTGACTCTCTTTAGAAGATTCAAAATATGTTGGAAGGTATTCAATTATAACTGATTGAGGGGCAGGAGAGATGGCGCAGTGGCTAGGAACCCTGGCTGCTCTCCGGAGGATTCAGGTTCCATAACCAGCGGCCACACCATGGGTGACAACTACCTGCAGTGTTTGTCCCAGGGCATCAGCACCCTCTTCTGCCCTCCACAGGCACTGCACACATGTGGTATACAGCATACATACAGGCAAAATGCACATGAAATGCATACACAGAAAATAAATAAACAATTTAAAACAAGTAGATCAAGACAGATTTGGTGCCTCGGGCCTATCATCTCAGTACCTGGGAGGCTGAAACAGAATTGCCATGCCATGAATTTGAGGTTGACTTGAACTGTATGATAAGTTTCAGGTCAGGGCTGGGGAAATGGCTCAGCAGTTAAGAGCACTGGCCATTCTGCCAGTGGACCCAGCACCCACATGGCAGGTCTAGTTCCATGTAACTCTAGATCCAGGAGATCTGATACCCTCACACAGATATACATGGAGGCAAAACCCCAATGCACATAAAGGTGTGGGGGTTTTGTTTGTTTGATTTTTAGTTTCAGGTCAGGATGAGATAAATGAGAAAGGGGGTTGGGGTGAGAAATGACTTTGATTCAAGCAAAGGAGTGCATTCCTGATTATCAGCATCCTCAGGTCATTGGGGATGTTGGTGAATAGTCCCAGTGTGCAGGAAAGTCCAATGCATCTCGGTTGCCTAGAGTGGAGTGTGTGCACGCAGACCTATGATGTGTCCCACTGAATTTCTTGTAAACTGATGACCTTGCTCTTTGCCTTCTGTGTTTTTGTTTCCTGTAATCCACATACTTTTTTTAAAAATCTAAATAAAAAAAGAAGTCATCTATGCATGGTTGGAAAACTGTTACCGGGTCCCTCTTGCCTGGCTCCCCTGATTCTGTCTTGTGGTTGTTCTTGATGAATTCCCCTGGAACTTTACCTTTGATGGTGTTGTAGTCTAAGAGGACCTTACATGTGAGTTGTAGTGAGCTTGCCTATTTCTGTCTGGTGCTTTTGAGCCCATTACAACACCTCCACCTTCCTTAGGTTTCCCCCAAAACATGTCTTAGTTAAATGAACATTTAAATCCTGCTGCGAGCCTGGCACTTCTCTCTACAACGATGAGCAATCTAGTTTAAAAAACAAAAAACAACAACAAAAAAAAAACCAGTGAGATAGGCAAACACCAACCCTGGTGGTTTAAAGTATTGTCCCAGGGATGTCTAAGGGAGTGCTACATGTCCTTAACCCTCTGGTTCACTGCCTGATACAGTGGTGCTTAGTGAGTGCTATTCATAGAAATGAGGCCCGGGACATGTTAAAAAGACTAAGAGGCTCCTGTTATCCCCTTCTCTAATATTTATATAGAGCACTTAATACAGAAGTAGGACGTTAATGACAGTTACTAGAAAACGTTGGTGGTTCTGGTTTGGGAGTGAGCTCAAGGGCTTGAATACAACGCAGTGCTTGCAAACACACTCTCACTAATTAGCAGTTTGTCTGGTTTCCTTTAGTTGCCCTTGCCCTTGACCTCTAACCTTTTTATTTTACATTAGTGGCCCAGCTTGTGCTAGTTGGGATTGTTAATGTCCATGTAGATGTGACATACTATTAAAGAACAGGGGAAAATCAAGTTCTTAATTGTGTTGCTGTTTCACAAATCTAGGCTTCCAGCTAAATGCCAGAATATAAATTAGATCTCTTATCAAATCTGGCGCATAAAACTTTAGGATCCTTTTTAATATAGTGCATATGCTTTCAATAAATGTCTGTTTTGGCAAGAAGTCGAATGGTGTCTTTTGTGTTAAGTACACTTGCATTATATTTTCTACTCCATAACATTAAAATGGTCCTTGTAAACTAGGTCAAGGTAAATGTGGTTTCTGTATTTAGTTTACATTCACTGAATATTTTTCCTTTGCTTGTGTGTATTACAGGTATTTATTTTAGTTTAGTTTTTTCTGATTTTTGTCTTGTTTTTTGTGGGGAACAAAATTCAGTGTCTACAATCCTGTCTTCCCGCCGGCTGCCATTCAGCCACTGTGCCTCTTTCTCTTCTCTCCAAGTGCCCCTTGTGCCCCCCTCTCACTTCTCTTTGGACTCCTTTTTGGCCTGTTAATTCAGTGTTAGTAACCTAACTAACTTAATTCTTTAGGCTTCCATTTAAGCATCATTTTGTATGTTACTTGGCCCTTTTCTCTTACTGCTTTTAATATTCTCTTTGTTTAGTACATTTGGTGTTTTGATTATTATGTGACGGGAGGTATTTCTGTTCTGGTCCAGTCTGTTTGGAGTTCTGTAGGCTTCTTGTACATTCATCGGCATCTCTCTCTTTAGGTTAGGGAAGTTTTCCTCCATAATTTTGTTGAAAATGTTTACTGGCCCTTTAAGTTGCTAATCTTCACTCTCATCTATACCTATAATCCTTAGGTTTGGTCTTCTCATTGTGTCCTGGATTTCCTGGATGTTTTGGGTTACACGTTTTTTGCATTTTGCATTTTCTTTGACTGTTGAGTCGATGCTTTCTATGGTATCTTCAGCACCTGAGATTCTTTCTTCCATCTCTTGTATTCTATTGTTGATGTTTGCATCTATGACTCCTGATTTCTTCCCAAGGTTTTCTATCTCCAAAGTTGTCTCCCTTTGTGATTTCTTAGTTGTTTCTACTTCCTTTTTTAGTTCCTGGATGGATTTGCTGAGATCCTTCACTTGTTTGTTTATATTTTCCTGTATTTCTTTAAGGTATTTTTGCATTACCTCTTTCAGGATTTCTGCCTGTTGACCCAAGTTCTCCTGCATTTATCTGAGCGATTTTTGTGTTTCCTTCTCATGGGCTTCCATCTGTTGATCCATCACCTCCTGCATTTCTTTAAGCAGTTCTCGTGTTTCCTTTGTAAGGGCATCTATCTGTTGATTCATTTCTTTAAGCACTTTTTGTGTTGCCTCCCTATGGGCATCCGTCTGTTGACCCATATTCTTCTGCATTTCTTTATGCAATTTTTGTGATTCCTTTGAAAGTGCATCTACCCGTTGATTCATTTCTTTAAGCGATTTTTGTGTTGTCTCCTTGTGGGCCTCCATCTTTTAAACATCATTCTCAGATATTCCTCCTTCCTCCTTCATGTCTACCGAGTCACTCTGCTGCTACAGTCCCCTCCTTGTACGTGGTCGGTGCTTGATGAGTGAAAGGATGGATTACAAGTCTGTCGTGAAGTCAGTGCAAGGTGTCCTCAAACAGCTTTCCTGAGTCTGAGTTCCAAATTGCCATTTTGTAAATATTTTTAGTGTTATTTCAGGAGAAAAGGTACTTTTGACGATAGTAAGAAATGTGCTAATGGACTTGGATGAATGCCTGCACTCGCGTGCACACACACACACACACACACACACACACACGGACATGGACAGGGAGTATAGTGACCATTTGCTGTGGTTGCTGTTGGATCCTTGAAGTGTACCACACTACTTTGGTGAGTACTGTTGTATAATCATTTCCCGAAGCATATAGAAATGAGCTGTTTACTTACCAGTTCCCCCGATCTATGCCTGCATCCATGCCTTCTTACAGGTCTTCTTAGCGTCAAACCTAGAATCTCAGAATTCTCCCAGAAGAGTACCTTCTACAAAAGATAGCATGGTTCTGTGTGCTGCCTATGTCTTCAGATCTGAAAACCTCCTCAAGCGGAGGAAAACCAAGTGCTTCATGTATGCTCTTTGATGACCCAGGAGCCCCGGTCTGGGGTTCTCTTTACGTCCTCTAATACATTTTTCTTTGTTCTTTTACTTTTTTTCTTCCCAACATGGAAATCTTTGTTTTCAACAAGCTGTTTCCGACTGACTTTCCTTATTTTTCCCCCTTAGATGTAGTATTCCTTGAATTTTCTCACCATGTTGGTGTCGTCTCCCAATATTCATACAGTGTGCTAGATCAAACTCGTGGTCACTTGTGCGTCATTTTGAATTGTATGGAGCCATTTTCTGTTTTTAATTCTGTTCTTAATTTCACATATGTCTAAAAAAAGTTACTTTAACCTTATTTTCTTCAAATTAAACATGATTTTAAATTTCATTCCTGCTAAATTAAGAAACCGCCCTATTTGGGCACACTTTCTTTCTCTCCCCACCAAAGATCTCACACATGAATTGCATGAATTATTGTCCACTATCCCCTGTGTTCTACCCATACTGGCTGTACTAAGACTTCCACTGTTAAACCATGTCAGCTCTTAAAATCAGGGGCTCAGCTACTTCTAAGACAAGAGCCATCTTGGTCACAGCTGGACACTTTAGTAGTTTCCTGTTCTAGATATTTTCTGTCAGCTCCTCTGAACAGGCTTCTCACTCTTTTGTTCTTCTCTGTCTGTACCCAGGAGCCCTGAAAAAAATAAATGCTAAGTATTAGTAACATGGAGAAAAAATGAACATTGATCTGTGGGACCCTAAATTATTTAAAGGATAGTTCTAAAAGCCCCAGGTGCTAGGATGTTGGGTGAAAGTAAAACACATTTAGAAAGGTAGGACATGGGGAAGGAAATCACCATCTTAGAGTACAGCCTGCCTGGTACCGTAGCATGTCTGTGTTCTCCTGGAATAGTGTCATATCCTTAGCATTTGCCTGTAGCATTTGCCTGCTAACAGCATTTGCATGACTGTTCCTTAGCAGCTATGTAAGCAACACACTGGATTCCAACAGTTTAAGATTGCTGCCTGTGGTCCTGGTGACTTTTAAAGAGTTCCTATCAGGAAAAATGCATGAGTCTGGTTCTTAGGACGTATAACAACGCATGTAATAAGACCTCACTTACAGTTCCATTTCTCAGATTAATGGGTATGATTAAAATTAAGATGGAATAAAACTTTTAAACGACAGTTAAATAAAATCCAAATTGATTGTGGAATAAAGGGCAAATTGTAACTTGCAGTCACGTGGCTCCAAGATCCATATGTTTTTAAATTCTTCAAGAACTGGCACAACGTTCTTCTGTAATAATTTCTGCCTCTTAAATGACAGGTGCCTCATCTTTTATTGTAGCGTTGAGATTCCCACCAAATGAGAAATGCATGGTGTAGAATTTATGAGCGCTTGCTTCTTGACCAGAACACTGCCACAGTGTCCACCCTCAGCCTTTTACTGTGTCCCTCGCCCCCATTGTCCTCTGACCTCCTGGGTCTTTATTTTTTCTTCCATTTCACCTCACCTAAGACATCCCTCCAGCACATGGCTCTCGTTTCTACTTCAGACTACATCTAAATGCCATCTGTGAAGTTAAAGGTTCTTACTGAGCTTGTGTTTAAACCTCGTGGGAGTCATCACATCGTTTCAAACTACAACCTAATTATTAAACGTAAGTTTGAAGACCGGTGATGATTCATATTTCCCAACATCTATATTTTGCAGTTTGTTTTTCTTGGCAAGAGTTTGTTTCAAGTATCCATGAATGAAGAGAAAGGTTTCTTGTGTTTTGATTTCTAGAAAGAAGTAATGAGTCTTTTCCTGCCATCTTTTAAAATACTATTTTACCTTTTACAGATACCAGGGTTTAAATCTGTTCGTTAATATTATAGGCCAGCTCGGTGGGACCTTCTGCCTGCTGGAGGGACCCCGCGCAGGGAGGGAGCCCGCCAGCTTCCCTTCCGCGACCTCTGTTCCCGCGGACTGCGCTGGAGAGACCGGTACCCAGGCTCTCCCCCCGATATAACATCACTTGGGACACGGCCTGTTGGGGCTTCCGTCTGTGCCCGAGGGCGGGTTGGCGCTGTAGTCGTCTGGGCGCCAGATCGGCGGGCCATCGTGACCACAGGGTGAGCGGCGCCACGGAGACTGCCCTCCGCCATCTTTGCTCCAGTGACCAGGTAGTTGGGACCGCCAGGCTCAGAGACAGACAGGCATAATATCGCTTCGGTTTCAGGCAGCTTGGGTGTAACCTGCTCCCAGGTGCTGGGCTGATCTGCAGTAACCAGCGCGCCAGTTCCGCGGTGGGACCTTCTGCCTGCTGGAGGGACCCCGCGCAGGGAGGGAGCCCGCCAGCTTCCCTTCCGCGACCTCTGTTCCCGCGGACTGCGCTGGAGAGACCGGTACCCAGGCTCTCCCCCCGATATAACATCACTTGGGACACGGCCTGTTGGGGCTTCCGTCTGTGCCCGAGGGCGGGTTGGCGCTGTAGTCGTCTGGGCGCCAGATCGGCGGGCCATCGTGACCACAGGGTGAGCGGCGCCACGGAGACTGCCCTCCGCCATCTTTGCTCCAGTGACCAGGTAGTTGGGACCGCCAGGCTCAGAGACAGACAGGCATAATATCGCTTCGGTTTCAGGCAGCTTGGGTGTAACCTGCTCCCAGGTGCTGGGCTGATCTGCAGTAACCAGCGCGCCAGTTCCTCGGTGGGACCTTCTGCCTGGTGGAGGGACCCTGCGCAGGGAGGGAGCCCGCCAGCTTCCCTTCCGCGACCTCTGTTCCCGCGGACTGCGCTGGAGAGACCGGTACCCAGGCTCTCCCCCCAATATAACATCACTTGGGACACGGCCTGTTGGGGCTTCCTTCTGTGCCCGAGGGCGGGTTGGCGCTGTGGTCGTCTGGGTGCCAGATCGGCGGGCCATCGTGACCACAGGGTGAGCAGCGCCACGGAGAGTGCCCTCCGCCATCTTTGCTCCAGTGACCAGGTAGTTGGGACCACCAGGCTCAGAGACAGACAGGCATAATATCGCTTCGGGTTCAGGCAGCTTGTGTGTAACCTGCTCCCAGGTGCTGGGCTGATCTGCAGTGACCAGCGCGCCAGATCTGCTGTGGGACTTCTGCCTGGCAGAGGGACGCCCCCTCCCCCCCCAGGAGAGATCACACACCCCTGCACAGGGCAGGAGCCTGCCAGCCTCCCTTTGGCGACCTCTGCTCCAGGAATCCACTAGGCTGAGCCTTTAGATGTGCAAGGCCTCCCCAATATAAGATCACTTGGGGCAAAGCACATTAGGGCTCCAAAGTCACTCAGGAGCAGGCAGGCCCCAGAAATCGGTGCCAGGGGAATCCTGGTAATCCAGGGGGGGGCAGAAATAGCTTTGCAGGCTCACAGGAGGTCCAACCAACAGCCAGTGGCAGCAGGACCAACTAACACCAGAGGTATCCAGATGGCAAAAGGCAAACGTAGGAATGTTACTAACAGTAATCAAAGTAATGTAGGACCATCCGAACCCAACTCTCCAACAGCAGCAAGTCCTGGATACCCCACCACACCCGAAAGACAAGATCTGGATTTAAAATCACTTCTCATGATGCTATTAGAGGATCACAAGAAGGACACAAATAAATCTCATAAAGAGTTACAGGAGACCATGAATCAACGGTTAGAAGCCCTTACAAAGGAAACACAAAAATCGCTTAGAGAAATGCGGGAGAACATGGATCAAAAGATGGAGGCGCACAAGGAGACAACACAAAAATCGCTTAACGAGATGAATCAACGGGTAGATGCACTCACAAAGGAATCACAAAATTTGCATAAAGAAATGCAGAAGAATATGGGTCAACAGACGGATGCCCATAAGGAGGCAACACAAAAATTGCTTAAAGAAATGAATCAACGGTTAGATGCCCTTACAAAGGAAACACGAGAACTGCTTAAAGAAATGCAGGAGACGATGGATCAACAGATGGAATCCCATGAGGAGGAAACACAAAAATCGCTCAGAGAAATGCAGGAGAACGTGGGTCATCAGGAAGAAATCCTGAAAGAGGTAATGCAAAATTACCTTAAAGAAATACAGGAAAATACAAACAAACAAGTGAAGGATCTCAGCAAATCCATCCAGGAACTAAAAAAGGAAGTAGAAACAACTAAGAAATCACAAAGGGAGACAACTTTGGAGATAGAAAACCTTGGGAAGAAATCAGGAGTCATAGATGCAAACATCAACAATAGAATACAAGAGATGGAAGAAAGAATCTCAGGTGCTGAAGATTCCATAGAAAGCATCGACTCAACAGTCAAAGAAAATGCAAAATGCAAAAAACGCGTAACCCAAAACATCCAGGAAATCCAGGACACAATGAGAAGACCAAACCTAAGGATTATAGGTATAGATGAGAGTGAAGATTTGCAACTTAAAGGGCCAGTAAACATCTTCAACAAAATTATGGAGGAAAACTTCCCTAACTTAAAGAGAGAGATGCCGATGAACATACAAGAAGCCTACAGAACTCCAAACAGACTGGACCAGAACAGAAATACCTCCCGTCACATAATAATCAAAACACCGAATGTTCTAAACAAAGAAAGAATACTAAATGCAGTAAGAGAAAAGGGCCAAGTAACATACAAAGGAAGACCTATCCGAATCACATCAGACTTCTCACCAGAGACTATGAAAGCCAGAAGATCCTGGGCAGATCTCATGCAGACACTAAGACAGCACAAATGCCAGCCTAGACTACTATACCCAGCAAAACTCTCAATCACCATAGATGGAGAGACCAAGATATTCCATGATAAAACCAAATTTTCACATTATCTTTCCACAAATCCAGCCCTGCAACGGATAATAGGTGGAAACCTCCAATACAGGGAGAGAAACAACACCCTGGAAAAAATGAGATAATAACCTTCTTGAATCAAACCCAAAAGTAGATAACCACTCAAACATAAAGATAGCGTCTAGAATGGCAGATGGCAATAATCACTATGCCTTAATCTCTCTTAATATCAATGGTCTCAATTCCCCAATTAAAAGACATAGACTAGCAGACTGGATACGTAAACAGGACCCAGCTTTTTGCTGCATGCAGGAAACGCACCTCAGTGTCAAAGACAAACACTACCTCAGAGTAAAAGGCTGGAAAACAATTTTACAAGCAAATGGCCCCAAGAAACGAGGTGGAGTAGCCATCCTAATATCGGATAAAATTGATTTTCAACCCAAAGTCATCAAAAAAGACACAGAAGGACACTACATACTGATCAAGGGAAAAATCCACCATCAAGAACTCTCAATCCTGAATATCTATGCTCCAAATGCAAGGGCACCCTCATTCGTAAAAGAAACTTTACTAAAACTCAAAGCACACATCGCACCGCACACAATAATAGTGGGTGACTTCAACACCCCGCTCTCTGAAATGGATCGTTCAGGAAAGCAGAAACTAAACAGGGACACAGTGAATCTAATTGAAGCCTTGGACCAAATGGAACTAACTGATATATATAGAACATTTCATCCTAGAGCTAAAGAATACACCTTCTTCTCAGCTCCTCATGGTACCTTCTCCAAAATTGACCATATAATTGGTCACAAATCAGACCTCAACAGATACAAGAAGATAGAAATAATCCCATGCCTCCTATCAGATCACTATGGAATAAGGGTGGTCTTCAATGGCAACAAAAACAAAAGAAAACCCACGTACACATGGAGGCTGAACAATGCTCTACTCAATGATAACTTGGTCAAGGTGGAAATAAAGAAAGAAATCAAAGACTTTTTGAAAGTTAATGAAAATGAAGGCACAACATACCCTAACTTATGGGACACAATGAAAGCAGTGCTAAGAGGAAAATTCATAGCCCTGAGTGCCGCCAAAAAGAAACGGGAGACAGCATACACTAACAGCTTAATGGCACACCTGAAAGCCCTGGAACAAAAAGAAGCAAATACACCAAAGAGGAGTAGAAGGCAGGAAATCATCAAACTCAGGGCTGAAATCAATCAAGTAGAAACAAATAAAACCATACAAAGAATCAACAAAACGAGGAGTTGGTTCTTTGAGAAAATCAACAAGATAGATAAGCCCTTAGCCAGACTAACCAGAGGGCACAGAGATAGTATCCAAATTAATAAAATCAGAAACGAAAAGGGAGAGATAACAACAGAAACTGAGGAAATTCAAAAAATCATCAGATCCTACTACAAAAACCTGTATTCAACACAACTAGAAAATCTTGAGGAAATGGACAATTTCCTTGACAGATACCAAGTACCAAAATTAAATCAGGATCAAATAGACCATCTAAACCGTCCTATAACCCCTGAAGAAATAGAAGTTGTCATTGGAAGTCTTCCAACCAAAAAAAGCACAGGTCCAGATGGTTTTAGTGCAGAATTCTATCAGACCTTCAAAGAAGACCTAACACCAATACTCTTCAAACTGTTCCACAAAATAGAAACAGAAGGAACACTACCCAACTCGTTCTATGAAGCCACAATTACACTAATACCAAAAGCACACAAAGATCCGACAAAGAAAGAGAATCTCAGGCCAATCTCTCTTATGAATATCGATGCAAAAATACTCAATAAAATTCTTGCCAACCGAATCCAAGAACACATCAAAACGATCATTCACCACGATCAAGTAGGCTTCATCCCAGGGATGCAGGGATGGTTCAATATAAGGAAATCCATCAATGTAATCCACTACATAAACAATCTCAAAGAAAAAAACCACATGGTCATCTCATTAGATGCTGAGAAAGCATTTGACAAAATTCAGCATCCTTTCATGCTAAAGGTCTTGGAAAGATCAGGAATTCAAGGCCCATATCTAAACATAGTAAAAGCAATTTACAGCAAACCAGTAGCCAGCATCAATCTAAACGGAGAGAAACTTGAAGCAATCCCACTAAAATCAGGGACTAGACAAGGCTGCCCTCTCTCTCCATATCTTTTCAATATAGTACTTGAAGTTCTAGCTAGAGCAATTAGACAAGAAAAAGAGGTCAAAGGGATACAAATTGGAAAGGAAGAAGTCAAACTATCACTATTTGCAGACGATATGATAGTATACATAAGCGACCCAAAGAACTCCACCAGAGAACTCCTACAGCTGATAAACGACTTCAGCAAAGTGGCCGGATATAAAATCAACTCAAGCAAGTCAGAAGCCTTCCTATACTCAAAGGATAAGCAGGCTGAGAAAGAAGTAAGAGAAATAATACCCTTTACGATAGCCACAAACCATATTAAGTATCTTGGCGTGACGCTAACCAAACAAGTGAAAGATCTGTATGACAAGAACTTCAAGTCTCTGAAGAAAGAAATTGAAGAAGACCTCGGAAGATGGAAAAATCTGCCATGCTCATGGATTGGCAGGATTAATATAGTAAAAATGAGCATCTTACCAAAAGTAATACACAGATTCAATGCAATCCCCATCAAAATCCCAACTCAATTCTTCATAGAGTTAGAAAGAGCAATTCAAAAATTCATCTGGAATAACAGAAAACCCAGAATAGCTAAAACTATTCTCAAGAGTAAAAGAACCTCTGGGGGAATCAGTATCCCGGACCTCAAGCTGTACTACAGAGCAATAGTGTTAAAAACTGCATGGTATTGGTACAGTAACAGACATGTAGATCAATGGAACAGAATTGAAGACCCAGAAATGAATCCACACTCCTATGGTCACTTGATCTTTGACAAAGGAGCTAAAACCATCCAGTGGAAAAAAGATAGCCTTTTCAACAAATGGTGCTGGCTCAGCTGGAGGTCAACATGCAGAAGAATGCAAATTGACCCATCCTTATCTCCTTGCACTAAGCTCAATTCTAAGTGGATCAAAGATCTCCACATAAAACCAGACACACTGAAACTAATAGAAGGGAAACTAGGGAAGAACCTTGAACATATGGGCACAGGGGAGAATTTCCTGAACAGAACTCCAATAGCTTATACTCTAAGATCAAGAATAGACAAATGGGACCTCATTAAATTACAAAGTTTTTGCAAGGCAAAAGACACCGTCAAAAAGACAAAGCGGCAACCAACTAACTGGGAAATGATCTTTACCAACCTTACATCCGACAGAGGGCTAATATCCAAGATATACAAAGAACTCAAGAAGTTAAACTCCAGAGAGGCAAGTAACCCTATTAAAAAATGGGGTACAGAGCTCCACAAAGAGTTCTCACCTGAAGAATATCTAATGGCTGAGAAGCACCTAAAGAGATGTTCATCATCCTTAGTCATTAGGGAAATGCAAATCAAAACAACCCTGAGATTCCATCTCACACCAGTCAGGATGGCTAAGATCAAAAACATAGGAGACAGCAGTTGTTGGCGAGGATGTGGAGAAAGAGGAACACTCCTCCACTGCTGGTGGAATTGCAGGCTGGTACAACCACTCTGGAAAGCAGTCTGGCGGCTCCTCAGAAAACTGGGCATGACACTTCCGGAGGATCCGGCTATACCACTCCTGGGCATATACCCAGAGACTTTACCTGCATGCAATAAGGACACATGCTCCACTATATTCATAGCAGCCTTATTTATAATAGCCAGAAGCTGGAAAGAACCCAGATGTCCCTCAACGGAGGAATGGATTCAGAAGATGTGGTATATTTACACAATGGAATACTACTCTGCAATTAAAAACAATGAATTCACGAAATTCCTAGGCAAATGGTCAGAACTTGAAAATATCATCCTTAGTGAGGTAACCCAATCACAAAAGATCACACATGGTATGAAGTCACTGATAAGGGGATATTGACCCAGAATCTCAGAATACCCTAGACACAATCAGCATATCAATAGATTTCTAAAAAGATGGAAGGAGAGACCCCTGGTCCTGGAAAGACTGGATGTAGGGGAACGCCAGGACAGAGTAATGAGAGGGGGTTGAACGGAGAAAAGAGGGAGGGAAGGGGGCTTATGGGACTTTCGGGGAGGGAGGAAACGGGAAAGGGGAAGTGATTTGGAATGTAAATTAAAAAAATAAAATAAATTAAAAAAAAAAAAAAAGAATTTGATTAGCATGTACGTAATGTCCAGGAATTCCTATGAATTTCTCTGTGATAACTGCACTTGATAAATGGTTTGCTAACCACTTTTAGGAGTCACAGATTAAATATTACAGAATGAGTGTTTGTTACTTGAATAAATTTATGAATTAGTTTCAACCAAATAACAAGGAAATGAATAAACACTTTTCATAATTTTGAGAAAAAAAAAAAAAAAAAAAAAAAAATATTATAGGCCAGTTATTTCTTAATCTATAGACTTTTCCTTAGGGGACCTTCCTTAATTATCTATGACTGTTAACCTCCCCCCCACAAATGGTCACTGAATTTTAGAGTTAGAAAAGATTTTCACCTGAAAGTCATTATTTATATCATGAAAATCTGTGTTTTTATGTTTCATTGTCTTAAATGGTTTATGTATGTTATCTTTTCTCATCTGTCATTGAAGAATTTAAATTAAACATTAAATACCTCTACTTTTACTTTTCATCTTTATTTTCTTTGTCTTATTTTGTTTAATCGAGGGAACCCATAAGACTGTCATATAACTAGAAATAAATGGTATCTTATATGTTTGTCCATTTCTGAAATTCATAAAGAAGGTGGAAGATTATTACCGCTACCTTCCTTTATTCTTACCGCAGATACTGCAAGAAACTAAACCACCAGATCCTCATAGTCAAGAGAGTCTATATAATACTGGCCATGCCTATGGGGCATCACATAAGGGCTCACACTGTCCCAGTGACCGCATAGATTGTGGGTACTCATCAGATGTTCACACTAGCTCTAAGGACAACACATTCAGTAAATAGTATGAGTGTGATGTATTTTACTTTGAGGATATTAATGAGAGTTCATATTTTATTCCACAACTGTTCAGAAAGTTTTCTTTCGTAACATTCAGTAATTTGGAATGCTTTTGAAAACCCTAGAAAAAACAGATCTTGAGGCTTAATGTTCGCTACCTGAACTGTTTATCATTTTCTAGACAAGTGTCTTACTGCTGAGTTGCATTACCAGCCTTGGTTTATCATTTTCCCTTCAATAATATATCTTTGTTTTGTTGTGATTTCTTTTTTTTGCCATCTTTTTAAAATAAATGTAGATCACTATCATCTGTTAGCAATGGGTAATATAAAGGTCATCCCTGAGAAAGAGGATTGGTAACTCAGTCTCCACAGTAGTGGTTAGAAGATGCCTTAGTCTGTAATGGTTTCCTGCATAAGCACGAGGAACTGAGTTCAGATTCCTATTTAAAAAGCCAAGCATACCAGCAAGTTCTTCTTATTGCCAGTACTGGAGAGGGAGAATAGGAAGATCCGTGGAGCTGAGATAGCTGAATCTGAGGGTCCAGTCCATTGAAAGACTATCTCAAACATAAGGTATGGGGCAAAAGGGACAGAAATGTAATATTGCCCTCTGGCCTGCGCGCGCGCACACACACACACACACACACACACACACAGTAAAATAATTTTACAAAGCTGTTGTGTTTTAGTGCCTATTCTATTGCTCTGAAGAGACACCATGACCAAGGCAGATTAAATGGGAAAACATTTAAATAGGGGCTTGCCTACAGTTTCTGAGGGTGAGCCCATAATCTTTGTGGCAAGGAGTATGGTGGCCGGCATGACACTGGAGCAGTGGTTGAGCGCTTCCATCTTATCCACAAGCAAGAGGCAGGGCGAATGAGAGTGGGTGACCGGGCTTGAGCTTTTCAAACCTCAAAGCCCACCCTCAGTGACACACTGTCTCCACCAAAGCCATCCATTCTTCCAAAACAGTTCTAACAAGGAGGGAATAAGCATTCAAATATGTGAGCCTATGGGGCCATTCTTGTTCAAACCACCACACCAAGCTCAGTGTGTTGTTACATTTTGCTACCTCTGTAACAAACCTTTATCCTTATTCTCTTTAGTGTTCACTGTCTGCCCAAAATGTCTACCCCACATGCAACCTTGAAAATGAAATTATAATAATGCAAATTCAGAGTTTAACATTCCTATGGGAAAATCTTTTCCCCTGATTTTGTACTCAGAAGCAAAACATATACCTTAATTCCTCAGGGTGACTTTCAAGAGCAGGACACCTATAGGTATGGCAGGAAATATGGGTGATAGAAATACCCTCACAATACACAGCAACCTAGCAATTCCCCGAATTTCTAAGTCACAGCTATGAAAGTCAAATGACCTTTTATTTTTATTTTTTTCTTTTTTAGCAAAGACATTAGATTTGCCAGCTAAACCAATCTTAATGCACATTTTTCTGTTTTGTACTGTGCGTTCTCAAGAAACTGATTTGTTTATTCATTTAGAAAGAAATAAAACTATAATCCTATGACTTGAAAGGCAAAGACAGGATTATGATCAACTCTAGGCTAGCCTGAGCTACTTAATGAGACCCTGTCTTTAAAAAAAGAAGAAGAAGAAGAATCATGAAATAAGACATTAAAAAAAAAAAAAGAACAAGAAATCATGGCAATGTAACGTGGAATTTTGGAGACTTGTCTTTGCTTTCCATATCATTTGGGAAGTCAACAGGGGTTTATTATCTATTTAATGCAAATGGGAAAAAGAGTTTCTGCACTTAGAACTTATAGTCCAGTAAGAAAGATAAGCTATCTATACAAATAACTATTTGTTCATGATTGCCAGTCTGAGAAGCTTTTACAAACTTGAGCAAAATCCTTATTCACTGCAAGAAGCCACTCATGAACAATTCAGGAAGGCTTTCCATTAAGAGAAAAATGGCTGAACTAACCCTGGAGGGATGGGTAGGAGTTTGACAAGAGTGGTTGAAGGTATTCTAATTCATTTAGTGCCTACATGTGCAAAGCAGCATGGAGGAGGAAAAAAAGCCTGGGGCACGGTAGAGAGTAGCAAGCCTTCTAGTTTGACTGGCACATGGTACATATGTAAGGGAATAGTAAAAAATCTGACTAGAAAATCTGTATGCAAAGACAAACTTTATGACTGTGTACAAGGATACATTCTGACCTGGTGAGACTCGTACTAGTACCTAGATGGTAGACTACAGCACTCGTACTTGCAAGAATAAGTACAGGCATGACCTAGTTGTGAGGCAGGAGGATTGGAAACCTGGGTCTTGGAGGTTTAGATTGGATGTGGCAGAATTTGGGACTTGTCCAAAGGACTCAGAAAGTACAGCAGGATATCTGGTGATGAGATCAAACAAAGAGGGTAGGAAAAATCCACCTCCTACCTATGCCCATCCCACTGGGTGGAAAGGTGGAACCAATTAAAAGGTTGAGAGCTGAGTTACTTTCTCTAGGACACTAAGCAAATGCAGACAAGCAGAAGAAACAGAATAGAGGAAGTGGAGGAAGATCTACAATGAAGTCCAAGACGGTTTCCTAGGAAAGGGTGAAAAGTATGAAACTCTCAGACATCAGCAAAGTCTCATTTTCACCTGTTTATTATAAAGCTACCTCCGACATATGCCATGGCATGCCCCACCCCCTCTGACATTCACCACGCATGCCCTGCCCCTCACATCCATACACATGTACATGTGTGTTCTCCTGCATGCAGACTAATCATGCATCTTGTCAGCCACAAATCTAGATGCCATCCTTCATACTTCTACCTCTGTAGTCTCAGGCATACTCTAGTCTCTTCGGATCTTTACATTCCTGTCTATAAGATGAAAGTAACTTGTTGTTAGGACTTGAGACAAAGGAAAAGGTTGGCATTTATTGAGTAAACAGATTACTTAACCCTTTATGACAAAGCCCATGCTGTCCTTTTAAATAAGGTGAAATAACTATTATTTCCAAGAGGCTTTTCCCCAACTGCCCTCTCCTCAGTCTCTTTAAAGATTTGCTTATTTTTATTTTATATGTATGAGTGTTTATCTGCGTGTGTGTATAGGCACCATGTATGAGCCTGACTCCTGAAGAGGCTAGAAAAGAGAATCAAAATCCCCAGGACTGGAGTTGCAAGTTCTTATGAGCCACACTGTAGGTGCTGGAAACTGAACCCAGGTGCTCTGGACAGCCATCTTAGTCAAATTGATGAGTTTCAAGTTCAGTGAGAGTCTGCCTATGTCTCAAAAGTTATTGGGGAGAGTCATCAAGGAAAGGCACCCAGCATCAAACTATGGCCCTATACTCATACATGCACATGTATACATACCTGCACTAACAAGTACATTCACCATGCATACCCAGGCACTTACATTGAGTAAAATCTTACACTGTTCTAAAAGTTACCGTTGGTAGATAATCAAGTTTAAATTGAGGTGAAATTCCTATTAGTTTCATTTTAAATGTGTTTAAAGGTAAAAGTGAACAATTTTTTTCTTTTAAAACAGTGAAATGAATTAGCTAGTAAACCACTTGGTGAAAGGGTTAAGGCTCATGAACTAAGGCCCATTTTTTGGCTTGTGTTTTGTCTCTTAAATGTTTTTTTTTTTAGTTTCATTAATAGAGGCATAATTTATATAC
Organism: Tokudaia tokunoshimensis; assembly: GCA_036184795.1. NCBI lineage: Eukaryota > Metazoa > Chordata > Mammalia > Rodentia > Muridae > Tokudaia > Tokudaia tokunoshimensis. The sequence goes on from BTHU01000011.1 coordinate 81,842,231, forward strand.
TGACTATCTAGTTTTTATTATATACTATTGGACAGAGGCCATGTCTGTCTTTATAGTTACACATTGGCCCATAGAGTTTCTGGCACTCAATAAATGTTAAATAATATTTCTATTCAGCATTCTGCAGACAGGAAGCATATGGTAATAAATGTCAGAGCACAGGTTGGAAATCTCCAAAAAGTTATACATTATATTCTTCTGAAAAGCCAGTTCAGACATTTTTGTGAATGAAATTTCTTTTTAAGAGTAGTTCCCAGGCTCAAATGCTACTTAACAGTTTTCCAGCCTTCACTTTCCTATAAATTAAAACTTTTCCTCATTGGTAATAATAAAATTTTTGAAGTGTTAGCACTAATGCAATTGCATATGAAAATGTATAAGTGATTTTATAGATAGCATGAAGAAAATGTAGTTCATCATCTGAAAAACAGCACAAGAAAACATTCAGAATCTTAAACAATCTGTCTTTATATTCTGCCGTATGTGATGTGTAAAAGAAACAACAGGTATTTATCATTAAATTTCAGTATGACTTGGAGATGCATCGCTGCCACAGCTGTTACAGACCTCACAGTGATATTAGACTTTAACTCAATATTTTTCTCACCCGAGTATTCCAGCACTGCTTAAAAGTCTTACTGTAGTCTCAGTAAGCGTGCCATAGCCTAGAATAACATATGACATGGAAATTGAAAAACCTGATGCCAAAAAAGGAATTCTTTATACAGGGCATCTCTCAGTTAGAAAGAAATTATTAACCTTACTGAGCTATCCAGAAGTGTTCTAAAAACACATAGCTAAAGTTTCTTTCCATTATTTGCTTAACCCTGTGATTGCTTTACTGACCACACTGTGATATTGCTTGAAGTTTTGGTACCTGTGATTAAGAGTATGTCATAGGACTAATTAGAGTGTAACCCAAGGTTTTGGTCACCTTGCTGAAATGTCTGTTGTAAAAACTCTGACGCTCAGTGCGCGTCGGCCATTTTCCTCTCCGTGAGGGTCCTTACAGTATAGACTTCGTAGATAGAGTAAGATAGAGAAGAAATGGGCTAAAGAGGATGAACAAAACACTCCATCTCTTTAGTCATTTATTAGAAGCAAGTTCCTAGCTGAAGCCCATACTCTAGGAAAGATTGTCCAGGGATCTAGGTACCAGAGTCAGAGATCCCTGAAGCCTTCTGCTACAGCACACGACTTTCAGATAAGCTAAGCCACTGAATGTATTCTAGGACTTCTAGTTTTTAAGAACTATCCAAGAACTTGCATTCAGTAGGCAAAATGTCTTTGCAGTATTACATGAAATGTTTCCATTTTATTAGTATAATCCAATAAAATTAGTATTAGCTCAAAGTGAGCAAAATTAATCAATCAATAGATGAACCGAGACACTGAGTGACTTGCTCCACAGCAAAATGGCTGTAAGATTGGATTTTGGCGTCTTTCCCTTTAAGCCCTACACTCTTCCCATGTTGCCTGTTACTGCAGAGAAAGCCATTCAAAAAGAGCATCATGCCTCAGAATAGAGAGGTTGGGATTTTGTATTTGTATAAAGAAAATGCTATACGTAGGTTCTAGTTAGAAAAACAGACAAGAGGTGTCATCATGCCTTAGATTCGTCCATTTTACCCTAGTTAGGACTTAGAGTGGTTTTTTTTTTCATCTCTTACCTTTTTAAGATCTGCAACAGCTGGAGCCCTTTATCCTAACAGATGCTCTTTGTCTAAATCCATATTTAGGAGTAAATATTTTTCTGATAAAGGCGAATGATGTGAAAAAGAAGCATTGGTCTTGTGTCTTATTCTCCCTGGGTATCTTCCACTCCACTCCCAAGATTGGGTTAAGGATCATGGAGATCCCAAAGAAAGCCACACTGCCAAGCCCTTGAGTCTTCTGCTGTTTGCAACAATAAAGCGGTGTCATTAGTGATAGTGGACTAGTGTTTCAGATGAGTGGGCTGCCGTCTGAGGGTCTAACCTGAACCTTCCTTCCCTTTTCCATTTCAGCCTATACCCAAGACCCCTCATGTCTGAGATGCAGGTTCAGGATGTAACAAGCAGATGGTAGCTCTAACTTGGGCCCATTGTCTGAAAGCGCATGCAGCACAGGATATAGGAGGGTCAAGGTCATAAGCTATGATAGAAATTCAGGTTGATGGTCATACCTAACTATGTAGGAAATCCTAGGTAAGCACCCAAAAAAAAAAAAGGAAAGCCTTCCTTATAATAACTGGGTTTGGAAAATTCTAATGATTTCAGGCCAATATGCAGAAATTGTATTTCTATAATAACTGGTTATAAATGATTGAAATGAGCATGAACAAATTGTAATTTTAGTTAAATATCAATTCCATTAATTCTGCCTTATTCAAGTAAGAGCTTGTGTTCACTAGACAAAATAAAAGGAGTTTTTTCAACAGTTGATGATAAACGAAACCGTTGTCTTTGGTGCACACAAACATATACTTGGTTTTCTCTCAGATCGTCTGAGGATTGTCCTTTGTGGGTGTGGGGGTTGGGTTTTGTTTTTGGTTTGGTTGGTTGCTTGCTTGCTTTGGTTTTTTTTTTTTTTTTTTTTTTTTTGGTTTTTTGAAACATGGTTTATCTGTGCCCTGCCTGTTCTTGAACTGGCTGTGTAGACCAGACCGGCTTCACACTCATGGAGATCTGCCTGCCCCTGCCTCCTGAGTGGTGGAATTAAAGGCATATGCGTCACCACACCTGGGCTGGGATTGTACTTTTTTTAATAATAGCTTGCTAATGTTTTTTAAACCTCACTTCAAAATCTGTATCTGGTGCTTTTTGGTTACCATGCTTCTAGCCTAGGTGGTGAAGCCATGAGCCTCCGGCAGCTCCTAGGGGGCTTGGTGTGAACAACAGGAAGATGTTAATTAAGCATCCTTTCATTGACAACACTCATTCCAGGAAGGAAAAAAATGGCTCTGTTACTGCAAAGACATACTATATGAATTTCCTTCATTGTAAAGAACAAATGATGCTGTGTTACAGCACATCTAACAATGGGATCCTGAAAACATGACCTGTCTCTGCAACAGTATACTGGTAGAATTGATCAAGGCGGAGGAAGTGTCAGTGTGGAGTGCAGGCTGATGAGAACTCTTCCAGGCCTGCATAGTTTTGCTTGTGCTGCTGCTTGCGGTGCTTGACCGGACGCACGCGCTGTACGCAGGGGAGCAGGCAGACCTCCTTGTTGGTATTCTACCTCCTTAATCCCTCCTCCTTTGTGATTTTTTTTTATGTCAGATCTAAAATGGAAAGCCTGTAAATACAGTGATTATCACATGGATAATCACCTGCATCAGGAACCTCCCTGCCTCTCTCTGGCCCTAGTTGCTCCCCACATGTCACAGCCACTCTGTGGCTGGATTTTAACCTGACTGCTTCATTAGATTTGTGAAACTCAGTACGAGGCGCCCTGGGGCAGCACAGATGGGGACTTGCTTGTTTTCTTTTCTCACTTTCACGCAATGGCACACTAACTAGTCCTTTTCAATTTAGTGTGATCAGTTCACTTGGAATCACTCGCCTTACTTTTCTGCCCACCATCCGTGCTCACTCCTTCTTCCCTGTTTTCTGACCTAATACCTTTTCTCTCTGCTCTTTCATGCGGTGAATCTGAGAGCAAAAACTCTGCTTAAAATTCTTGCTGGGTCAAGTTGTGTTGTTTTGTTTGTTTTGCTAAGAGAGAAAAAAAATAAATGCCTTTCCATCATTGTATCTACAAACACCTTCAGATCAGAGGTTAGTCTGACAGAGTCCACAGCGATGTGAGACAGCTGCCGGCTCTAATGGTGTGACTTGGGGCTCCAGTCCAAGATCAAAGGAAGGTGAGAGGAAGCCAGATGATAAAATCATTTTAAGGCACAGAACGAGGACTTAGCTGTTCTGATGATAGGGCACAGCTCAACAAGCCTGTGTGAAAAGGCACCAAGATAGAAAATTGAGTTGGCTTTTCCTAAGGATGTCCATCCTAAGCCAGAAATGTGCTGGTGCTTGGAGCTGTTTACATATGTGGAAATGTCCTGAGGCATGCCTTCCGTACAAGATAATGATTTGAAGCCAAGCACAGTGGCATAGCCTAAAATCCTAGCACTTGAGAGATGGAGCCAGGAACAGAGAGTTCAAAACCAGCTCAGACGACATACCAACTTAAGTTAAATGGTGAGCTCCTGTCTAAAAGAAAAAGTACACATATAAGTGTATTTTTTATATATTCTTGCCATAATTCTGTAATTTACCAAGTGACAGTTAATTTATTAGTATATGAGCAAAAAGGTTAGCATTAAAAATTAAAACAATATAGCCAGGCATGGTGACACACTTCTATGATCCCCACACTCATAGCCAGGAGGATCAAAGAGTTCAAATCCAGCCTGTGTGGTAAAAACCTTTTCCATACAAATAATATTCCAGATTTGGGATTTAACATGGTAATTGTCACTGCTTGCACCTTGAGGCCCTGAGTTAGTCCCCAGTACTGCTCCTTGCTGCAGTTTAACTATTACATGGACTTTCAGTCTGTCATAGAGCAATTTTAATTCCACAGATTCCTGAAGCTCCCTCACCCACTCCCCACATTGTGTCCTGCAATTCACTATTGCCCAGGCTGGTCAAGAAAAGTAGTTCTTAGGGGCTGGGGAGATGGCTTACTTGTTAAGAGTACTTGCTCTTGTAAAGGATCCAGGTTTGGTTCCCAGCACCCACACAGTAACTCACAACCGTAGGTAACCCCAGTTCCAGGGGATCTGATGCCCTCTCCTGGCCTCTGCAGGTACCAACTATATACATGGTACACAAATATACATGCAGGCCAAACACTCATACATAAAACAAATAAATCTAAAATAATAGTAAGTATAGTAGTAGTTCTCACCAGAGTTTTTCAGTGCCATTATTCATCTAAGAACTCACTTACTTAATTTATGATGGCTTAGAAAACAATACATTGATATCTTTTCAACCTTATCATTTGCCTTGATATCTCAGCCAGCAAATATTATTAACTTTGTGAATATAAAGATTGTTTTGTTAGGAAATTGAAAAGACAGTAACCTTGCTTGCTTGAACCATTCGTCAAGGGTTTGTGGCGTGTGTGTGTGTGTGTGTGTGTGAGAGAGAGAGAGAGAGAGAGAGAGAGAGAGAGAGAGAGAGAGAGAGAGAGAGATTGTCAGCTGTGTCTTACTAGTCAGCCTGCTATTTCTCTAGTGAATGAGGTTCAACAGTCAGCTTAAGACTTCCTGTTAACTCCACTGTTCAACTATAATCATACATGTTGACCTTTCCACACTCCAAAAGTATAGGTTCTCTAAATCTGTTATTAGTATAGTGGACCATAAGTTCGTGTACATATTTCTTAATTAGTCTTTCCCTCAACATGGAGGAGCCATCCACATTTATTTTAAAGGCACTGACTGCACTTTCTGCCTTACATGGTTTGGTACAGCAGTCGTGCTAGTTGAGTTGGATCTGCTCACCACTTGGGCTCAAATCCCATCCTTCTATTAATATCTCTTGGCAAAGATAATTTTGGAGGAATGTAAGTTAAGATGTAGAGACACTTGACAGTTGTCTGCAATTTTTTTTCACTTTCAAGAGGGAAGTAGAAATGAAAAGTAACATTGCCTCCATTTTCTATCATTCCTAAAATTAAAATGTATGCACAAGCTAAACAGTAAAAACGTAAAGATTTAGTTACATGCATATGGGTATTTTTTTTGGTTTGGGGGTGGTCTGTTTTGTTTTGTCTTTCAGTAGCCTGTTAGAAAAGCATTAGTGTATGTCATAATGTTCATTAAATTGTGCTCATATATATATATGTGTATGTATGTGTGTGTGTGTGTGTGTGTCTATGTGTATGTGTGTGTCTGTATGTGTATATATATATGGGCTAGAAGAACTTTGTATTTTAAAATTTTTAAATATTCTTTTAAGTGTTAACTTTCGTAACCTTTTCCTCTTAGACAAAAGCCAGGCATGGTGACCCAAACCTTTAACCTCAACACTTTCGAGGTAGAAGCAGGTGGATCTATACAAGTTTGTGGCTAGTCTTACCTGTATAACATTTCCTGGCCAGCCAGGGCAAGACCCCAAGAGGTTGGGAATGAGGGGTATATAATATAGAATGGATGTAGTCTACCCATATATCAGGTACCTAGGTTTCACGTTTGTCAGTGTTTTGTCAAATTCGCTTCCTTTTTGTTCCCCCAAAGTATTCCAAGTTACAAATTTCGTGTGTGGCATTTTACCCTTAAAGTCTTCTGGACACAGTTCTAAAAGTTAAAGACACTTTCCTTATCACACTGATCATTCCTAATATCAAACTGATAATTCCTCATATCTTCTGATTTTCAGATTACCTCTGTTCAAACGCCTTTCACAGCTGATTGGTTTAAAATGAGATGCAGTTATATACTGGTTTTGTTCATTTCTCCTAACAGTTTATCTTTGAGGCTACCATTAGTTAAAGAAACAGTACTAGTTGCCTTATAAATGTGCCCATCTTACAGATTTGTTCACTGTCTCCTTTTATTTGTTCCTCTCTTTTTCTCATATATACAAAATATATGACTAAATATATGGACTAAAGTTTTGGTTAATTGGTGTGAAGATATTTTGGCCAGAATCCTTGCTGGTTGCTACTATGAACTCCATTCTCCATCATAACAGGGGCACAGAACGTTTGGTGATCCCACTGAGGGATGCTGACAGATTGGATGGATCACAGGGTTACAGTGATGACAGTTTGGTACCTTCCACCATAAAGTTACACTTCACTCCCCATGGCCAGCATGTAATCTGTGCTGCTTTGATTCCATGGGAAGAACCGGTTCCCCATCATCCTCTCACCCAATGACTCTAACAACCACTGGTGATCCTTGTCTCTATAAATTTCATCATGCGATTGCAAAATAATTGTTTTCAGCATCTATACATCTATTAGCAGGCATTCTTGTCTCCAGAGGAGCCTTCTGAGAGATACTGTTTTAATTACAAATGTAACCACCAGCATGGTTCTTGGGTTTCAAGTGAATGTCTTTCCTTTCTGAGTGAGATCAGAACACCTGAACTCATTGGCAGCCACTGTAAAAACACATGCCGTATCTTCCCTGTTCTGGCTTGTGGGGTGTGTTGACACCATGTAGCCCATTGTTTTTCATGCCAAGACAACAAGGAAATATTTTTTAGGGTAAAAATAAAAATTAATCTATGTGAATATATTGGGATAATTGTGTAAAAAAGAAGACTGAATGAGTTTCAAAATGAATTATTTCTTCATTATCTGGCACTTTATAATTAACTGTCCTTTTTTTTTCCAGGAAGCTGCCACTTTTGCTAGAGAGCAAGGCTTTGAGGTGAGTTAACCCAAAATTGCACACTAAACAGATCCTAAAGGTTTTTTCTAGCTGATAATGAAGTTCTTTTGGACAGTGATTGATGTGCTATTATACTCTCAGAGCCTCACTGCAGTTGCCATGGAAACTTGGCAGTCGTCATGGTTTCTTTGTTCTGCCAGCACAGTGTTATGACGCACTCTGCTAGGTCTGCACCCAACATCGCCTACAGATGTTATTTATTGAATTTTGAAAAGCCTCTTGGGAAGCCAAGAGGTTGGGCACAGTTTCAAGCTGCCTCTGCAGATATGGGGCCTGTCAGTTTGTTCAGTTAAAAAGCTACCTCATTAGCTGCATTACATTTCATAAGAATTCAGTGCTGAAGCAGTGGTAGGGCAAGGCAGAATAGTGAGCTATAATGTCAGTTAAATAAGTTCAGCCCTAACGCACGTAAATTATCCTGATGCAAATTAATTTCTAAAGGTTGTACTTACCAGTCGTTAGGGGCTGATTAATTTCAATCCTGCTTATGAGCTTCTTATTTGAGTCTTTTCTTCTTTTTGTCTTTTTAAAAATAGCATAGGATGATTTTTTGTAAGGAAAATATTGATAATTAGGCTTAATTTTCTGGTCTCAGTTCTGTTTACCTAATAGAAGGACGATCTTGTCAAGACTCAAAACTCCATGTGGTGGTTGTTGGCAAAATCGAGATACAGTCAAGACCATGCTTCTGTCTGCTTGATACTATCTTCTAATTGACTGTTAGAAAACACTACCTTCAGTATGAACCAGGTTAATTGACAGATAATTAACTGAGTTTATGAATCTTTGATGCTACGTTAGTGAGCCAGAACAATGTCAGATGCTGTAATGTTATATGACTAGAGTAACTTTTAAAAATTATATTATTTATTTGGTAGGAGGGCACTTGCCTGCCACAGAACATGTGTGAAGCTCAGAGGAGAACTTGCTGGAATCAGTTCTATCCCTTCCACCCATGTGGGTGTGGGTATTGAACTCTGGGGTCGTCTGGATTTGGCAGCAAGCACCCTTATAGGCTGAGCCCCCCGACTCATGTAACTTTAGAAATGTAATTGAGATTTAGGAACTCTACCCTTATTTGCATACTCAATATTGTCTACCACACATGGAAACCATGAGTTGAGTGCTGATTGAACAATACTGTGTAAGCTTTAAGATCCTTAAAGAAATGTGAATTAGTGATACAACTATTAATGAAATGTATTAGAAGCAGATTCATCATTAAGAAACAAAATAATATACACGTGTGGTAACTGTATAAACCAGAAACAGTTCCTCTTCATCACAGAGAAAGACAATGAGCATGCCTCTAAGAATTCCCTCAATCGTTTGAAACGTAGGAAAATGATGTAATCGTTGACTTCTTACAAGTTCACTTCTGTTGTCTTACCATACTTGAGTCACTGTAGAAGTAAGCAGTGTAGAAAGGGTTTTCCAAAGTTCTTTGTCTTTTTATTTAATTTCCCAAACTGACAACTGCTCTATAGGACCAGATGGAGTCAGGAGAGTGTTCACCAATGCAATGTGGGGCCACCAAATACCTCGTCAGATAAAGCTGCTGTGACCTCTGACCTCCACACTAGAGCTTTGAGACATATATGAACATATACACTAAATTAATGTAAATTTTTACTGTGAGGCTAGGGAGTTAGCACTCATGTATACACGCATAGAGACATCTAAAAAACGTGTTTTGATTGTGAGAATATATGTAAATGCTTTCAGTCATTTTTAAAGTTTTACCCCTAGGCATAGTTGTGTACATTTCTGTAATAACTGTACTCTAAAGGTAGAGGCAGGCAGATCTCTGTGAGTTCAAAGCCAGTCAGGGATACATGGTGAGACGCTATCTGAAATCATGAAGTTCTAACTATACTTGCTGAGGTTTTTTTTTTTTTTTACTAAAAACTAATATTCTCAAATATTACAAATTCAAATGCTTCATAGATAAGAATTTGTACCTGTCAGTTAGGTGTGTTAAACAAAAGTTCCATGATTGGTTTCGCAGATAGTTAGGCATATATCATGCATATAGTAAAATTTCAGTTCCCTAGTGCTCGTGTGATGTATTTTTGGGTTGTAAGCCTAGCACAGACCTTATTTCTTCTTGAGCTCCTTGAGCTCCTGGTCCACAGTCAGTCTTAGCAACAAATTGCGTTCTCTATTTCCTGCTAACCAACACTATATTAACCTTTCATTAGTTCCTATTTACTGATTAAAAAATTGTTTCTCTTTGCCATAGTCTGCCATAATGTGTTAGAGCATGTAAGCAAAGTGATGATTATCATAATCACCAACCCTGTTACCTTCTGACACACAAACACAGCTCTGCCAGTGATGTTGCAGTGCTGTGTTAGATTCACTAGAGCACACAGTGTCTTGATATGTCCCTCTATGGATCCCCAGAAGCATTAGAAACATTGCAGAATATATACGAGCCATGAATAGAATAGCCTTAAGTCAGGATTGTTAATAAAAATACAACCCATGTGTGGAATGCTGTCTGAGAAGTCCAATGATTTTTATAATGTCATTAAAGTTTCTTACTTCATTAGAGAAAAATACAAAAAGCATAGATATAGAGTGTAGTACTCTTGAATAAAATAAATAAAGTGCTAAGCCACTTTATCTTAGCAGTTTTCTGTCTATGGAGGTGTTCTGATGTTCCCATGTCTAGTGTAACAAACCAGAAAAAAAATTGTATTTTCTCTCTCCTGCCTTAATATTGGCTCTGAATTTGGAGCACCTTTAAAAAAAAGAAAAAAGAAAGAAAAAGACAAGTAGAGTGATTGAAAGAATGGAATGGCGAACATCCTTCCTTCCTGCCGGCACCCCTGCCCTCCCTTATTTTCTGTTATTAATCCCAATCCTTTCCCAAAACCATAGAGTGTTGCCATCGGTGATCTGACTGCTGACAGGCCAGCCCGGCACCTCTAAAAATAACCTGTGTTTATTCATCAGGAAAGACCCTCAGCTGCATTGTTTATGATGCCCTGGTGGGTTTCTCTGCAAATTCTCGATAATCTTTTTTTTTAAACATTTTTAATCTTTAAGATGAACTGGGCATTTTTTAGTGAGAAGCAGCAGCTCAGGAGAGCACTGGAGAAGGAGATAAAAGCTGGAGGTAGGGAGAGAGCACAAGGCAGGAGAGTGGGTTTCTCGACATAGGTGATGGAAAATTGCATAGTGCCCGATTTAAATGACAGACCTGCTAAGAATTTAAAATGACAATTCTTGGTAAAGAGTTTCATGAAGCCTTTTATTATTCTGGAAAAACAGCTCAGACTGCAGTGTGCTGTTAAGTCTTCCTTTTCTTGGGCTGAACTGATTAAAGGTTTATACATTGTTAGAATCTAAATAAAAACAAGGTACTTAAAAGCAGGCTTCATTATAAAACCTTTTAAAAACTATCACAAATTGATGGGAATTGAATAAAATGAAAGAAATACCTCCAAAACCTAAATTTAGTTATTCTCCATATTTTCATTGTCTCCACAACAGAAATATGTGCCAATTTTTTAAAGGAATTCAAACCATTGAGTCATTTATTCCGGATGATTCCAAGCAAAGATTTTCCTTCTCTTGTAGGTGTCTAAGGCATAATGCTTTCTCTACATGGGAAACAAAGTGATCTTACTCCCCTTCCCTTCTTCCCCCAGCCTCTGACTACCCATTCGAGCGAGCATCAGAGCCTTTCTCTGGCCATGGAGATGCAATCACCTTGTAACACTGAACGACAAAGTATAAAATTGCACGGTCCAATGGTCACACTTGGCTGTTCAAGTTAAGATTATTTAGCATTACCTAAAATTTAAAATTCAAGGCTAAGAGTATCCGCAGCTCTGTAGTACCAACTACCCTGAATGCTAAGGCAGGAGGATGGCTTGAACCCATGGGTTTGAAACCAGTGTAAAGCACAGTGAAACTATCTTTAAAAATAAAACAAAATGCACTCTCACACTGTCTGTCCTATACACATTTCTACTACCCATAGCCTATGAGCATGATGATGTCTACTTTATTAGACAGTGCAGATAGCAAACACATACATCATCTCAAAAAGTTCTGTTGATCAGCTGTGAGGAGAAAATCTACACGGCATAATCAGGAAGTAATGGTTCCCCGGGATCTCTCTCAAGTAGCACTTAGGTTCTGGTATTCTGCACAAATTTTAGGATTGCAGTGAACTATCACAGTCTCTGAAAATAAGACCTAAGTCGGGTCCTTCTGGTGAAAGGAGTACACTGGTACTTTCCAGGACGTCTGGGTCCCAAAGGAGGACAATTTTTAAAACAGACTAGGAGAAACAGATCAGATAGTTTTCTGATACTGTTCCCCAGAACCCAGAAAAAAAAGATAGAATGAAAGAACCAGTTCTGCCAAGCTGTCCTCGGAGCCACCATACATACATGTGCTGGAGAAGACATGTGTCCCCAACCCCCACAGTAATACATTTTTTAAAGAAGGAAAAGAAAGTTAAAATCTGACAAATAGAGCTATCTAGCAATGACAGAAGAAGAAGGAGGTGGGGGGAGCCAGTTAATCAGCCAGCCAAGAAGACACACTTCAAACAGAGGAAACAAAAGGACAAAGGCCACCAAACAAGAAAGAACACAGTGGTAACACAATGTACTGTGTACTCCACAAAGCCAGCATCTCTGGGTTGAGTCAAGTGAGGAAGGCAGCCTGAGACTTGACTGGCAATTGGCAGGTCACAGAGGATATATAGCTGACTGAGCAGTGTGTGGGAATGCCACAGCTGGGACAGACTGGGACAGTGTTCAAACACTTGTATCACCTGCTTGGTAAAAATGAAATGAAAACAAGAGAGTGGAAGGAAGAAAATGTGTTCTTTTTGAAAAGAAATCGTTCACTCATTTATTGGGTGGCAGTTACCACAGTACAGGTATAAAGGTTGGAGGGCAACTTGTGGAAATCAGTCCTCTCCTATCACCTTTTAGACCCCAGGGATCAAACCCTGATCATCACACTTGGCAACAAGCATCTTTATCTACCAAAACATTTCCCCAGCTCAAGAAAATATAGTCTTTAACAGAAGATGATAACTACACTAAAACAGAGTTGATAAAAGCACAATTTTGCATGTTATAGTTTATAATAATAGTTTATAATAATAATAGTTTATAATAATGGTTTATAAATCTTTCCAGTGCTTCACCGGTACATTTAATACTTCCAGAAACTTTGAGAGGAAGATAGTCAGGTAAACAAGTGAAAGCCAGGCTATACAACCTGTCCCAGACTGCACAGCTCATGGATACTTCCTGGACAAGCAGAGCTCAACTCTCCAAGTCTGGTACTCTTCCTTACAGACCTCATGCTTTCTTCCCTCATGTTCTAGCATACTAGAAGACGAAGTTGGGCTTCAGAATGGTCTTGACAAATGACAAATACCTAAACACCTAAACATTGGAATCTGTGGTATAAAGCAACTAGGAAAAAGCACCTCTGAATAAAGATCTAAAGATCGATCAGGACGAACTTGTGAATGTACAGAAAAGATGACTGGGGAAGAACAGTCTGTACTTTTGTGATAATAGCAAAAGGCACATCACCGAGCTCACAGAACAGCGAAGTCTGTGGGTAGCCTGGAAGTAGTGGTGCCAAACACTGAGACTCATTCCTACGGGCAGACTTGGGGTCGGCAATCCTAGCTCCACTGCTTCTGTTGATAACCCAATCTGTCAGTCTCTTCATCTGCAAGACGAGATGTACGGAGAGACCTACTGCCTAGGGTAGAAAGACCCAGTGAATATTTTCAAGTAAGTTAGAGGAAATCGTAGTGTCTACTATATAGAGAAATTAAACTTAGGGACCTCTTTAGAGTCCTGTAATGGCGCATGGCTCAACTCTGAAGTTCATCTCTTGCCTCCACCCCCTGGGAATCTTTTTCCTCCTTATTAGATACTATAGTTGAGTTTTAAGTACTCAATAATTTTTAGTCCCTTTCTAGGGATTAGAGGAACATCTTACAGAATTGAAAGTTTTAGGGAGAATTAAATTGAGAATCTTTAAGTGGAGCAAAATTAGGATTGCATTAGCCTCCAGTAATTGTATTAAACTCTTTCATCTCCACAACTCTCCCTTCATTGGTCTTGTATATTTTTAGTTTATGTGTGTGGTGCTTTGCCCCTGCGTATCTTTGTACACCACATGTATGCTGCCACCTGCCGAGGCCAGAGGGCTCCTGGAACTGGAGGTACAGGCAGTTGTGAGCAGCAGCTGCTGCTGGGAATCGAACCTGAGTCCTCTGCAAGACCAGCAAGTAGTCTTCACCCCTGAGCCAACTTTCCAGCCCTGCCTTCTTTCTTTTTTGAAACAAGATCTCATTCTCTGTAGCCCAGGCTAGCCTTAAATTTACTATGGATCCTGTGACCTGGAACTCGTGTTGATCCTCCTTGTTCACCCTCCTATATCCTGAGATTATAGGAGTGATCATGGAACAGGAACTTTCTTTTAAGTTAAGGTCTTGCTATGTGGCCCTGATTGTCCTCAAACTCAGGGTCCTTCTGCTTTGTTTTTTCCCTAATGCTAGAATTACAGACATGTCTGCCATGTCTAGCTTCACCTTTTTACGGTGAAATAACTTTAGTTTTAGAAAAACTCAAGAACAAGAATGGAATTCCCACTTGTATTTTACCTACCTTCCCCTACTGTTAGCGTCTTAAATAAGTTACACTCCCAGAAGTTTAATAGCAAAATCAGAAAATTAACATATATCCAATGTAAAGTGTCAACAGGATATATTCCAGTCTCACTAGTGATTCCTCTTGTTTTATTTTCTGTGCGAGTATTCACATGCATATGGAGGTCAGAGAACAACTTTTAGGAGTCATTTCTTTGCTTCCACCCATGTATGGTCTGAGGATTGAACTCATTAGTCTTGGCAGCTCGCACCCTTACCCGCTGAGTGCGCTCTTCTGCGCAGTTTTCCTTTCTGTTGGAGAGTCTAACATAGGATCTCCCATATTACATCTGTGTCAAGGGTTGTTAACAGCTTCCAGTTCTTGGCAGTTTTTGGTCTCCTCATTGCCTGTGACCTTGATACTTAGGAAGTTATGGTTATTCATTTTGTAGAATGACCCTGTCTATTTAGTATGTCTGGTGTTCTTGTCAGTGGACTGAAGTTGTACATTTTAAACAAGAAACCACAAAGAAATGTGCCCTTCTGAGAGCATCGTATCAGGGAGGTTAAATGACGTCACAAAGTCTTATTGCTGGTGATGATAACCTTGATCGCTGAGTTAAGGTGTTATAGATTGGTTTATCCTTTCTATTGGAGTGGATAAATAGTTTGGAGGAAATTCTTTGGCACTATACAAATATCTTGTTTTGTTCAGAAATGTTAGTATGAGTTGATTATTAGTTAAAACAATATTCATCAATTTTCTTCACGTTACAATTACTGATTGTTCCTTTTACAGTTCTGATCATAGGGAAGATTTGGTCCTAGGGGTTAAATGAAGGGCTTCGCACATGGCAAACATGCACTCTACCTCTGAGTTACACCCCTAGCCCCCAAGATCTTTTAGTTGAGTGTTTTCTTTTTTTTTTTTAATTGAAAAAGGAAGTAAAAACATTTTATGATAAAACTGAAGATTTACATGGAAAATGTTTCTGATAAAATTGAAGAAATATATAGAAAAACATTAAGATTGACAATTTTCATGGAAAATTAAAGAGCAAAATGGTAGACATAAAAAACATTGCTAAATTAATTGAAAAAGGAAGTAGAAATATTTTTGATAGAATTGAACATTTACGTCAAAAATATTTGTGCTAAAATTGTAGAAAAATATAAAATAACATGTTAAAATTAAAGATTATCATGGAAAATTACAGATAAGATGGTAGGCATAAAAATGTTTCTAAGTTGATTGAAAGAATTATAAAACTGAAGATCTACAAGGAAAATATTTCTGATAAAATTCAAGAAATATATAGAAAAACACATTAAAATTGACTATCTCATGGAAATTATACAGATAAAATGGTAGACATAGAAAACATTACTAAATTGATTGAAAGAGGAATTACAAACATTTTCTGATAAAATCGAAGATTTACATGAAAAATATTTCTTTTAGTCTATGTTTTTTGTTGGGCAATTGAGTCCATTGATGTTAAGAGATATTAAGGAATCTTGATAATTGTTTCCTGTTATTTTTGGCCCTTTAAGTTGGAAATCTTCGCTCTCTTCTATACTAATAATCCCTAGGTTTGGTGTTCTCATTTTGTCCTGGATGTTTTGACTCAGGAGCTTTTTGCTTTTTGCATTTTGCATTTTCTTTGACCGTTGAGTTGATGTTTTCTATGGTATCTCAGCACCTGAGATTCTTTCTTCTATCTCTTGTATTCTGTTGTTGAATCTATGACTCCTGAATTTTTTCCAAGAATCTATAATTCCTGAATTCATCTATGACTCCTGAATTCTTTCCAAGATTTTCTATCTCCAGAGATGTCTCACTTTGTGATTTCTTTATTGTTTCTACTTCTATTTTTAGATCCTGGATGGTTTTGTTCAGTTCCTTCACTTGTTTGTTTGTGTTTTCCTGTAATTCTTTAAGGGATTTTTGTGTTTCCTCTTTAAGGGCCTCTACCCTGTTGACCCATGTTCTCCTGTATTTCTTTAAGGGAGTTATTTAGTCCTTCTTGAAGTCCTCTATCAGCATAGTGAGATGAGACTTTAAATCCAACTCTTGCTTTTCCAGTGTGTTGGGGTATCCAGGACTTGCTGTGGTGGGAGAACTGGTCTCTGATGTTGCCAAGTAGCCTTGGTTTCTGTTGGTAGGGTTCTTGTGCTTTCCTTTTGCCATCTGGTTGTCTCTGGTGTTAGTTGGTCTTGCTGTCTCTGGCTGGAGCTTGTACCTCCTATGGGCCTGTAAACCTGTGTCTGTACTCCTGGGAGACCAACTCTCTTCTGGCAGGGTCTGTGCACAGAAGGTTGTGGAGCTGCCTGATTCCCTGCTACAAATGGCAGCGGGAAGACTCCTGTCCCAGCAGCTCCAGTGATCATATGCCCCGTGCGCTCCTAGCTGTTCACTTCCAGAGAGAAGGTGGAGATCTCACCTCTGCACTCAGAAGTGAAAGTGCTGCTGGGAGATCACCATCTCCTGGTGGACAGTGCACAGAAGGCTGTGGAGCTGCCTGGCTCCCCGGTGCAAATGGTGGCCAGAAGGGAAGACTCCTGTCCCAGCAGCTCCGGTGTATTTTCTTAATTTTGTCAGTAAATGGAGCCTTAGGGGTGTTTTACGAACTTGTTCGAGGTCATACCAATAAGTCTATGTTTGCTGTGTTGTAAAACTCTTTCATGTGAGGAAGAAGGACAGAAGGAGATGAAGAGGGAGATACCGTGGACTTAGAAATCTACAGTGTTGTAAAGATAAAAAAATTGAAGTTTTGAGAAAGGATTTACACTACATGAAGTCATCTCTTGTAAGCAGTTGATCCTGAATACACACTGAGATATTTGGATTAGGTATATCCTCACAGGGATCCTAGAGCGAGCAATGAAAAGATTTGGCATAAACTGTGTCTGCAGATACAACAAGAAAAGGGTTGGGTAAATCTAGAAAAGTTTCTGGTTTGTATATGAAAAATTTATATCTTTCTTAAATTACCACTTTTATGAGATTAAATTTAAAACAACTTTCTTTTATTAAATTACCAAACTCAAACAGTAAGCTGTGTCTTTCCAAAGAGCTGGTAAAAAGAAATATAGCATCTTAGCGTTAATTTATTCCCATCATTATGAAAACTTCACAAATTTTTCTTTTACTTGTGTCCAGTGGCAAGTACCTGGAGTCTTGGCTTCTCTGGAGGCTGAAACAAAGATGATAATTAAAATTGAGGCGGTTGAGACCTGCTTAGACAGCATTGCAAGAACTGCAATTCATAAGCTGAAAGCCGAGGCAAGGCGAATCCGTGGGCACTTCCTGCCAGACCTGACCGCCTGAGCTTGATGCCCAGAATCCACACGGTAGACCTAGTTGTCCTCTGACCTCCACGTGCATGCCACACATATATACACAGATAAAATTTCATTTTATTTTGTATGTATATGAGTGTTATACCTGCATGTAACACCTGCATGCCAGAAGAGAGCATCAGATCCCATCACAGATGGTTGTGAGCCACCATGTGGTGGCTGGGAACTAAACTCAGAACCTCTGGAAGAGCACCCAGTGCTCTTAACCACTGAGCCATCTCTCCAGCCCCCACACAAAAATAAAATTTAAAGATATTTTTAAACTTTAAAAAAAAACACATACTGCATAAGACTACACTCTCAAGATAGTAAACTTCTGCCTTTTATTAAATATGAGCTGTATGTAATCATACAAATCTTGGGCTGGAGGAATGACTCAGCAGTTAAGAACACTTATTGCTCTTCCAGAGGTGCTGAGTTCAATTCCCAGTAACCTCATGATGGCTCACAACCATCTGTAATGGGATCTGATGCCCTCTACTGGTGTGTCTGAAGACAGCTACAAAGTACTCGTATACATAAAATCATACAAATCTTTTAGTAGTAAAATATATTTGTTCTAAAATTGTTTCTAATAGCCTAGCTCCAATTTTTTTAATTAATTAATTAATTATTTGCACTCCAGGTTTTATTCCCCTACTCCACCCTGTCCATCCATACACAACCCATACTTCCTCCCTACCCCCTTGTCTCCGAGAAGATGTCCCCACCCCCCACCCCACCAGAACTCTAAACTCCCCAGAGCCTCCAGTCTCTTGAGGGTTAAATGCATCTTCTCTGACTGAACACAGACCCAGCAGTCCTCTACTGTTTTGGGGGCCTCATATCATCTAGTTTATGCTGCCTGGTTGTTGATCCAGTGTCTGAGAGATCCCTGGGGTCCAGATTAATTGAGACTGCTGGTCCTCCTACCTCCCAAGGTTGCCTGTTTCCATTCTTTCTGCTGGCCCTCAGGCCTTCAGTCCTTTTCCCTCTCCTAATACCAGATCAGGTTCCCCTCTCCCTCCCCGCCACCCCCAACCACTTTCCCTCCCAGGTCCCTCTGTCCCTCCCCCCTTGTGGTTGCTTTCTTCTCCCTCCCAGGTGGGACTGAGGCGTGCTCACTTGGGCCCTTCAGCTTATTGACCTTTTTGAGTTCTGTGGACTGAATCTTGGGTATTCTGTACTACTTTTTTTTTTTTTGGCTAATATCCATTTATTAACTTAATGAGTACATACCATGCATGTCCTTTTGGGTCTACTGCTCAGCTCTTAAGAACAAAGGTATCCCCAGTTTTGCAGGCAAATGGGTGGAACTAAAAAATATCATCCTGAGTGAGGTAACTCAAATCCAAATTTTTAATGAATTAGTTGATTTATTTATGTATTCATTCATTCATTATTCTGCCTTTCTTTTCGGCTGAGAATGAGAAGGAAAGCTTTATTATAGTACAAGGTCCGATGGATGGGAAAGTAGAGATGAAGCAGGCAGTCACTGCTCTGATGAATTAGCACCGTGTGCTCATTCTGTTGGCCATGAAGGTGCTGAGGGCGCCTCCTCTGCATCACGGTTTCCCAATGCTGCCCATTAATACCATCAGTATTTATTTTCTTTTCAAAGATCAGACTTGTTCTCCTTTAAGATAAGGACAGAAAAGTGAGCTAGTCTGGGCTAGCTTCACCCTCACCATCCTCCTCCTTCACTTCTAACCCATGTGCTAAAATCACACGCATGTGCCAGTGTGCCTGGCTGTCATACTTCCTTAAATATCAGAGTTTTTGTGTTCTCCGTAATAGTTGTACACTGTTATGACTCCTGCTTTGCTGACCCAAATTTTTCTCTTTGTATGTGATTTTTTTTTCCTGCCTCTGTGTGTGTGTGTGTATGTGTGTGTGTGTGTATGTGTGTGTGTGTTTCTGGTCTCTGTCTCTTTCTCTATAAACATGTAAAACTTTGCACAGTGATAAAGCAAACTGTCGGAAAAAGCCCAGTCTGCGGACAGCATTAGAAGTGCATGGAATGAAGTCCTGGAATGCAGCTCAGTTGGTAGAGAGCACACTTAGAATGCATGAGGCCCTGGGCTCCATCCCTGCACCCCAGCTATCACCTGTAACCCCAGCACTTGAGAGTTGGGGGCAGGCAAGTGGGAGTTCCCCACCTCCCTCACTCTCCCTCTCCCTGTCTCTCATAGTCCAAGCTGGCCTTGAGTTTGCTGTTATCCTGCCTCACATCCAGAGTGCTAGAATTACAGGTGTGGGACTCTACACCTGGCTCTATAATTTGTCTTAAGTTAAAATATTCATCATATAAAGCAGTGGTTCTCCATTGGATTGAGCACAAGGTCCCCAATGGAGGGGCTAGAGAAAGAACCGAAGGAGCTGAAGGAACTTGCAGCCCCACAGGAGGAACAACAATATGAACCAACCAGTACCCCAGAGCTCCCAGGGATTAAACCACCAACCAAAGAGTACACATGGAGGGACCCATGACTCCAGCTGCATGTGCAGCAGAGGATGGCCTTGTTGAACATCAAAGGGAGGAGAGGCCCTTGTTCCTGAAAAGGCTCAATACCTCAGTATAGAGGAATGCCAGAACCTTGAAGCAGGAGTGGGTCGGTTGTTGAGCAGGGGGAGGGGCAATGGGATAGGGTGTTTTCAAAGGGGAAACCAGGAAAGGGGATAACATTTGAAGTGTAAATAAAGAAAATATCTAATAAAAAAATGTATTCCAAAAAAAAATTTTTAAAAAAAGCAGTGGTTCTCAACCTTCCTAATACTATGACTCTGTTCCTCATGTTGTAGTGACCTCCCCAACCATAAAATCATTTTGTTGCTACTTCATAACTAATTTTGCTACTGTTATGAATTGTGATATAATTATCTGATATGTAGGATATCTGATACGTGAAAGAGTCATTTGACCCCACCCCCAAGAGGGTGGCAACCCACAGGTTGAAAACCATTGATATAAAGCTTCATGGTCTGGGTGATATGGAAAACAGGATCAGATCTGGGCATGGTACACCTTTAATGCCAGCACTTTGGAGGCAGAGACAGGTGGATCTCTGTGAGTTGGAGGGCAGCCGGGGCTACATGGAGGAACACTGTCTATGGGGGGGGGGCAGGGGGAGAGGAAGAGAGAGAGAATATCAAGGAAATAGTATCAAGGTTTTGAGAAATAACGTCATTTTTTTAAATCTATTTCTTTTCCTTTTCTCGTTCTGTTGGTTGGTTGGTTGGTTGGTTGGTTGGTTGGTTGGTTGGTTGGTCTGCTTTGGTTGGTTTCTGTTATCCTGGCTGACCTGAATAGCTGTTTTATAGAGCTGAGCTCTGTCTAGAGGAGGATGGTTTTGACACCCGTCCTCCCACTCTTCCTTCCCCGTGCTAGAATCATAGGCATGTGCTACCATACAGACTTAACTGGATTTTTTTCTTTTTTAAATACAAAAATTACTTTATTCTAATGAACTCATAAAAATATCATGAAGCTAGATTAATATAGCTACTCAAAACAGAAACTTGCCCAATCCCAAACTCTATACATCTCAGTAGACTTCTGTGCAGTTATAAGAGCCATTCTGAAGCTGTAAGCGTCTCTTGGGGGTTTTATGCACTCAGCCACATAAAAAGAAAACAAACACATGGCCTGTTCACCTAGGGGTACTGGAAAAATTGGATACTCACCTACAGAAGGAAACTAGGTTTGTATCTTTCTCCTTGGACAAACATCAATTCAAGATAGATCAAAGATCTGTGAAAACTGAAACTTCTAGATGAAAATACAGAAAATACATAGTTTTCAACAAAAGAAACACAATGTCCAATAATTATTTTTAGAGGTATTAAATTCAACATCCTTAGTCCACCTCACCCCAGAATGGCTATCATCAAGAAATCTGATGACAGGATTAGGGATTTAGCACACAGGTAGAGCACTTGCCTAGCAAGAGCAAGGCCCTGGGTCAGGTTCTCAAATCTGGGGATGGGGGTGGGGGGAATAAGAAAGAAATCTGATTATACATGTTGACAATGATGTAGAGAAAAATTACTAGTTGCTGCTGGTGATGGGTACAAATTAGTATATCAATTATGCATATCAATTTGGAAGCTCCTCAAAAGATAAAAAATAAAAATAGAACTACCATGTAACACAACTATTTCACTCCTGGGTATGTACTCAGAGAACTCCATACCTTACCATAGAGATATTTCCACCTCCATATTTATTGCTGCTTGAATTGCAAGGAAATGCAACCAGGTTTCATGCCTATCACCAGATTGATGGATAATAAAAATCTGGTATATATTTAAAATATTTTTCAACTCTAAATGAAAATAAAATCATAAACATGCAGGAAAAAATGGATGGACTTAGAATATATAATATTAAACTAAGTCACACAATCTAGAAAGAAAAACATGAATATCTTAATGTTAAATGCATATATATGTAAACAAATGTATATGCGGTTATAGTAGAGTACTTAAAAGAGAGAACACAAAAGAGTGTTATTAGGTGATGAAAGACGATGATTACTGGCACTAAGTCACGAAGAAGAATGTAAAGTTCATGATTTTTCATCATTTTTTTTCTTTAACTATCATGTTTTTTAAATGCCCTTTCCTATGGAAAATTAAGTCTTTACAGAATAAAGGTTAGCATTTCTTGTTCTCTGCCAGATCTTTGAAAAATTGGCATTATCTTCATTTTATTATTTCTAAGTCAGCATAATCATATTCTGTAAACATCTAAAATATGTAAAAAAAAATTAGAAAAAGAAAAGCTCACTTCATTTAGGCTGAAGGGCACACAGTTATAATTCCAGCCTGTGGAGGTAGATGCAGGAGAATCACAAACTCCAGGCCAGCATAGACTGCACAGGGAGACTCCATCTCAACAACAGATGAGGAATTCTTCTTTAAAACACTATTCTAATTTGAAACTCGACTCTATTTATTGGTGGGGGCTAGTGCTGAGGCTTTGTACTTGCCAGGCAGTCATTGTACCAATGGACAAGGTCTCCACCCAGAATCGCTCTGCTGGGGAGCGGGAGATTCAAGGTAGTTTGGGATTGCTTTTGTACTGGGAGCTGAGCCTAGGCCCTCTCATAAGACGGGCAAAATGTTTAAAAGTATATCCTGATTATATGCTGTTTTAGTCATTACCTTTCAGAGGTAACATGTTAACACGTTTATAGATTAAATTATAAATTACCTGAGGTTTGCTTTGAAATAAAATGAATGGCAGGTGTTGAAGGAGGAGATGAAATAAGACCCTGTCATAAATGTGAAGTCTGGGCAGACTGATCCCCAGAAGCTCTTGGGGATAAATAAATAAAGGTGTTCTCTTTATTTTTGTATGGTTAAAAGTCTCTTTTCAAATGTGCTGTAGTAAATACTAAGGTCCCATCAGAAGCAGAATTGTCAGCATACTGATAAAAATTTTCCCTTGCCCTACTGATCATGAATTTTTTCCCCTCTTATTAATAGGCTAAAGACATTAAAGAAATAGCCAAAAAGGCGCAGGCTCTTCCAAAGGTGAACTCGAAGAGACAGAGGACTGTGATCTTCACACAAGGGAGAGACGACACCATCGTGGCTGCAGGTACTGTGGAGCTATGTGATAAATCCAGGGTTAAAAAGAGAATAATCACAACAATGTTGTATTTTCCTTCTACAGTGAGCCATCCCCAGTCATGTGCCTTCCACAGTGTGACTTCCATATTCCTCCCCACCACCCCTGGGGACATGATTTTCCTTTCAAGGTTATAATTTATGAAAAGTCAACTGAAGAAGCTTGCTTTCTTTTGAAATTTGGGGTGATTTTCTCAGTCCAGAAATCTCTTTCTTTTCAAAAACGATACCTTTTACATATAAACCCTTGCATCAGAATAAAATACATTTATTCGATTATGAACAAGTCTAATCCAGAACTGTTTCTTCTGATTTTTTTCTGTTACTGTTGCTTTGTTCTTGCAATACTAGGAATTTTATTTTTGACAGTCTGTGTATTCCTCACAGACTCACCTGCCTCTGATTCATGCCCAACCTAATACTAGAAATCTTATTTAGGATCTTTTGCTTGCCAAACTAGTACTCTACTGTTTAGCTCTATCCTTGGCCCATTTTTAATACTTATTTTAATACACCAATATATTTTAAGAGAATGTCTCACTGAATACCCTATACTGGCTTTGAATTCCTTGTGTAACCCAGACTGACCTCGACTGACCTTGAATTTGTAATCCCCCCTGCCTCAGCTTACCAAAGAGACAAATCTCGTGTATATTTTTATACCATTCTTAGAAATTCATCTAGCAATCAAACATATTATTAGTTAATTGATATTTTCAATATGAGGTTACTTTATAATATATTTTAGCTACTATTCAAGCTAAATATAAGTCTGTTAATTCTTTCTGAATGGTTCATCTTGAATCCAATCAGTTAGTTAATAACTTTTATAAACGGTAATATAATTAAGCCAATGTATTTGTTCAGTACTCAGCTGAACATTGAATGTAGCATAATCTTTAAAGATCTGCAAAATAAAATTAATTTACATAAAGTATTGAATATAGTCTAAATACTTTTCCTTAAATTTTTGATATAGGTTCTCCTTCTGTAGCCCAGGCTCCCCTTGTAGTCTCTGTGTGCCCAGCCTGGCCTCCAACTGCGAGCAGTTCTCCTGCCTACGCCTTCCCTGTGCTGACTGGGATAGCAAGTGTCCACCACCACACCCACTGAAGTAACTTTTTTTTTAACAAAATGAAACTAAACTAACTAATGCAAATAATTAAAGCACATTTTCAAACACATCCTAGCTATGTTGTGACTTTCCCAAAAAGATAAATATCCTTGCTAAGCCTTGACTTGTAGGAGGGATTTAAAATGAGGGCAGTCCTGCTAAGGAATCTCATGTAAGCAGAGGCACCGGGCACTGGTGTAGCAGAAAAGGGCATGCTGTTAATTTTTGTAAGAAAAAAGAAATAACCCATGAAAGGGCATCGCCACATGACACAGACAGGATCACTGTCTTGTTAGTGTGTAGACCAGCTCAGAATTAAACCATACAGGCTTCTTATAGGAAATGTAATCCTACCTCCAGATTCATAAGATGCTACTGGGATGCTTTGTGGAGACATACTTAAGTCTTTCTCTATCCCAGATCATGTCTCATAGAAGCTCTTCCTCATTCTCAATTTGCATAATTTTCTCCAGACTGAAATTTGGCCTCTCTGTCTTATAAATGAATTTTTTTTGTGTGAACTTACTTTATGCTTTATTAAATCTATTAAACCACTCTTAAGAATGCTTCTAATCAGAAATTTATTTGATGCAAGACATAGCTAATCTTGTCGTTCCTACCATATGGAAATGAACTTAGAGGATGTGGTATATTGCAATGCATGATAAATACAAGATGGATAGAGAATCTGTTCAGTGGTGTCAGCTACAAAAGCAAACATGATAAATGTTAATGCAGTCCTGAGCCCTGGGATAAGCTATTCAGTGCACAAGCGTTGCTGAGTCTCTTTGCTGTGTTGTTATTCATGGCAGCCAAATAAATGTCAATAATAAAAGAGAATTAAAGATTTTCATTTCCCAGAGGCAGTCCTCTAATACAGCTTGATCTTTCATTTCATTTGTAATTCGTTCTCATGTCAGGATGCAATCATTCGCCAGGCTCTGGGTGTCATGTTAAGTCATTTAATAATGATTAAGAACATAAAAATGCTTGGCCTGTGGGGCAATTCACAGAAGAGATGCCAATTTGTTATTGTTTTCCCTTCTTTCCTACTGAATATGGATCAGCCTTTTCCCACCTCCTAGCATTAAAATACTAATGGAAGATAGGGAGGAAAAGTGTCCCTTAATTTACCATAAGTGACATTCCAGAATGGTACAAGGCAGTGCTAACACACTTATTAAAGCACTAATTAGGACTCATTGTGCCTTAAACCTCACACTGTGGAGTATTTTCAAATGATCACACTGTTAAGGCATTTAGCAATAATGTTAACAAAAATCAATTCCCTTGCCATTTTTTTTTCTAGAGACCCATCTCCTTTTGAGATATGATCTTTATAAACCACTTTTTCTCATAGAGGCTCGTAACTGAATGGCCGATGTTGTCATATGCAAATAAATCATCTAGTGAATTTTGAGTAAATGTAGACCTTCCTTTTTAAAGTATCTTCCCTGTTGTAACAATCCCACTCCGAGCAACATTAGCATGGGCAACCTCGGGGATGATAATAAGTGTGCGAGGGTGCCTGTGGAAGGATCTGGAGGACAGCTGTGTGTTTCTAGGACGTTTTCCCTCAGGTGACAGAGCTATTCTGTCTGTTCTCATCTCTCACTTTGAGAATCATTCAGTTAAGTAGTTTGACTCAAGGGCCACGTTTTATGATTCTGTGGAATGGTGGAAGCAGAATAGCCAAACATCATCTTTAGTAAGTCGGGCTTTGATAGATAGATGCCTCTTTTTCTTTACTCCATCCAAAAATACCAAGGACTAGGAGCTAGAGGAATGGCTCAGTGCTTAAGAGTATATGCTGCTCTTCCAGAGGGCCCTAGTCCAATTCCTAGCATCCATGTTGGATAGTCACCTGTAACTCCAGCCCCAAGGAACCCAATGCTCTCTTCTGGCCCTCTATGAGAACCTACCTGCATGTGGCACACATCCACACAGATACTTAAATTATAATGATTTTAAAGAAAAACTTAAAGTATCAAGGGGCCTGGAGAGATGGTTCAGCCCTTGAGCCTGGCGAATGATTGCATCCTGACATGAGAATGAATTACAAATTAAATGAAAGATCAAGCTGTATTAGAGTCCTAGCTACTCTACCAGAGGACTCAGGTTCAATTCTCAGCACCCACAAGGTATCTCTAGCTCCAGTTCTAGGGGATCCTATACCCTCTACTGGTCTCCTGGGTACCAGTCAAACATGTGGTATACAAAACATACACATAAGCAAAACACCCATATATGTAAAATAATTATAAAAATGTATGAAAATAAGAATAACTATCAAGGGGCTGGCAAGATGGCTCAGGAGTTAAGAGTAGTGACTGCTCTTCCTAAGGTCCTAAGTTCAAATCCCAGCAACCACATGGTGGCTCACAACCATCCGTAACAAGATCTGACACCCTCTTCTAGAGTATCTGAAGACAACATGGATGCTAGGAATTGGACTAGGGTATTATATTAATTACATATAATAATAAATAAATCTTTTAAAAAAAGAATAACTATCAAGAATTCATTGGAGCTTACTAATGGAAAACTACAGATTATATTGTTTCTACCTTTGAAATACATCTAAGTTATTTTATTACCAGTAACTTCCTATATCCTTAAATCAACTTGTTACTTCATCTCTTAGTTTTCATTCTCTCCACAAACACTAAGTGCTCTCTGTCACTGGATAATAAAGAGTGTGTGTAAAACTCAGAAAGCACACAATACAAAACGTAGATTCTATGGGTTAGAAAGATGGTTCAACAGTTACAAGCACCTGCCATTAGATCTGAGTTTGGATCCCACCACTCATCTAACAAGGACACGCCCCATGTTCACCAGTAGCCCAGTTCCAACACCGTTGGAAACAGAAGGATGACTGGGGCTTGCTGCCTTCCACCCTAAAACATAAGCCGTAGGCTTAGGGGGAGACTCTGCTTTGAAGGAGCAGTCGGAGGGGGTGGAGGAAGACACTTAACACCTTCCTCTGGCCTCCACATTTGTATGCACTCCACTCACACACATGGAAAAGTTCTATAGAAAGTCTCCCCTGGAATGGTTAAGACAATAATGCCAGCTTCCATTCCAGCTACTCCTGCTACAAAGTATTAATGTAAATCACCTTGAAAAGTCTAGCTTGGAAGCTGGTTCTATGGTTAAGAGTCTATGCCGCTCTTGTGGGAGACTCAAGTTAAGTTCCATTCCCTGTGCACAGGCCAGACAGCTGCCTGTCACTTGAGCTCCAAGGGATCTAACACCTTAGAATAAATACTTTTAGAAAAGAAAATGTCACTTTGCAGCAACCAATTTTAAAGGTTGATCTTGTTGAGATAGGTTGGTAGTAGTAAGAACAATTTAAATGACATCCATTTAGAATGTCTATACATGGTGTGGGGGATTTTGCCTGCATGTATGTCAATGCACTGTATGGGTGTCTGGTGCCCAAGGAAGCCACAAGAGGACATTTGATCCCTTAGAACTGGAGTTACAATCAGTTGTGAGCCACCACAGAGATGCTGTGAATCAAACCCGGGTTCTCTGAAAAAGTGGCCAGTGTTCTTAAACCTCTGACCATCTGTCCAGCCCCACTGGTAAAAATTGGTGACTGGGGTAAGGTAGGGGTATAGTAATGCATGCCTGCCATGGTATAATTGTAAAAATAGGAAGACAGCTTACAGGAGTTGGTTCTTTTCCTCCTACCATTTAGGTCCCAGGGATTGAACTCAGGTCAACAGATTTGGTAACACATGCCTTTACCCTCTAAGCCACCTTGTTAGACCCTCCCGCTTCATCTGGTGAGATTTTATTATTAAAATAGTCCTTACCTTATGAACAAGTGAGTTGTTCTGCAGAGGTTTGTTAGTAACCAAGAAGTCAAAATATTTTTGGAACAGGGTGTGGTGGCTCAGACCTATAATGCTAGTATTCGGGATGCTGAGGCAAGAATTCTCATTCAGAGTAGCCTGTGCTACAAAGTGAGACCCCTGTCTTTAAAAAAGCAAAATAAAACAAAAGTAATCTAGAATATCATGTGGGATAATTTAGAATATCCTGACAAAATTATATGTTTGTGCATGATTTGTCTAGTTTATTGATCTCAGTCCTGAAAAAATACAACTTCCCCTGACTGCTGTATTTCTATCAAACAGGATCCTGCTGCAGTTCAAAAGAACCCATATTGAGCAGGTAGTATTGATTTCTACAAGGATCTGTTAAGGCTAATTAATGCAATACAGACTACACATGCTAAAACTTACATATTAAGGCAATACATACTAAAAACTTACACATTAAAACTTACATATACTTTCCTTTAAAATGTAGCAAATAGCCTTTAATCCCAGCACTTGGGAGGCAGAGGCAGGAGGATTTCTGAGTTCGAGGCCAGCCTGGTCTACAAAGTGAGTTACAGGACAGCCAGGACTACACAGAGAAACCCTGTCTCGAAAAACCAAAAAAATAAATAAATAAAAATAAAATAAAATAAAATGTAACAAATACCACAAAGTGTATTGAACTCTAATATGCAGACTTGGTGCAACTTTTTATTATTAACTCACGTTCATATAACTGCAACAACATAAAGAACACAGCCCCATGACTGTAAGAGGAGGATCGTGAGTTAGTTTGATGATAGCATCACTTAGCAGGATGGAGGGAGGGACGGGGAAAGGAGAAAGACACAGTACCACAGCCCTTCAGAAACCCCTCTCATGGCCCCCACCAAGTCTGCCCCACTCCTAGAAACCATTCTCTTACCTTCTCTTGGTAGCTGTTAGTTCTGATTTTGAAATGGAATCACTAGTACGCAGAATTTTTGTATGGCGCTGATCTTATCCTTATTTGCACACTTCCTATCTTTTTAACAATAAAGACTACCCCAGGAATGTGAAGTGTCTTCTCTGTTGTCTGTGGATTCCTGGACCTTTTCCCATCATCAGACCAGCAGTATTCAGAAACCCAAATCTGAACTCCTTGAGTTCCTCATTGCTTTCTCGGCCTCTGGAGCAGAGCTTGGCAACAGATGCGCTGTAATAAGCTGTGCATGTGTGTGAGGCTTGTTCCAACCTTTGCCCTTCCCTCGTTTATAACTTTCCATCCCGCCTTGGATGCTAAAATGCTTCGCTTGCTTGTCCCATCATAAAATTGTGTTGGACTGTTTACCCAGACCCTTGTGAGAGCCTGTTGTACTTACAGTAAGCGTCCGTCATCCAGAGTCTCTCTTCCATCCACATTCTCAGGCTCACAACATTCATTTGTAATACAGGCACTGTCTTTGGCTGGTATGTATATTCTATCTTGGTTTCCTTTTGTATCCTGGTTAACTATTTTTCAATAAATAAAATTCATCCTTTGTAATCTCAAATTCTACAGGTAGTAAAGATTTTGATCTTTCAGTCCCAAATTTTCAAAGGATTGTACCAATCTCCACTCTCCAGTAGATGACACTCTAATGGTTCCAGTGTTCTGCCAGCATTTGCTACTGTGTATCTTTTTAATCTTAGCCATTCTAGTGAGGGCATAATGGTATCTCAATATGATTTGGCTGGAATTTTCCTGGTATATAATAAGTGTACTCTTGGCACCTGGGTAACTTGTAGGTTATTTCTTTTTTAGTCTCTCTTCCATACTAGGTTGTCCTTTCAATTTATAATTCATTTATTGGACTTTGCATTTGGTATTGTTTATGTGTGACAAGATCTTATTATGTAGCCCAGGCTGGCCTCAAACTTATAATCCTCCTGCTTCACCCACAACCAAGAACTAAGAGTATAGTTATTAATGCTTCCTTAAGTCTATTTGGATATGTTGACCCTATTCCCCCTCCCCCACTTAGGAATTTTTCAGTATTTCATTGAATAGTTTTTTGTGCCTTTATTCTGTATCTTAGTTCTCTCTTATAATAACTCATACTTTATTTCTTTTAAAGATGTATTTATTTTATTTATATGGGTGCATTGTAACTATCTTCAGACACACCAGAAGAAGACATCAGATCCCATTACAGATGGTTGTGAGCCACCATGTAGTTGCTGGGAATTGAATTCAGGACTTCTGGAAGAATAGTCAGTGCTCTTTTTTTTTTTAAATTAGATATATTCTTTATTTACATTTCAACTGACTTCCCCTTTCCTGTTCCCCCCTCTCCCTGAAAGTTCCATAAGCCCTCTACCCTCCCCCTGTTCCCCAATCAAACCCCTCCCACTTCCCTGCCCTGGTATTCCCCTACACTGCTGCATCGAGCCTTTCCAGGACCAGGGGAGTCTCCTTCCTTCTTCTTGGGTATCATTTGATATGTGAATTGTGTCTTGGGTATTCCAAACTTCTGGGCTAATATCTACTTATCAGTGAGTGCATACCATGTGTGTTCTTTTGTGATTGGGTTACCTCGCTTTAGTCAGTGATCTTAACCTCTGAGCCATCTCTCCAGCCCACTTTATTTCTTTTTTGTGATAAAACAACCAAAAGCAGCTTAGTGGAGTAAAGAGTATATGTCCACCTACAGGTCCTAGTCTGTCACTGAACGAAGGCAAGACAAGAACCTGAAGCAGTTGCTTGTTGGCTTGCCTTAAGGTTCCTGCTTAGCTGACTTCCTAATACAGCCCAGGACCATCAATTAACAGTTGAGAAAATTCCCCCACAGACATGCCCATAAGCCAGTTCGTTTTGGGTAATGCCTCAATGGAGACTCCCTTCTCAGATACCCTAGGCTGTGTCAGATTGACTTGGGCACTCCTCTAGACCACAGACTCATAGCTTTGATTTCTTCCTTTTAACCGTGTCCCCAAAGGATTCTATTGGGTTTTATTTCTTTTTGGATGGTTGCATGTTAACCATCGCATCTTTCCGTTTCTTCTCTTAACTGTTGGGAATTTTTGGAGATGTCTCTGTGCCTTGCTCTCTCACACCGGTGTTAATAAATAAAAGAGTAGACAAGGAAAGTGAAGCATGCTTAAATAGAGTGAAGAGAATGTGAGCACGGGAAAAAGATAGAACAAGTCCAGTTATGAAACAGATTTTATGATGTGTGAATAACCTCAGTAAAATGAGAATAGAAATGAAAATCATAAACATTTTTAAAGTAAAGACATCAAACAATATTTTTTTTAGTGAAAAGAAGGAATAAAGAAAGTTCATTTTGTAAAATTAGTCAAAGAAGGAGCATGAGATGATAGCTGGATAAGGGCACTTGCCATCACACCCAACAACCTGAGTTTGATCCAAAAAAGCTACTGGTGGGCTTTGTGTTTTGTTTGGTTTTTAAGAAGACAAAATATTAAAGAGGCCTCTTTCTGAGTCTCCCCGTATCAGAATCAGTCTGGGGTAGGGCTGGCTTGCTGGGTTGTATTGGTAGCTCCTTTGTGGTGCAATGGTTTCTGCTGCTGTCCTGTGCTGACTGAGGACTGGTCTAGCCACAAGTAGATATCTCGGTATTAAAGTCTGTGTTCACTTTACAAACTTCCCTTCTTTCTTTGTGTGCCTGGACACTGCTAGCCCACAAACTTTGTATTCTGTAGATCAGGCAGGTTACTTATTCTTTCCAGAGTAGACCACCCCCACCCCACTCTGCCTTGAGCATCCAGGGGCATCAGAGTTCCTGGGCAAGAAGTGCAGGATAGTTCTCAGTACATGAAGACTTGAGATAGCAAAAGACCTGGAAGGGGAAGAAAGGGTAATAGGCACTCTGCCTGCTGCCGAGAGTTTTCAGGCCCTATGTGTCAGCACCTATGGGGGAAAGGAATGTCATCCACTGAGCCAGGGTTGGAGATGGAGGCTGTGTCCTACTTTCCTCTTCATCAGCTTTCTTTTTCTCCCTGCTTTTA
Source organism: Tokudaia tokunoshimensis (assembly GCA_036184795.1). Taxonomy (NCBI): domain Eukaryota; kingdom Metazoa; phylum Chordata; class Mammalia; order Rodentia; family Muridae; genus Tokudaia; species Tokudaia tokunoshimensis. The sequence goes on from BTHU01000011.1 coordinate 81,874,183, forward strand.
ACTCTCCCGTCACCAGCTGATCACCCATGTTTCTGTCCTCAGAAGTAGTCTCTATTACCCTGACTCGTCTTACACAGAGTTATGTGAAGGAAATGTCCCACCTCACCCTGAGCCTCCCACCCCTGATTCACATAGACAGAGTTGACATTAGAGAAATAGTCCCACTTCCCAGAGCAAATCCTCTCCATTGAATTCTCTATGAAACACGTTTCTTCTGTGACTCTGTTTTCATGAAGGAATTATTTCACAGTGTTATTTCCTCTGGATATGGTTTAAACTTGTAGCACTTAGGAAGATTGCAGGAGGAACAGTGGCTGGGGACCTGGAGAACAAAGGTGCTGGAAGGTTTGTGGACCCTTCACAGGATTCCTTTATCTGTGCTGCTGTTGTATCTCGGTTCCCAGGAACTTCTGAAACAAAACATGACCTTGACTTTCTGTGCTATGAGATTGGATTTGCTATTTTATATCTACCATAAATTGGAGATCATTACAAGGTTGCTGTGAAAGATCAACTTTGCTATTTGTTATGATCAAATCAACACCGTGTTTGCAGTTAGCTAGTCTGAGATCTGTTAAGCATTTAAGCCTTAAGCCTTCATAACAAATCTGTAAATATTAATGATCGTCAGCCTTAGCTCTAGGAACTTTTGGAACTCAGATAATGGAGACGTCAGGATAGGTTTGGAAATAGACTGGTGTTTCTTGGTTTCTATCATAACATTACTTGTGTATTCAAATTTATCTTGTTAAAAAAATTTTAAGTGCAAAGATCTGTTGGGAGGAAAGGAGAATATCATATATTTTAATATCATTTCATTTTGAGATCTTACTTTTGTGTGCATGAGTGCGTTTTGAATGTGTATCTGTGCAACATGTGCCTGTAATGCCTGCAGAGGCTGAAACATAAAGTCATATCCTCTGGGTCTGGAGCTGCAGATACTGTAAGGCTCCATGGTGGGTACTGTGAATCAAACCTGGGTCCTGGAAGAGCCACCAGGGCTCTTAATAGCTAGTCATCTCTCCAGCCCTAAATCTTACTTTTTAAGGACAATTGGTTAGAGTAAGCCTTTAGCTGTCTCCTTGTTGGTATTTGAGCAGATGAGGCAGCTCATAATCAAGGAATCATTAGATTTCTGTGACAGCTGGCAGTAAGAGCTTGCTTCTTGTTAATTTACCTATAAAGCATGGTCACATTTGTCATCACTGACCATCATGACAATCAGTCTGGGTTCTGTCTGCCATTTAAGTGTAGTATTATGTATTAAGAAATCTCAATTCAGCTTCAAACATTGCCAGCTTTCCCTCATAGTTACTCTGTGTTTACTTAATAGAAAAATGGAAATACTTGTTCACTCTTGGAGTGGTGTTTTTTTTTTTCTTCAGGTAAACTGTACTAATTGTGGGTTTGAGTGTTTACCTCTTGGTTTAGTGGCTAAAAAATTAAAAGTTAAGACAAATCAGAGATACAAGAATAAGATGTAGTGGTTCAGTTTAATAGAAGAGAAGAAAAAAATAATATACATGCAAAACTATATGTCTTTTTCTCAAAGAGCATTTATTTATATATGGCTGAAAACATATAAATGGTATTTTTAAAATATCATGTGTATTTTACCCAAAACTGTGCTATAGAAATAATGCAAGTGTGAGTCATGTCACACTAGTAATCAGAAAGACAAATTGGGCCTGGTAGGTAGAGTACCTTCCTAGCACAAAGCCTTGAGTTTGCTCTACTATGGGGAAGAGCTTTCTCCTATGATTTTGGCTGTTTGGTTTGGGTTTGGTGTTGGCTTGAACAACCCAACTTCTTTTACACATGGTAAGCATGTCCTCTAGTTAAACCTCCAACCTCTCAGGAACCAGTCACAAAGATTTGGGTATGTAGGGCGGAGCAGGGGACAAAGGGTGGGGGGAGGAGATGGAGGGAGGGAGGGAGGGAGGGAGAGAGAGAGAGAGAAAGATAGAGTGAGTCAGAGTCCTGCTGGGTTTCACCTCCCATTTTTCTGTTCTCCCTCTTATGAATACAGTATCCACAAAAATAAATAAAATAATCATCTACAAGAAAAACCTTTTGTACATAACTTATCTCTATTTCCTGTGTTTCCTTTCTTCTATTTGTTTAACTTTTTTCTAGCATTTTCATACTATATAATATATAATTCATATACTGTAGAACTTACCATTGAAGTTATACGATTTAAATCTAGACATGTTTGCACATCTGTACTCCTAGCACTTGGGAAATGGGCAGAAGTCTGCCCACATGTTCAAGGCTAGCTTGGGCAATATAACCAGACTCTGTCTCAAAAAAAAAAAAACAAAAATAAATTTAAATTAAATTACACCAATCTGCGGATTTTTAACAAATTCACAGAATAGCTAGTCATCACAATTAATTTTAGAACATTTTTATCATCACCAACATAACCCCCTCCCAATTCTACCTCATTGCTGAGCAACCACTAATCTATTTTCTGTCCCTATACATTTGCTTATTCTAGAAATTTCCTTCCTTAAAATAGCTTTACAGTAAATGTGGTCTGATTCTATTACCTACCATATTGTTTATAAGGTTTATCCATGTTACAGGACATTTGAATATTTCATTTCTTTACATTGTTATATAATATTCCATTACTTAGTATGTTAATTTCCTATAGTAGATAAACATGAACTTTACCCTATCCCAGTTCTAGAGGCCACAAATGCAAAATAAATCATCAAGGCCTCGTTCTGTCCAAACAGTCTAGGAAATCTCTCCCTGCCCCTCTCAGCTTTCTGGGGCTCCTAGAAATCATGTCTTCACGCGCCCCCACCCCTAGCCTGCTTCTGGTTGTTGCACTACCACCTGTGTTTTATGTCACTCCAGTCCTTGTCTCTTGTGTTCCTGTGGCCACTTGTCCTTTCTTACTGGAACAACTCCGGTAGTTGGCTAGTCTAACCCAATAGGACTTCATCTTGACTGGTCATAAAAAAAGATCTTACTTTCAAGTAATCCTTCATTCTGAGACACCCTGTGGATGTAAATTTGGAGGTCACAACATCCAACGCAATGACACAGTAAGCTACTGTTGATTTATCAATGAATGGGATGTTATCTCTATATTTCCTCATGTTCAAATAATCATATACATAACTTTTCTGATTTTTTTTCTTTGAAATTTTGCTCCTGATAGTCTTTCTCTTTTTGTATTTTTCACTTCGTTGGTTGTTCTAGAAATAGCTCCATATCGCTTCATGGTGGATTTGTATTCATTTTAGTCTAAATATTCAGCCCTAGAGAATTTATTAATGTAGCCATAAGGTAGAAATTAGTTTAGTCATAAAAATATTTTCTTTATCATGGAAAAATGTACTTACTATATTGATAAGCTTTTGTTAAGTTTTAATAAATCTGGATTTTGTGGTATCATATATTCACATAAATGAAATTCTTCCTTATGTCCCTATGCCCATCGATTCAGTTCCTGCCCCAGAGTGAGTCCGTGCTTCACTGAAGTCAGTTTCCATCCTAGTCCTGCCTTACTGCTAAGTCCATTATGGAGATTGCTTCATATGTTTTTGACTCAAAATACTTATTTTACTCTTGTATAATGGTTTGTTTTACTAACTCTCTTTTCATGTACCTTTGTATGTCTAATTTTTGTTTTTGTTTTGAGATAGGGTCTCACTTTGTATATCAGGCTAGCCTGGAACTCAGAGATCTGCTTGCCTCTGCCTTCTGAGTGCTGGGATTAGGGGCATGCACCACCTTGCCCACCTGTTTTTCTAAATTTTGCTCTAGAAAATAGAATGACATTATTTGTAATAACCAAAATAAGCAGAAACAAACCAAGTGTCCATAAATAGTAAGGTGAATAAATTATGTTTGTTTGTTTGCTTGTAGAGTGGGATGCATAGTTAGTAGAGAATAAATGAATTATTGCCCAGCAATATGGAAGAATATAGCAAAACCTAGTGTTAAGCAAAATCAGACCCAAAGGAATAACAAACTAACTTCCAACAATAGATAGGGTAGAAATAACTCCTGCCAGATCAATCATGCCTCAGATAGCAGTTTAACTGGAAACAAAATATCTAACTGGTCTCCTGGAGACAGTGGAGAACAGTCAGAATCAAACAGGGACTGAAGCCAGTCTACAGCTGTAGGAGAAAATGCCCTTTTTCATGTCTTCTTTCTTAGGGGCACACCCAAGTTGGGCACCAAGTGGCCTGCCTAAAATTTTGATATAAAATGTACTTTCTTTTTTCCTTTTAAGATTTGTTTTTTAACAGCAACAACAATAATAACATTATTATTATTTGAGGGGTGTTTCAAGACAAAGTTTCTCTGTGTATCCTTGGCTGTCCTGGAACCCTTGCTGTAGATAAAACTGGCCTTCATCTCAGAGATCTGCCTGCCTTTGCATCCAGACAGCTAGGATTAAAGGCGTGAATTAAACCACTACCTGGATGTTTATTACTTTTATTTGTGTGCGTGTAAATGCCATATGTATGCAGGTGGCTACACGTCCAGAAAGAGTGGCAGATCCCTTGGATCTGCACTTAAATCTCTCCAGCTCACTCTTATCTGGCTAGAAAAGCTAGAAGAATTTGTCTGTATAAAGTAGAAAACGAAAGTCAGAACACAGACCCTTCCTGAATCCCTGGGTGACCCCTGAGTTACAGGTGTCATAGTAGATTTATAGCTGCCAGATGAGATTGGAAGAACTAGATTCTATTGTCCTTGCTGGGATAGTTTGGAATTTGTATTTAGGTATTTAGTTTACTTACTTATTTGAAAGGCAAGAATCGGTTTCTTAGAAACACTCAGCATGTTTCATCAGTAAAAGTCACTATTCTTTCTTAAAGGTCTAAAAGTACTTATTTTAGATTTGCAAGCTTGTTCCTTTTGTAAGCACTCAATAATGCTACAGTACTGTAAAGCCGTCCATAGACAATACACACACTGGCATGGATGCCCCCACTACTTTACAGCTAGCTGCAGTTTTGCAGCCACCTGCACTACTAGATCTTGAGATCTAGAATTATGAACTCCAGAAAACAGAAGTACTCTACAGAGTTCTTAAAGAGAAAATTAATAGAGGATAATACAGGAAATAATGTTACAGTGCGATTTAAATACTTATCTAAAGAGCTAGATCTTAGGTGAGAAGATGAAGGAAGAGTCCAGAGCAGATGTCCAGAGTGGAGTGTGGGAGATACGAGTGCACGCTAGTGCTGGATCAGACTGGAAGGACATTGATTTGGAAATAGAAATATAAACATACAGTAATAGGCATGTGAGTTAGAACACTGGTAAGCTAATGGGGGAAAATAGTGGAGGAGTATATTTGTTTCCTCTACAGTGGCCAAGGGCCTACTGTGTTCCAGGAGCTGGGTAAGCTGTTCTGTACATAGTGGGCGCGTAGGTGGAAACTTGAAACATGAAATAGATAGAGGTGAAAGGAAAGAGTTTGTTAGAGGTGAATATTTAAGGGGTTAAGTACCCAAAAGAGAGAGTAACTAACAGTATGAAGGATATGAAAAAATGCTTTATATAAGATTTAGTAGAGGTGAGCAACTGAAGTTTGCCATGTGAAGGAAAAGAAGCTTTTAGGCTAAAGAAACAACACACACAAAAGTACAGGCCAAAGGGAGTAAAGCAGAACACTGGGCACAGTTCAGTGTGAGCACCAGAGCCAGCAAGACAAAGAAGGACCCCATCACTAACAGCAAGAAAGGGGGTCAGGATTTAGTGACATTACATACCTAGGAGGTATGCTCTGAACAGCAGCATTCAGTGCAATTCAAGAATGGAATCCTGAGTGAGTGGAGGTGCTTACCATATGTTCTTAAAGCCAACCAACAACCTACAATTGCTCTTTGACCATTCGCACCGACGTTCAAAATTGTAAGCTGTTAAAAAGGAAATCGGATAGAGTACATATCAGATATTAAACTAATAAGAACAGATACTACACACCTTTAATCCTAGCACTCAGGAGACAGAGGCAAGTGGATCTCTGAGTTCGAGGCCATCCTGGTCTACAGAGCAAGTTCCAGAACAACCAGAGAAACCTCTTCTTGATAAAGCAAAAAAGGAAATTGGACAGTGAGATGATTCAGTTGGTAAAGGCCCTTGTTGTGGAAGCCTGGTGGCCTGATTTAAACCTGGAACCCAGAAAAAGATAGAAAACCAACCTCAAGGAGTGGTTCTCTGGCTCCCATTTCCGCACTGCGACACATACACATATATTGTTCACACACACATTGTGCACACACATAATAGTAGAAAATATAAGTCCTAAAAGAAAAAAATCACCTGAGTGTTCTTTTCTATCTCAGAAGAAAAGAAAAGCCTTCAAATATGCATAGCATTACAAAAAGAAACTAAATTGTTGTAAATGTTCCAAAGGCCTGGATCTAAATAATTGAATTAATTCTTCTTTCAATTGTTTTAAAATGCTGCTGTTTAAAGAACGACCAGTTGTTAAGAAGCGCATGAAGTCTGTAATTCTGCATTCATATAAGACAGGCTTGTTGGCCCTTCCCCCAGACTGGCACTAACCAGAACTTAAAGCTGCTGTTGTCCGCCCAGTGGTTCTGTAGCTCAGAAAGTACCCTACAAAGTAGCCTTTGTCAACTGAAAGTCCATTTCTGGGGACAAAGACCCCTGCGTACAGCAGTTTTACCCACATCATTGGAGGATGAGTGATTAGAGAATTAAGACAAGTGTTGATGTTGCAAGTCTGACTACCAGGTGCCCTGGAGAAGACCCTGCTTAGTACAGAGCATTAACTTAGTAAGAATCACATGTTTAGTAGTCCCACCTGTGATTTCCATACTTCAGAGGCAAGGGCTGCAGGATCATGAGGTGAAGGTTATCCTGGGGTACATACTGAGTTTATGGCCAGCCTGTGTTACATGAGACCTTGACTCAAAAATAAAGAAGCCCTTCTAGAAGTGATGACTTCATGAATGTATACATACTCTAATTTGCCAGACTGTACACTTTAGTTATGTACAGCTTAATGTAAAGCAGTCATGCCTTGGTGTAAATATTAATAGAAGAAATAAATTTTATCTTAAAATAGATGTATCTTGCATCTTCTACCATTATCCACAAAAAAGAGTTGGCTGTCAGGTCTGGTGACACACACCTACAGATCCAACTATTCAGGAGGCTGAGGAGGGAAAATCACCTGAGCCTGGGAATTTGTGGTCACAATAGGCAGCATATCAGCATTTTTTCTCAAAAAAAGGAGGGGTGCAGGTGGGCCTCTCTTTATATATATGTTTACAACTTGAGGCAATCCAGGCAGCCTGAGTTATGAGAAGTTGGGTTCCATAATTTTTCACTAGAGCACTGAAGCATCCTTTGTTAAGGTAAGAGGTGTGTTTGTCTTGAAGTTTGTACTAATTCGGCATGATTATTTTTCTTGTTGATTACCACAGGCTGGATATTAAACTGGATATTGGACAGGCTTTGTAATATATCAGTAACAATAATTAGATGGTTTTGTTTCTGAGAGATACAGAAAGATCGATGTCTCAGGTGCCCAGTGTCATAATAGATACCTTTAATAAAACATTCTTATCCTTTGTACATTTTTACTTTTATTAATAAGCTTTCCTGTTAGAGACTATTAATGACTTTCTGGCAATGTCATCCTGGCTGTGACTGAGGCCAACATGAACTCTTGTTATTGGAGATTTATCCTATAGGCTGAACATTAATATATTAGATAATGTAAGGACCTGAGGAAACAAGCTGGAATGTATGAGATAAGCCTTTCTTAAATGAATCACTATTTGGTGTTCCATGTACCTATAATGTTCCATGTTCCTATAATATTGCTAGAGTCTGAAGTAGTTAAAAGATGTTTATGTCCTAGTGTTATTAAACAGTGTAAGAACATCTACATATGGAGGCATTTGTGTCATTTTTGTGTAATGGGGAAAATGACTATAAGTAAAGTGTGTGTGTGTGTGTGTGTGTGTGTGTGTGTGTGTGTGTGTTACCATCATTGAAGTCAGGATGCTACAGTGCCTAGAGATGGAGCTCATTAGAAGAATTTTTGCTAGCATGCTGAGGGTCCATTGTAGGGGCTAGAGGTTGATGCAGCAACTTGATATTTCTTTATGTAATGTTTTAAATGACAAGCTAAACCAACATAGTAGGTTCATTTGCTTTGTGAAACTGCTTCCCTTAGGATTTGAGGACTTTTCAGTAAGCATAAACAAATCAAAATTGTCTGCCATTATAATCAGAGTTACAAGAATGATTGTGCGGGGGGTGGGGTAAGATGATAAATACTATGTATTTCCCATATCTTATTTTCTTTGTCTTAAAACACTTGCCAGTTGCTTCTAAAAAGAACCTTCTTTTAATGCAAATGTACAAATTTAGCTACCCCAAAGTCACATGAACTTGTACTGACTGAAGCTCTTGGGTTTCATTATACAGTGATGACTCAATTAACAAATCCTCTATGAACAAAACCTTTTTACCCAAGGCTGGCCTTGGTGCAGCAGGCATGGGGGAAGGATCAATTTTCTCTGAGCTAGATTGGTGGCAGCAGGGACTAATGAGGCAGGGCCTTGAAAGTGGCTCTTTCTCAGATCTAACTCCTCAGGGGTTGGCTAGAGCTGATGCTGAGGGCACGGCTGCCCTCCTGGGACCGCCACAGCCTGGTTACCCAGGTGTTGAAAAAACAATTTCTGTGCCAAGACCATATGTGACTTTTAAGAGGCTCGGCAGGACTCTTGCTTTAGGCAGAGTGTTCCTTGTCTGTGATGAGTGTGCTTGGAAGCAGCAAGGGGAGTCCCATGTGCTCGGAGGCTTGCTCGCATCCTCCCTGCATGCCATGTATTGCTTTTTCAATTTTGTGAGTCTCGTTTTACTCAACTATAAAATGAGCAAACTGCCAGGAAAGCCTCTAATGTATCTTTCGAGTCTACTAGATATTATGTCTGTGTTAAGAAGGCAAACTCTCTGTAAAGGGCCAAGTAGTAAATATTTTCTGTTTTGTAGGACTCATGATCTCTATCACAAAGGTTTGTCTATGCCTCTGTGGTGTAGAAATAACCATATTTAACGATGTGTAAACAAATAGATGTGGCTGTGTTCCAGTAAAACTTCACAAAATTGGCAGCTAGTCAGGTTTGGCCCACAGACTATAACTTACCAACCCCATTGTAAGTATTAGTTTAATGAGACCATCGTATTAAAAGTATTTGAGTACAGGATGTAAATCCTAAGGACTCTAGAATGCTAAGCATATCAGTGTGTGGCACAATGCCTGGTTCTCTTCCACACTATGTTCTGTTAAGTCATCAGATTTCTCTGCCACGTGGGAGAGCTTCAAGGTTATGTTAATTATCTTTCTGGTTAAATTATGCCTTTCATAGGATACTGTGAGATCTGAACCTTTGTCCTTTTTTGATGGTTCTGGGTCTTTAAAAAGAACAACTGCCGAGCTTAGCACAAGAATTCTCAAGTCTCTCCACCCGTCTGGCTTTTCATGCAGAGATCAGTGTGTCTTCTCTTTCCAGCCTCTGGTAGTTTCTGTCAGGATGTGCTCGTCTGCTTTGTCAAGTCCCCTTGTATCAACAACTTTACTTCTGTTTCCAACAAAGTGAAAAAGCAGTCAGTGATTGGAATAATTAACCCAGGCCTGTTATTCTTACAACAGTTAATCCGATGATAACTTTGTCTGCCTAGAAAAACAGGGGTGGTGTGTGGTAGTTCATGCCTGTAATCCTAACACTTAGCAGGCAGAGGCAGAGACAAGATTGAAAGAACCTTTTTTTTTAAGGTTCTATATTGTATTACTGAACAAACCATACGCCCCAATTGAAACATGACCATGACCAAGTCTCAAAGTTAAAAATGTTGCACTCCATCTAGTAGGACCTATTACTGTGATTCAGTATAAAACCTCAGTTTCACCACTGTCTGAATCCTTACAGACTCAGTCTCGTTCTCCTCCAGTGTCTTCTCTTGGAGTTGTATCTGATCCAGTTGTGGTGTTTTGTATATGCTTGGCTCAGATAGTGGCAAGCAATCTGGAGGATTTGTGGAGGAATTGTGTCATTGTGGGCATGGGCTGTAAAACCTCTTCCTAGCTGACTTTGGAACATCTTGATGTAGAACTCTCAGCTCCTCCAGCTCTACATCTGCCTGGATGCTCCTGTGTTCCTGCCTTGAGGATAATGGACTGAACCTTTGAACCTATAAGCCAGCCCCAATTAAATGTCTTCCTTATAAGAGTTGCCTGAGTTATGGTTTCTGTTCACAGCAGTAAAACCCTAACTAAGACCCCAGTTTTCATCCAAATCTATTGAGGAATAGGACTGTTTTGGTTTTGTTTCTTGGCCAGGAATATCTTTATTCTAAATGTCTTGTGAGAGAGAAGCTGAGTTGGGGATATGGCAGAGGAAGGATGGGAGGGAGGGGGCTCTATTTTTTAAAAAAAACTGAGCTTGTAATACAAACTTATAACACCTTTTTGAGAAGATGAGGCAGAAGGCTCACAAGTTCAGTCCAAATTGGGTAACTTGGAACTGGAGATCAGATTCCCAGAATCTGTATAAAAACCTGACACATGAGGCCTGTGATCCTAACACTCAGGAGACAGACAGGGGTCTCTAAAACAAGCTGGCTAGCTAGACTAACTGGAATTGGAGTGCTCTGTGTTTAGTAAGAGATCTGCCTTAATAATTAAAATGGGAGGCTGCCAAAGAAGATGCCCAATATCAACCTCTGGCTTGAACATGCACACACACCCATGCATCCATTTATGTCACACACATGCACTTGTGCACACACAATACACATGTTCTTCATGGCTGCATAGTTTTCATCTCAGCACTCCTTAGGAACTTCCTTTTCTAAGTTATAGGAGCATGAGTTTCCTCCTGATCCATTCCACTAGCAGCCGCTATAAGCGCATCAGATCTAACAGTTTCCTAGGAATCACAGCTTGTCCAGATAGGCAGGATCAACATCCTAGCATATGAGTATAGGCTCCACACCTCTCAAAGAGTCTCTTCTGTGAAGTCTAAACTATAGCACCATACATCCTCCTGAGAACCTGTGACAGAGGGATTACAAGTCTGAGATTGCTTAACAAAACCCCATCTCTAATGAACAAAAGCAAGTCTATCATAGTGTTGCATACCTCTTATCCCAGGGAGATCACTCATACCTGACTATATAGTAAGTAGGCCAGCCTGGGATATATAAGACCTTATCCTTTAAAAAATGTAAATGAACAAAGGTAGGTGTGTGCGTGTGTGTGTGTGTGTGTATTTCACAATAATTTTTAAAATATTGTTAGAGCTGTACGTAGTAGCACACACCTTTAGTCCCAGCATCAAAAGGCAAAGGCAAGCGGATTTCTGAGTTTAAGACCAACCTGGTGTACAGAGTGAGTTCCAGAATAGCCAGGGTACATAGAGAAACCCTTTCTTGGGGAAAAAAAAATTATAAATAAATAAATATGTTATTTGCCTTTTGTAACTCTTAATTGCAGTAGTATTTTCCAGAGAGTACATGATATGGCAACAAATTATATAATAGAGATAAGAGAATCTAACTGTCTTCTCTTAAACCAGACATTAAAGGGATTAGCAAAACTATAAATCCCAGCTGGGAGATGGCTCAGTAAAGCATTTTCCATGAAATGGAAGTTAGAGGCTCAGCACCCATATAAAACGGTGGACACAGCGTTAACTCTCTGTAACCACACGAGTACAAGTGAACTTAAGAGAATCCCTTGACACAAAGTCGTTCCCCCCTCCCCCCCCCCCCGATAGCTCAGGCGGACCTTCAGTTCCCTGCCCAGGTTCTCTCTTTGACCTCTCAATTGTTGGGGTTACAGTCACGAGCCACCACACCCAGCTAAGTTATAGTATAATAAATATTAATAATAGCTCATGTATAACACATACAAACAACGTTTGTTTCTAAGGACCTACTTTTTTTTTTTTTTTTGTAAAGTATTACAGGAACTGAAGCCAAAAAGTTTGAACAGCCCTACCCTAATGCAATAGCTGTTGTTGCAGGGTGCTGATCTCACACTTAGTGATCTCCTCAGCACGGTTCCTTACGTAAAATAGCTCACATTCCCCCAGAGAGAACAAATGTTAACAATTTAGTGGTTATCCTTCCAGACATCTTTCTTACATGCATACATATTGCATAATTTCATAAATCTAGGATCACTCCATGTTCTTCCAAACTTTTTCTCTTGAGACATTTCAGTTTAATGTTTCTCCCTGTTCGCTCTCTGAATCCATATAAAATCCTCATGCTTTAACATTGGAAAGGGTTTAGGGACTGTCTATCTCTCCCTAGCTCAATTCAGGAATCTTCTCTAAAACACAACCTAGTGAATCTGTTCACCTCCGTTTTTAAACCCTAGTTAGAAGCTCTTTCTGTTGGGCAGAAATTGTCCCTCGTAAGATGTATCAAGTAGCAGATCTCAGCTTCTGAGAGCCATGCAGAATCTGCCCCAGCCATCTGTGGGAAGATGTTCTTCACTGCGCCTGACCTGATCCTGCCTGTTTCTTCTAATCTGTCCTCCAGGTCACTCATTTTCTAAGTTGAATCAAAGCGTCTGTGAACCCCAGCTAATGCCTACTACAGTTTTCTTTCCTATAGTTTCCAGCACCGTCTCGAAGTTCACAAATTTTTTTTTATTGTGTGTGTGTGTGTGTGTGTGTGTGTGTGTGTGTGTGTGTGTGTGTGTATCTCTGCATATATGTCTGTGCATCATGTGAACACAATGCTCACTGAGGCCAGAAGAGGCCATTAAGATCCCTTGGAACTGAAGACAGGTGTGAGTCTCCTTAATGCTGGGAACTATCCCTGAGTCCTCTGCATGGAGTGTCGTGTGCTCTTGGCCAGTAAGTGTGTTCTTTCAAAGTTTGTTTGGTGAACTCATCATCTGCTTTAGGCTAATTTCTCCAGTATAATCTCACTGAGATGTTTTATTTGCATAGTTGGAGAGATGACTTGACACCTAGGACAACACATGTGTGCATGGAAGCACAGGAGCACTGACCTACTGGAGACATCGTAATTTGTGACTAGGAATTCCGTTGGTTGGAAAGTCCATAACAGCCTCTTGCTGTGGTCTTCCTGTGTCTTGTTCACCACCCTTAATTCTAAACTCTTCACCATGCGTGAAGCACCAAGCTCACCTCCCTAGTTACTGCCTGTCTATCCTAGTCTGGCACTTTTTCATTCTTTTATTAAGCATTCGATCAGATTGGTCTGTTTGTATGTTTGTTGTGTGATGCTGGGGATGGCACCTGGGGTCTTGCACATGCCAGGGAAGTGCTCTACTACTGAGCAGCACCCCTAGCCTGCATGTTTCATGTATATATATTTTGGGAGGATGGCAGGATCTTGTGTAATCCCGCCTGGCCTTAGACTTGCTCTATAGAAAATGACTGTAAACTCCTGGTCCTTTTGCCTTTACCTCCCATGTGATAGGATTATAACTTTATACTACCATGTCCACTTTTATGAATGCTAGGATTGAACTGAGAGTTTCATGCATGGTAGACAAAGACTACCAACTGGATAACATCCTCATCCCTAAAAAGTATATTGTGTCCAAGTGCTGTTGATAAGACAGTTGTTGTGAATCCCACATACCACCACTGTTGTTCTAAGTTTCTAAAGTTTACTTAAATTTATATCAGTATTTTTTGTTCTTCTAGGTTGCTTTGTGATATAAAGCTATGTTGCCAAGAATAACTTTGAAATCCTAATCCTTTGGCATCCATCCCACTCCCCACTCGTGCTGTGTACCTAAGTGTGCCACCAGGGGAGTCACCATGGTGGGGATGGGAGAGAAAGGATGTGTGGGGAGAGAGAGGGGGGGGTGGGGGAGCGCACAAAATGTTTGGAATATATGGGGAAGAGCCTCTGGGGTAAGAGCAGGCCAGCCCCTGGGCTGGAAAATTTAGGATTGGGGACAGGGTATGCCACCTAGGGACTGAGGGATGCTGAGTGAACCTGGAGGCCAGGTCTGCTTTGATATGTAACCTTAGACCTTTATCCCAGGGTCCAGAAACAAAACATCTCAGCCTTTTGTTGATGATAACTGAATAAGGGGCGCCCTAATCATTCATGGCTACTTTCTGCTAACTTTAGGGCATGGGCAAAAACTGGACCATTGGCCAAATCCAGGAGCAACTGGTTGTTTCATTGCCATCCAGGCTATGGGACCATCTGGGGGTAAGAGTATGTAGGCTCAGTTGAAGCAGTCTGTGAGACTGGGCCAGAGCATTTGTTAGTATCTGTTTTGGAGCTGGATGCAGATTTTTCTGAGAGAACACCTGGATGTTAGGGGCAGAAGATAAAAGTTTAGAGAGGTCCCATTTGTCTATTCTTGATCTTAGAGCATAAGCTATTGGAGTTCTGTTCAGGAAATTCTCCCCTGTGCCCATATGTTCAAGGTTCTTCCCTAGTTTCCCTTCTATTAGTTTCAGTGTGTCTGGTTTTATGTGGAGATCTTTGATCCACTTAGAATTGAGCTTAGTGCAAGGAGATAAGGATGGGTCAATTTGCATTCTTCTGCATGTTGACCTCCAGCTGAGCCAGCACCATTTGTTGAAAAGGCTATCTTTTTTCCACTGGATGGTTTTAGCTCCTTTGTCAAAGATCAAGTGACCATAGGAGTGTGGATTCATTTCTGGGTCTTCAATTCTGTTCCATTGATCTACATGTCTGTTACTGTACCAATACCATGCAGTTTTTAACACTATTGCTCTGTAGTACAGCTTGAGGTCCGGGATACTGATTCCCCCAGAGGTTCTTTTACTCTTGAGAATACTTTTAGCTGTTCTGGGTTTTCTGTTATTCCAGATGAATTTTTGAATTGCTCTTTCTAACTCTATGAAGAATTGAGTTGGGATTTTGATGGGGATTGCATTGAATCTGTGTATTACTTTTGGTAAGATGCTCATTTTTACTATATTAATCCTGCCAATCCATGAGCATGGCAGATTTTTCCATCTTCTGAGGTCTTCTTCAATTTCTTTCTTCAGAGACTTGAAGTTCTTGTCATACAGATCTTTCACTTGTTTGGTTAGAGTCACGCCAAGATACTTAATATGGTTTGTGGCTATCGTGAAGGGTATTATTTCTCTTACTTCTTTCTCAGCCTGCTTCTCCTTTGAGTATAGGAAGGCTACTGACTTGCTTGAGTTGATTTTATATCCGGCCACTTTGCTGAAGTCGTTTATCAGCTGTAGGAGTTCTCTGGTGGAGTTCTTTGGGTCGCTTAAGTATACTATCATATCGTCTGCAAATAGTGATAGTTTGACTTCTTCCTTTCCAATTTGTATCCAGCAAAAGACACTGTCAAAAAGACAAAGCGGCAACCAACTAACTGGGAAATGATCTTTACCAACCTTACATCCGACAGAGGGCTAATATCCAATATATACAAAGAACTCAAGAAGTTAAACTCCAGAGAGGCAAGTAACCCTATTAAAAAATGGGGTACAGAGCTACGCAAAGAGTTCTCACCTGAAGAATATCTAATGGCTGAGAAGCACCTAAAGAGATGTTCATCATCCTTAGTCATTAGGGAAATGCAAATCAAAACAACCCTGAGATTCCATCTCACACCAGTCAGGATGGCTAAGATCAAAAACACAGGAGACAGCAGTTGTTGGCGAGGATGTGGAGAAAGAGGAACACTCCTCCACTGCTGGTGGAATTGCAGGCTGGTACAACCACTCTGGAAAGCAGTCTGGCGGTTCCTCAGAAAACTGGGCATGACACTCCCGGAGGATCCGGCTATACCACTCCTGGGCATATACCCAGAGACTTTACCTGCATGCAATAAGGACACATGCTCCACTATGTTCATAGCAGCCTTATTTATAATAGCCAGAAGCTGGAAAGAACCCAGATGTCCCTCAACGGAGGAATGGATTCAGAAGATGTGGTATATCTACACAATGGAATACTACTCTGCAATTAAAAACAATGAATTCACGAAATTCCTAGGCAAATGGTCAGATCTTGAAAATATCATCCTTAGTGAGGTAACCCAATCACAAAAGAACACACATGGTATGCAGTCACTGATAAGGGGATATTGACCCAGAATCTCGGAATACCCTAGACACAATCCGCATATCAATAGATTTCTAAAAAGATGGAAGGAGAGACCCCTGGTCCTGGAAAGACTGGATGTAGGGGAACGCCAGGACAGAGTAACGAGAGGGGGTTGAATGGAGAAAAGAGGGAGGGAAGGGGGCTTATGGGACTTTCGGGGAGGGAGGAAACGGGAAAGGGGAAGTGATTTGGAATGTAAATTAAAAAAATAAAATAAATAAAAAAAAAGTTTAGAGAGAAGAACTTTATCTTGGGTGTACATTTGAAATTCTTAGGCCCATGGTCTTGGTAGTTGGAGAAGGTGGGGGGGAGCACCAGGGAAAGGGAAATAGACCCCATCCTCAGGAATGGGCAGGAGGGGAAGGAAACAGGCTGTTAATTAACAGTTCTTATCTTGAGTCCATTTGACCTGTGAGAAGTGGATCCAAGTGGACTCCCTGAAGCTTACTAGAATCTCTTTACATTTACAAAAAGATAAATCCTTCATGACTTGCATTTACCCACCTCAGAACATCTTCCTCGACATTTAAACACTTTCTTGGATCCTTACTGTTTTAGAAGCTTTCACATCCTTATACTTTACAATCCCTTTAAGCTTTCACAATAGGCACCCTTCTCTTCCATGCTTGCCTGCCACAGGTTAGCTGTATCATCTCTTCCTTCTGAGACTAACATGGCAGGGCAGCTCCTATTAGGAACTTACTAGATGTATCTTAGTTAAACAGCTGTTAATGAAGTTCCTGTATCCCTGCCATTCACATTTCATTAGCAGAAGCAAGTCATGAGGCCCAGCCTGAGAGTAATTGGGTAGAAAATACAGTCCTTATGAGCAGATTGCAGTTCTCCCACAGGGACAGGCCCAGCAGAGAGGGACAATGAATGTAACATACAATGGCCCCATTTTCCTTCATGTTTCAATTCTACTCTTCCTATAATAAAACTGATCTTTAACATGAAAGTTCTTAATTTTATATGCTATTTAAGCCAACTAAAACCAAAAGGCCAAGGAGCTGAAAAGAAATGTCATTTTTAAAACTAATCATAAACCTGACATAACAGCCCACATCTTTAATCCCAGTATATGGGAGGCAGAGGCTGGTGAGTCTATGTGAGTTTGAGGCCAGCCCAGTCCCAGGCCAGCTACATAGAGATGGCCTGTCAAAACAACAGCAATAACAACAAATACATTGTAGTGCCTCTGAACACATTAATCCCATGTTTCCACAGTTTGTCACTTGACACTGTAGTGCCTCTGAACACATTAATCCCATGTTTCCACAGTTTGTCACTTGACACTTGGCTAAATTATTTTATATTCTCATTGAACAGCCCCTCACCCACCTCTCTGAGATGGAATATCACAATTTATAGCTCAGGCTAGCCTCAAAGTCTCTTTAGCCCAGACTAACCATGAACTCACAGCAATCCTCCTGCCTTAAATTCATGAGCATTGGGATTATAGAATGCACTACTACAACCACCATATCCTATATCTTAATTTGTCATGTGGAACTCTACTCTTCAAGGAGTAGACATATTGGTCTCCAGGTGGGTAACACAAGGCATCTCGCTTCTGTTTCCTGTTTTGTTTTACATCCTCATTAGGATGAAAGTTTCTCTATTAGCTTTTCTAGGATTTTTTATTCAACTTTGTTAATCTCTTTTCATTGCTCTCCTTAATGTTTTAATTATCCATTCCCCTCTAGGTCCTCTTCCTTTTTTATTTGTCATCCATGCCTCCAAGAGTTCAGGTTCTCCTTTATATTTATTGTATCTTTCTAGTAGTTCTCCTATTACTGTTAAGGGAACTTTTACAGTTTTCTTCAGTGTTGGTCGTACCCCAGTTTGACACGCATCAGACCACCATTCTTATATGGGCTTTTATTATGGACTTTGTATGTAGCTGGGGGTGGGAGGTGTGCTATATGCAAATGGTAAGGAGACAAAGAAAGCACAGAAGTTGAATGTCTTCTTGGATCTCTCAATAAGCCTGCAGCTCACCAGTTGTCTGGCCTAGCTGGCCGAGAGCTCTGGCAATCTGCCCATCTCTAGTTCCCATCCCCAACACCAGTGCTGGGGCTCTAGCCAGGCCTCTGAACTCAGGTAGGTCCTCATGCTTGCGCGCGAGTATTTTACTCAGTGAGCCAGCTGCCTAGCCCTATGTCAGGCTTCTCTGGCACCTTCTTTTTTCCAGCTATGGATAAAATACAATATTGAATAACATTGGCAACTTTAGGATTTTGAACCTAAAATCTGATAGTATTTACTAAGAGATGGGAACGTGGGTGTTTTGAAAGAGAGCGGTGTTCTCTTTTAGATCCGTGTCAAAGCTGTCGGTGCTGTATCTCTGTAACTTCTGAATAATTGCTGCTGTCTCTATACTTGCTCTAACAGCAATTGAACCCCAAAGAAATCACAAAATTCCCAATTGTTAGCTTTATAAATGTACTGATGAGTACCTTGTTTGATAGGATAAAAGCTTCAGTAAGTGATGTTCCCACCTGTGTGGTTAATTTCAAAATATTGTTTGTCTAACGCATTGTTGTCGGTGACAACTGAACAAGAACTTTTAGGAACACTTGGCTGTCCAATAATGGCTAATTTCAAGGCTATGCAAATTGTGCCAGTTCAGCCCCCGCTCTTTTCTCTATTATCATATCAATTGAGTCAGTTCATAGGAGACAAAGCAAGGTTATGGGAACCACCTAGAGTATCATGCACCATTTAACATCAATGCAACATACACGAACATCTGCAACTCCAGTCTTATTAAGAGGATGGAATGGAAGGCAATAAACAGCTTTCTTCACCATTTAATTGCAAAATAGTATTTCCTAATGTTTGCATTGTTTATCAACAGGAACTTCATCAATAATTGTATAATTACAGTTGCCTGGATTACAGTGCTCTCGTGCATCTTGTCATTTATTACAGAGTAGTCTGAGTTTAATCTGAATTTGAGCACATTATTCAAGGCTAATAATATAAACCCCTTCAAATTCGAGTTGCACAATACAGATATCTCGTGTAGTGGGAGAATGATGTTTTATAATTCTTCAGCTGTGAGGATTAAGCTAACACAGGGGAAAAGGAAGGCTGAAAGGCAGGGAAAGCTGAGGGAAGCCACTAGTTAGGTCAGACATAGGCCCTCTAAACATGAGCATAGGTTATGCTCTTTAGAATTCATCACAAGTAATTAGATGTTTGCTTTAAGCCAAAATTGGGCTAAATTAAAACAGGTTTATTATGCTGTGGTCTTCCCTTCAGGCAGTATTTAAAGGGTGAAAATTACAAATATACACAGGGAGAAAAAGGTATGGTGATCAGTTAGAAATGCCAAATATAGAAGAAAGCCTTGCTGTCTGCTCAGATTCCTGTTGCTGCTCCTTGCTGTGGGTGAAGCCCTTGCTCCGAAGCAGCAACAGCTAGTGTGTCTAGTGTGTACAGTCCTCCACCCAGCGCTGCCGCCATGAACGAGCCAAGCAGATGCAGGGAGCCATATAGCCTTAGTTAGTAGAGTGGCCAGTGGCATTGCCTAGTAAGAAAGAGAAGCCTGAGAAACAGTGGGTGCATTTAAATCATCTAAGGCAAGAATCTTGTCTGACCTTTGTATATTTTAAGTATGAAAATTTCATTATTCAGGGGCTGGAGAAATGGCTCAGTGAGTAAGAGCTCTAGCTCTTCTTCCAGAGGACCTGGGTTCAGTTCCCAGCACCCACATATCAGCTCACAACACCCTCCCATAGACACACATACAGACAAAACACCAATGCACATAAAATTAAATTAAATTATAAAAAAAAAGAAGAAGAAAATAATTTTCCTTAAATCTGTTTTATACCTAAGGAAGAAGTCTAAGGCTTCCTCATAAAGTTGTTTTTTAAATGTTGTAATTTGTGGTTATAGTTCTGCTCTCTCCCTCCTCCAAATGAAACTGTATTAACATATATTGGATGAGCCTTGTTTGTCTTAGGCTATTCTCAGCTAATCAACAGT
The DNA here is from genome assembly GCA_036184795.1 of Tokudaia tokunoshimensis. Classification (NCBI taxonomy): domain Eukaryota; kingdom Metazoa; phylum Chordata; class Mammalia; order Rodentia; family Muridae; genus Tokudaia; species Tokudaia tokunoshimensis. The sequence goes on from BTHU01000011.1 coordinate 81,894,310, forward strand.
CTTGATTTTATTTTAATTTATTTATTTTGAAACAGGATCTCGTGTATCCTAAGATGGCCTCGAATTCACTATGTAGCTGAAAATGACTTTGAACTTATGCTCTTCCTTCCTTTACCTTCTGAGTGCTGGGATTGATCACAAGTGTATACAACACAGTGCTGGAGATTAAAGCACATACAAGGCAAACATACCAACTAAACTATATTGACAACTCAAGGTTTCCTTCCTTCTTTCCTTCCTTCAATTTCCTTTTTTAGATGAGGAGACAAAAATATCATTTTAAAGTATCCACAGAATAAAAATCTGTTCCCTCTCCTATTTTCTTGGCTATAGTAAACATAGCACATTTTCCTGATGTGCTAATCTATCACTTCCTCCTTCCAAACGAAGCTAAGAATGAGCTTGGTAGAATAGTTACTTAACATTACTCTACAGAATCTTTTTAAGATACTGCATCAGCTTCTGCTATGAAGCCTCTAACTGAATACCTTAGCAAGAACATTTTCTAAACTGGACTTTGCAATAAATGGATGTACTCAACCAGTTAAGACTCAAGTATATACCTTTCCTTTGAAGAACTTCTGTTCAGACATTATTTAGGAATGTTTTTTGGAGATATTTATCAAAACTGCTATGATAATAGCTTTGTCCCAATGAGCCCCAGGCTCTGTTTAGGGAATAATCGATAAAGTTCAAATTAATGTTCCATAATTCACATTACAATGCGCATGTAATTATTCTGAGATGAGGCAAACCCTATGCATTTAATTTACAGCTGTAATTAAGTAAACTCGTTTAATACTAATTAGGTGAGCCTAAAAGGATCATAGGTTTGTGTATTTAATTACCAAAGTACAATTAGCAACTGATCTCTGCAAAGCTCTCTTATCTTGAGCTCAGCACTGATCTCTACCTACATTACTGTTTTGTCCTCATAGATCATCACTAAAGCCTCACACACTGTAGAGAGCCTACTTGTGGTTTGCTGTCTGCAAGAATGGCCTTCAGAACAGAGAATTAGCCAGCCGTGGTGGCGTATACCTTCAATCCTAGCATTCATTGAAGTGGCAGAGGCAGGCATATCTTTGAGGCCAGCTGGGCTACAGACTGAGATCTTGCCCCACATACACACACACACTTCCCTGCTGCCAAAAGAAAAAAGAAAATGTAGAAATTGGGTCTGGAGTGATGGCTCAGCAGTTATAAACACACACTGCTCTTGCAGAGGACTCTGGTTTAGTTCCAAGCACCCATGTTGGGCAGCTCACAACTATTTGTAACTCTAGCTCCAAGACATCCTATGTCCTCTTCTCTCTACCCCTACATCAAAACTTTTTAAGTTATGAATGTTAAGATATGAACATTAAGCTATCAAGAAAATAAATTGAATTCCTATTTTTAAAATCTCTTAAATTCTGTCGACCAACATGTATTAGGTACATAGAATTCTAGGTTTCTTGCTGTGTTTAAACTATTATTCCCATTTTGTTTTGCTATTTTTTTAAGTATATAAGCAAAGAAGAGTTATCTATTACTTGCAGGGACTTCTTTAATAATCTTGGAATGTGCTAGATTAAGGTTCACATGTTCCACTTTCTGAGTCCAACATATGCTTTAAAAGGTGTAAGTCTGTGACTATCCTGAAGTTCTCACAATGTCTCTGTCTTACCTTTGAGGAGTAGAAGCCTCCCAGTGTACAGTGTGTGCCCCACTCTCTCCCAAGGTATGCAGGGGTGACACTGTTGTCAGGAAATGTGGGCCTCCCCCTTACGACATTCAGATTGAACTCTCTAGCTTCCTGGTCAGCAGCCGCTATAGGTTAGTGGATAGTAATGACTGACACTTACATTGTGACTTACAGCTCAAAATACAGGTGAACAAAGTAGCCCAGGAAGTGTAGGCCTGTACATACATATTCAGGAGGCTGAGGCAACAGAGGTCTCACAGTCAAGGCCAGCGGCTAAATAGTGAGGCCTGACCCCAAAAGGAAGAGAGAAAAAACAGAGACGAACAAACTGACACCCATACTGGGAAGCTGGCCTCTGTTACTTGGGAGTACTCCTGGCAGAGGTTATTAGTAAACCAAAATGGTTTTTTTGTTTGTTTGTTTGTTTTCTTTCTAGATATAAGAATGATAAAATTACCACACAGTTACATACAATAGCCAGTTTCTACATGTTTTCTGGATCACCTAAAGAAATAGTGTTGTGGTTTATGAACAGGCCATGTCTAGCAGTGCCATTTGCATAGACTAGAGTATAAATAGGGTCCTCTGGTGCTAGATGACAGTGTTCCTAAATATCTCCCATCTTCCTCCACCCTCAAACAAAGATACTGATTTTTTATCACTTGATGAAAAATTAATAGTTCAGTATAACTAGCAAACTAAAGGATTTGTACCTAAGAGCTGCTGTTTTCTTGAAGAAATAATTGTCGTTTAAGTAGAGCAGTGGTGCTTTAATCCCAAGCTCCAGGGCTTCCAGGGCTAAACAGAGAAAGCCCATCTTAAAAAGCAAACAAACAAAACAGTAGGAATTGAATCTTTTCATTGCTTTTGAGGCTGGGGGCCATGCTGTAGTATGCATGTGGAATGAGAGGACAATTTGCAGGCATCACTTCTCTCCTTCCTGAGGATCAGACTTAGGTCTTTAGTCTTCCTTTACCCACTGAGCCATCACACTGGCCTGAGAGTAGTTAACTTTGAAAATGATACTTTAGGAAGGAGCTAGAGGCTTCAGGCTAGAGGAATCTAGTTCTTAGAGGAAATGCCAGCAACTGGAACAGTGCGGATTCCAAATACCAGCTTCCTTCTGTGCGGAGTCATCACATTCTTTAATACTCTGTTATTCTTCCTAACCTCACGGGAGACACTGGTAAGCCAGAATTATGGAGGGACATCATTTTCTTTTGCTCTTGTTTTTGGGTTTGTGAGACAAGTCTCGGTCTGTAGCCTAGACTAGCGTTGGATTCACCAGGGAGCCCAAGTTGTCCTCAAACTCACGTTAGTCCTCCTGCCTCAGACTTCAGGTACTGGGGTGACAGGTGTGCGTCTCCACACCTGGCTTATTGGAGGGTCTGTTGTCCAGGGTACCTATGCTCTCCTGGAGAAGGAGGTCCTTCTTCTTTAACCTTTCTTGATGACATCTTGAAGGCGATGAAAACCTAACACATGAGAAATTCCAGGAAGGATATCCTACACTGGCTTGGAAAATTGCCCCTTTCAGTTAGGTTTTCTGCCAAGAGGAAACATAATTGGGAGTTATTATGCAGCTAGGTTTTTTTTTCTAGTGAATAATAACTAGATTTTCCTGCCGTTTCTTACAAATGAATTCTAGTGCTACAAGCCTACTAATCTCTCTGCTTCTGTTATTGTGGATGAAGGCATTTCTTTGACAGAATCAGTGGTGTTTTGGCTAATGTCTAATGACCCACAGCCAGAAAGAGATTGTAGATCTTTAGCAGCTACCATTGGTATAAATACTCTCACCTGATTCCATGCTGCCCAGGGTGGCAACACTTTTGTGAAGTCAGATGCGTTTGTTTGTTTTTAACAAAGGGTCTTTTTCAGTAACTTATCTCAGACTTTTCTATGCCCAACAATCCTCCGATCCTTGAGTTCAGTGTAGTGGTGCATGCCTATAATCCTAGCTTTAAAGAGGCTGAGGCAGAAGGATTTTTTTGTGTGAATTCAAGGCCAACCTGAGTAGTTGAGTTTCAGGCCAACAGGGGTATATAGCTACCTAAAAAGGGGGGGGGGGAGGAAAAAATTTAGTTGTAACCACCTAAAAGAAGCAGACACTGTATAATTATAGTACTCAGGAGGCTGAGGCAGGAGACTCACATATTTGAAGCAATGTGGACTACATAGCAAGACTGTCCAAGAAAAAAAAATTTTTTTTTTCAAAATTAAGGCTGGAGAGATGGCTCGATGCTTAAGAGTACTTACCGCTCTTGTAGAGATCCCAAATCACAAATTTGTTCCTGCACTTCCAACTCCATAAGGATTCTGATTTCCACAGCTACATGCACGTGCACACACAGACACACATAGAATTTAAAAAAAAAATTTGAAAACTAGTTGAGTATGATGGTGTAATCTTGAGAATCAGAAACCTGGGTCATCCTTGACTACATAGCAAGTTCAAGACTCTTCTGGACTATCAGAGATCCTATCTCACAAAGAAATTGTTTCAATAAAATGAAAAATGAGGAACACATGCTTGTAATCCCAGCACTTAAAAGGTAGAGGCAGTAGGATCAGCAGTTCAAAGTCACTCTCAGCTGTATATCAAGTTCCATACTAACCAGAGCTCCATAAGACCGTGTCTGGAGCTGGGCAGTGGTGACGCACGCCTTTTATCCCAGCACTTGAGAGGCAAAGGCAGGCAGATTTCTGAGTTCAAGGCCAGCCTGGTGTACAGAGTGAGTTCCAGGACAACCAGGGCTACACAGAGAAACCCTGTCTCGGTGGGAGAGTGGGGGTGGGGGGATGGGGGGGAACCGTGTCTCAAAAAAAACCAAACAAGCAAAAATGTTTATAGGAACAAAGAACCAGTGTCTGTAGCCCTTGTTCCCAAAAACTCCAGCCACATTTGTCAAAGCTCATAAATAGAAATAAGACAGTGTGGTATAGCTTCCAAGAGGGACTAGCCTAGTGTCTCAGAACAATGGCGTTCTCCCTGGGTAGTGTGGCAGCTGATTTAAGAGGATCTAGACTGGCTCTCCTCTCATCACAGAGCCTTCTGTTTCAAAATTCCCAAATCAAGTATAGTTCATTTGTGAGAACTGGACAAGGAGGGAAGGTGATTTACTTTTGAGCAGACATTGCCAAGTAGTCATTACTGCTCCTTTGTGGGACAGGAATGTTGAGGCAGCATCATTATAACACATTTTCAGTCATTCCCCAGTACAAATAAAAAATACCACTTTACAGGGTGGAGGTGTAGCTCAGCATGCATGCCTCACCCAGCATGCACCGAGCCCTGGGTGGGATTCCCAGCACTGCATCAATGCAGGCCTAGAGGTGCACATCTATGATTTGTGCACATGGGAGATGGAGGCAGGAGAACCTGTCATCCTTGGTTACACGAGACCCTGCCTCCAAAAATAAAAAAAATATATAAAAATAAAAATAATTAAGCCACTAGAATAGCAAGTCCTTAGTGTACTGTAATACTGAACCTCATAGTCGATAACATTCAGAAAACTTTTTGCAGTATACTAGATTCTAAGAGATAATCAAGTGAAGCACAGACCCCCAGGCTCTCAGAGCTTAAATTCCAGCACAAACAAATACTCTAATAAATGTAAACTGAGCACCTATCTCATGGGAGATATAGATGTGAGGGCCAGGAGTAAGATTAAGTCCTGATTCCTACCCACAGGAGCTTAGATTTTACTCAGAAAAAAAAAAAATACTTGGAATAAATAACTCTGAATACACTTCATGCTTATAGATGTATACGAAGGTTACAAATGATCACATAAATAGGAAGGAACTGGTTCTGCTGGAAGATCAAAGACTTACAGTAAAAAGAATATGCATTACCTGCCATTTGGAATGACGAGAAGAGACTACCTAAACAATACATTCGATGTGCATACATGACATGTTTGGAGAAATCACCAAGGAGCAGCAGCCACAGGGCAGGGAAACAGCGAGAGGTGACGTTTCAACAGTAGGCTGAATCCACATGCTGGAGAGAGAGGCATTCACGACAAGCTGCCTGCCATCTTCCCAGCACTGAGGCCTGCGCAGGAAGATTGTGAGTTGGAAGCCAGCAGGGCCTTATACCAAGCCTTATCCCAAAACAGAGACCAGCAGCAACAAAAACAGGAAGCCTGTGGAGAACCATTAAACAGCTTTTCAAAGAGGAATAAAGCAGTTGGATTTGTATTCAAGAACAGCTCCTGTGTTTGTTCAGCAAACATCTACTAAGCATCTGTATTCCCGCAGTGTATATGCTGGGCAGAGTTCTGGATGCTAGGAAGCACCAGAGAGAGTCTTGCCTTTTCTCTTTCTTAGGCAGCCAAATTTTGTGCCATATAGCCAAATGTCTCAACTGATTAAGTGAGGGTTGGGAACCTCACCAAACTTAACCTAAAGATGGCCAGTGCCCCATGTGGGCTAAGCTAGTAGAGAAAACAAGTCCTATAGATAAGACATTGGAGTGGAATGCATATAAAGAAAAGGAATAAATTTTTTTAAAAAAGTTGAATTGAGCTGGTACATAGTGAGATTAAAGTCATGTGGTTCGTTTAATAAACCTTAAAATTAAAAGTATCAAAAACTTCCTTAAAAGAAAAAAAGGGGTACACATGGCTAGAGAGATGGTTCAGCAGTTAAGAGCACTCACTGACTCCCCTTCAGAGGACCCAAGTTTGGTTTGGGCATCCACATCAAGAGACTCACAACAACCTTCACTCCAGCCTCAGAATCCACACCTTGTACACTCTGTGGACACCTACATGCATGTGATATACATAGACTCACAAGCATATCATATATACATGCCTATATGTGTGTATGTATACATACACATATAGATACATTTATACATATATATGTGCATTCATACATCTTTTTTAAAATGCACACCAAGCACAGAGTAGAATAAGATTTGAGAGCACTGGTTCCAACTCTTGTTATATTGTTTTTTATCATTTCTACTGCAAACTTCTTTTTTAAGCAGTAGTGAGGAAGGATGAGACCCAGGGCCTCCCACATGCCGGACCACTGAACTACATCCCTAGCCCTTGCAAAGCCATTTCATATCCAAAGTAATCCATTTATTCTCTTACCTCCCTACATCCAGCACTGAAAATTCACATTAACTAGAAGGAAATGTGAACAGAGAACTTGCTACAAACAATAATATATAGTTAGTTGATCTGCAAGGTAAAGCCTGTGCCATCAGAAACAGATTGACTTTGTTCACTCCTTGAGAAAGAGCCTTGAAATGGAACCTGAAGTTTGAGATCCTCTGAGTGCTGGGATTAAAGCTGTGTACCTGTATGTCTAAGTGAGAGACAGCCATGTTAAGTGAGGCGTGGATCCCCTCTGTCTCTATGTCTCAATTTAAGATAAGTAATGTATTTTTTTCATGTATTCATAGGGACTGTGAGTGTTTACTGTGTGCCACCTTTTTCTCTTGCTGCTTTAAGCTTTATACATTCAGTGTAATGTGCGCACACATGCACGCACGCATGCACACAAACCCTGAAATAGCAGTACTGTCTCTCTTTTAAAAAATAAAAACATTTATATTTACTATTTTTTTGTGTGCATACAGTATGTGTGGCAGTCAGAGGGCCAGTGAGAACAACTGTGGACATTTGTTCTTTGCTTCTACTGTATGAATTTAGGGATGGAACTCAGGTCATCAGCCTTCGCAGCAAGCCCTTCTATCCACTGAACCATCTCGTCAGCCTCGGTTGCCTTGTTATTAGACCTCAAGAATAAGAGGTCTTTGGTTTGGTTTACCAGAGAGCAAAGACAAAACTGTGGATTATAATCCTGCAGAGCCTGGCTCATCCTCGTGATCATGTTATACTGCCTTTCTTATCTATGGGGTTTTATCAGTTAATTTAGTCAAACTTAGTTATCAGCACCAGGCTTAAGGGAATTTCAATTTCCATTAACTGCTATACACTGCTTAATCAAGATCTGTTTGTCGTGTTCGCACATACGGCAGCATTAATGCACGAGCAGCTACTTACTTCTTTCTCATTCATCTTGTCCCAAAGACTTGCTATTCCCATGAGACCCTAGGCCCTTGACACCCTGTGAGCCTCAGTGTACTTATTTATAAAGTCAGTTGACAGCACCCAGAGTGTGGACCTGAAAGTGGACTGAGGTAGCATGTGCAGCACTTAGCACAGCGGGGTTTCACCAAGAGACCATCATTGCCTCCCATCTTCTGATGCATCAAGCCCAAACCTCTGACTTTCAGAGTTTCTAGAAATTTCTAGACTCTGTCTTACAGACAGAAACCCCATTCTCTATATATTCCTCTCAGGCATCTACAGCTTTCTTTTCCTCTCTCTATTATCCACATCCTCAGAACTAGCTTAAGTCTCTTCTCCACAAATCCATCTGAGTTGGCTAAGTTCATCTTGTTCCTCCCTTCCTCCCAGCTCCCATTGCAGTTACAATGGGTGATATGCTATCTGATAGTTTAGAGATTCTACACAAGCCAGGTCTCCCTGCATGCTTTTAAGCACTCTGAAAAGACAGATTGTATCTGAGTTATTTCTCCTGTGTCTGGTCTCCTCCAAAGAATTTAGCAGAGTATTTGTTGCCTGAAGAAAGTAAGCTCCTATCTTATAAAATTATATTTTAGATTCTTTCCTTTCAGTACAGTGGCCACCATACCTATCTGGCCTTCCCAGGGTTTGGGACTTATGTGTTCTTTCTACTTACCATGGCCTGCTTCTTAACTGTGTGTCGACCCCACGCCAGGGTCAAATGACATCACTCTTTCTCCCCCTCTCTGTTCTCCAGGCAGATTTAAGTTCTACAGGTTGCCTGTCATGGGGTTTTTCTTTCAAATTCTAGTAAAATTGTCCTTGAACTTCAAAAACAAAGCAACAATAAAGACAGACTTCTTGCACTCCGTGCTTCAGGTATAGGGCCTGCTTTACATTTAACACAGCTAGCCCATCAAGCATGTCGCTGACCCACAGCCTCCACACATACATATTTTAGCCCAGGATTGTCACATGGCTTGCTCCTCCTTGTCACTCAGATATCACCTCCTCAGCCAGACTCAAGTATCACTTCCTAAACTAGCTCTCCGCTCTGTGCTACTGGTCCTGGTGTTCTGTTTCACTTCTCTGTGTTATCCACCGATAACTCAGTCTGTTCATTCCTTCGTTACTTGAGTAGCTAGTGCCTGCCCTTCTGGAATGTAGGCCCCGTAAAAGCCAGTTTTGTCTGCACCATTGACATGTTCATGTTCAGTCTCCAATACAGTCCCTAACATGAGACAAGGTTTTAATAAACATGTATTAAATAAGGAAGCTGAGCCCAAACCAAACTTAAACCATGGTTGGTTTTAGATTTTAATGCAAACATTCCCACCATTCCACTGAGCCTGCTTCTCATGAAAGATATACCTTGAGAACTACAGTAAGAATTAATGTTCAAGATAATGATATTCAGATGTGCTGTAAGATTCTCTAGTCTCAGAAAAAATTCATTGAGTTCCATAAATTAATTAAAGCGGGGATGTCATGGTATATTAATATATTATGTTAATACATTTAGAAAATTTTCCAACTAAAAAGACTTTCTACTTTTTCTTTAGTTAACCAGAAAATTAAATTAAGTCAGAGCTCCTCATTCCCTAAAGTCCTTGTTAATTAAGATTGTTCTATAAATCTCTATTATTAGGAGGGTTTGTCATCTGTTTCATTAGCCTGTTTATTAGGGCAGTCTGAGCAGGGTGTCTTTGCTCATATCCTGATGCATGTTTCCTAGTGAGAAGAAACATTTCCTGCATTCTCATTCCTTCCCTATCCGTTAAGGCGCATTTCATGCTATTAGTATAAAAACGTGGTTTATTTGTGTCAGTTCCCTGGGTCAAGTAGGAATGATATCGTTGATTTGGTGATTAAATATAATAATTAAATTCAAATGGTATAAAAGATAAGATTAAATATAATAATTAAATTCAAATGGTATAAAAGATAAGAGCTTGAATGCTTTGCCCCACTACATGTGATAAGGGAGACTGAAGATAGCCTGTAAGTCCATCAGTAAGGGTCTGGGAAGAAAATGAGAGTCTGTCCATACAGCAGACTATAGGGCATCAATAAAGCACAAAGCCATTCTCTGTTCAGCAGCTCCAGAAGGGCATCCTGTGCGCAGAGCAGCCTGATATTTCTTTACTACCCTCAATGTGATAACAACATACCCCACAACTCACTTATTTCAAGTATTCATTCTAAGAGTTGTTCTTATGTTGACAGTGCACAATTGTTACATTAACCAGTTGTGAACATTTTTATTATCTCAAAAAGAGACACTCCATGAACGTCTGCAGTCATTCCCAACTTCCAACCTCACATCACATACTACTTACCCTCCCATCCCAATCCTTACAAGCTCTGGTTGCTTGTATGTCTGTCTGTTTGTTCGTTCCTGACAGTCTCACTATGTAACCTTGCCTAGTTAGCTATGTACACAGCTAGCCTTGAACACATAGATGTCTACCTGCCTCTGCCCCCAAGTGCTATGATCAAAAGCATGTGCCACGGTGCCTGGCCTTGTAAATTCTTAAGTATTTGATCAGAACATAAAGCATGGCTCATGTTTGGAAGTCAGAGAGCAACTTGCATGAGTCAGCCTTCTTCAGTCCTGCAAGACACAGGGCATTCAGGTCCCTGGGCTTGGCAGCTAGCTCCTTCATCATCTGAAACAACTTGCTGGCCCACTCTTTGATTTGGGAAGTGTGTGTGTGTGTGTGTGTGTGTGTGTGTGTGTGCGTGTGTGCATATGGAGCCTAGGAGTCCACCTTAGGCAGTATTCTGCAGGAACCATCTATTTTTTGTGTGTATGTCAGATATTTATTTTGGTCTTGACCACTTAAAAGTTACATATTTCAGTCTGGTGCCAGCCTATGTTAAAATATCAAAAAGTATTCCTTACCTCCTAGTCTGCTGCACACCTTTAATCTCAGGATTTAGGAAGCAGAGGCAGGAGGATCACTGAGTTCAAGATCAGCCAGATCTGCATAGTGAGTTCCAGGTTAACAAGGTCTACCAGAGAGATCCTGTCTCAGATACATACATATGGGGTTGGAGAGATAGCTAAGAGATTAAGAGCACTGACTGCTCTTCCAAAGGTCCTCAGTTCAAATCCCAGCAACCATCCGTAATGAGATCTTATGCCACTCTTCTGGAGTGACTGAAGGCGACTACAGTAATACTTACTACACACACACACACACACACACACACATTTTTGTTTTGTTGTGCATTTTTTATTGTATTTCATTTCTGGCTGAATGTAATTAGGATTGCTTGCATGAGCATAAGTATAGAGTTACTCACTAGAGTGTGGGTAATGTATCAGCAGCTGTCCCACAGAAGAAAATGAATCCCTCCCCACAGTAACCAGTACTACCAATAGCTCCTCTGAAGAGAGGAGGGTGGAACCTCTAATCCCTTCCCCACCTTTCCTGCTTTGTTTTTGTGGGGGTTTGTTTGTTTGTTTGTATGCGGAGGGTTTGAGGCTGAATCTTACCATGTAGCCTTGTTTGGGCTGGAACTCAGACATTCTCCTGCCTCTGCCTCCCAAACGCTAAGATTAAAGGCATGCTCCACCACACCCAGCTTTGTATTATTTTTTCATTTTTGTCTGTCTCTCAGATGTGTGTGTGTGCACACACACACAGAGATACACATGTTGAAGTCAGAGGACAACTTTCAGGAATTATTTCTCTTATGTACACAGTGTGCCTCTTATTTTTGCCCTCTGGCCCATAAGTGTCAGCCTCCATTTCCCAGTAGGAGTGCTAGCTTTTTATGGGTTCCCAAGATCAGATGCAGGCCTCATGTTTGCCAGACAAGCACTTTACCAACTGAGCCATCTCCCCATCCCCCACTTTCTACAATCAATTGTTACCCAAAGTATTTTATGGACATGTCCAATTGTTATATAATGTAACCCCATTGTTAACAGTAACTCGTTAACTTCATTCATTCTCTTCAGGCCCATTTGTTCTAGGTTTATAGAAGTTCATTCCCTATATAGTGTGACTTATACTTGAAAGTAATAAAACTAGATTTCTCTATAAATATTTATGGTGTAGACCTTGCCCTAAATCAAACTGCAGCTCTTTCCCAGTTTTTTCTAATAAAGTCTGCTTGCATCTCTTTTTTTCTGCCTATCTAAGCATATGTACTGCATGCTCCCTAGAAACACTAATCCTCTAGATTTGTACCATAACATCCAATTAATTACAATCCTATTTACCGCCATATAGGCTTTAGAGTCACAAAGTGTGGAAAGTGTAATTGCTTCAAAATTTTTGTTCTTTGAAACAAGCTTTTATTGTGTAGCCCAGGCTGATCTTAAACTCACTTTGTAGCCCAGGCTGGCCTCTGTGATCCTCCTGACTCACCATTCCAAGTGTTGAGATTACATTCATGAGTCATCTAACCATTGTTAATTAGGATTAAAATGAGTGATTCTAGGTTTTTAACATCCAGGGTTGTCCAACCTTTTGACACTGCAATTCAACTTTGTCATCTACAAATCTGCTGGGCCACCTTCCTAGCTGCCCTGAGACCTATGAAATCTGAAGCTCTTGAGGCTGCAGTCTAGCGCTGCCTGACAACATGCCCACTGGCTTACTGCATAGACCATTTGTCTTCCTGAATACCCGAGTTGCTGAGAAGATTTAATTTCATTGGGTTTTGTTTGGTTTTATGAGATAAGAGTCTCAATTTGTAGCCTAGGCTGGCCTCCAACCCAAGATCCTCCTGCCTTTAATCACTGCAGTGGTGGGATTACTGGCAAGTTTCACCACACTCAGCACAGTAGGATCATTTTTTTTCTTTAACATGTCTGTGTCTGTTGTTGTGGTGAATATCTCTTAGAGTTGGGAATGGTAATGAGCACCTGTAATCCCAGGCCCTAGAGGAAGGGATACCCAGAAAAGAAAATGTACCCCTTGTCATTGGCTAGGCTATAGGAAATGGACAAGCCTTGGGTATAGAGTACAGCCCTGTCCTGGTAAAACTAAAGTTTCTTCTCTCTCTGTCTCTCTCTCTCTGTTTGTCTCTGTCTCTCTGTCTCTCTCTGTGTCTGTCTCTCTCTCTGTCTCTCTCTGTCTGTCTCTCTCTCTGTCTGTCTCTCTCTCTCTCTGTCTCACTCTCTGTCTCTCTGTCTCTGTCTCTCTCTCTCCCTCTCTCTCTCTTTCTCTGTCTGTCTCTGTCTCTCTGTCTCTGTCTCTGTCTCTCCCTCTCTCTCTGTCTCTGCTTCTCTCTCTCTCTGTGTGTGTGTGTGTGTGTGTGTGTGTGTGTGTGTGTGTGTGTGTTCCTTTCCTCCCGAATGCTGCTGGGATTATACTCATATGCTACACACGTGAACACATGGACAAAGCAGGCACACACCTCAGCTCTTAAGACCTTTACTCTGTAGGATCTGCCTTAAGATTCCTAAGATCTTCCTCTTTGCTCTTAGGTGAGATTGAAGTTTGCAAGTCATTAGCCAAGTCTGTTTCCATAGGATGCAAATTCGTCACTTCAGAGGGTCCAGCTCTCAGTCAGAAAATGCTATGCAATCATTCGCACGTGTGTCCTGGACCGGATTTCATCAAAGTGTCCAGAGCTGTCATGTGCCAAGCTTGGAGTACTGTCTGAGGTTACTCTGTAGGGAGAAAGGCAACCCTGCTTCAGACAGACCACACTGCCCCCACTGTTCTGCCCCTACATTCTGCGGTAGCTGTGCCTTTTGTTAGCTGAAGGGCAGTTGGCCAAAGGTAACCAGATCAGCTTACCTGTAATAAACCAAGCAAAATCAATAATCCTTGTCATGGACCTTAAGTATTGTCACAGAATAATAGTAAAATTTCTATTTTACCATTGTGATTTTTCTGTAGAAAGGCACTCAACACTTATTTACATTTAAAATTTGAAGCTCTTTTGGTGGACCCAAAATTTCACCCAAGCAGACTGGAAGATTTATTAGGGCTCATGAGCCAGTCCACAGAAGCACTTCCTTTACCCATAGTTTCTGTTCAATCACATTAACTATCCAAAAAAGAGCAATTTATAGTCACTCCCCAGGAACATGAACTACTTGGGTATGGCTTTCATAAGACACACACACACACACACACACACAGTCATCATCATCATCATCATCCTCCTCTAAATGTTGAAAATTAGAAGTGTTGCTTTGCACCTTGGCCCCCAAGTCCTCTGGTACAGAATACAGGGCTAATTCGGTAAGCAAAGAGGGTCGTATTTCGCTGGATGATCTTAGGAATTGAGCATTACAAAGAGAAGTTAGTTAGTCTGCCTTTCTATGCTTTCGTTACAGAAAATGATGTCACCTCTTTTCCTGTCTTGGATCAAAACCAGGAAGAGATCATTGACACCAATGGAGCTGGAGATGCGTTTGTTGGAGGTACAGGCTTGCTTACTTCACGTTTACTTCTAAGTTTTACGTAATTAACCCCTAGTGTTCTCTCCATCCGCTACTGTTGTGTCCAAGATTTTACTACAGGAATGATATGTTTGGCAAACATCACTTGCTATTATGTTCTGCCTCTGTCATTTTCACAAAAGTAATTGTGTCACAACATTGCATAAACAAGCCACAGCAAGTGCAGTAGATATTCAGTTCAGGCCTAAGTGTCACAGTGTCTGTGCCTGAGAGTGGATGGGTGTGGTACTTAGAAAGGGTTAAGATTTTCACAAACACAGGCTCAGTAAAAAGGAGCAAATTGGATTAGGGATGAAATGACTTGGGGAGTAAATACTCAAAAATGACATTGGGACAGTTAGGTCTTAAAGTCTAAATTACTCAGAGTTCAGTGTAGTTAAACCAGGCTATGTCTCCAGAAAGCTTTAAACAAGACAAGGCTGAGACGTTTTAAGCACCAGCAGGGTTGACTGTTACCACCTTTTCCTGAAGGGCGACATGAATCATGGGAAATGCTTACATCTGAACGGTGATTGTAAGGTAGTATTTCTTTTGAAAGTATTATTTCATTTTAGGAATCTTTTCACCAACAGAATTGTTTCATTTTTCTTTTTCTGAATTTCTTAGACCCAGGCTCAAGGATATAAAACAGGAAACCCCCCCCCCCCCCCCGCCACACACACACACACCTCATTTTCTCTTTCTTTTATCCAGTGGGCTTTTATAAAGGTTCTTTCTTACTACATTTATTTATTTATTTATTTATTTATTTATTTATTTATTATGTGTGTGCCTGTGTGGCACTCACGCATGCCACTGTTTGCATGTGAAGGTAGGAGGGCAACCTTTGGAAGTCAGTTCTGCTTTCCAGTTTAGGTGGCAGCGATCCAGCTGTGAACCTCAGGCATGGCAGGAAGCCCATCTCACTGGCTCTGTATTCTTTAGGAAAGCATGTACAATAGACAGGATCCATTCCGTGATTGGTTTTGGTGTCCTTGCACAGAAAGGCTTCATCAGTGATGGTATTAGAGTAATCTAGAGCTAATTTTCCTATTCCATCCTCTTTAGAGCTGTAAATCTTTGTAAGCTAAAAATATTTTATTCAGAATTAAGCCATACTGCATAATGCATTATGGAAACAGTAGTGATTTTCTGATTGGAAATTAGACCAGGAATCTTAGTCCAGAAGCCTGTATACTTGTATCCTATGAGCAGATTATTCAAGTAGTTTAACTCTTCAGAGCAACACATGTTCCATTTATCTGACATTTAGTAGGAAGTATAATGATGCTATCATGGGTACGAGGGTGACCTAATTACTACAGCTGGCCCTGCACCAACAGATTACACTACGGATAGCTTGCTGCCTGTAGGGCTACCAATACTTGGTGAGAATGGAGATTGTGAGATAAAGGAGCTTTTCTTAGGAACCAAGCTAGGACTAGCTGTTCAGACTGTGGTGAGAGTGATGAACAAACTATACCAGAAAGGTCGACACCTCTGTTAGAAGATGCAAAGCCGGGCATTGTTGCTGTTGTTTTAAACATTTGTTTAGCATAGGAAATGGACATACTTGTGCCACAGAGTGTGTAGAAATCAGAAGACAACTTGTGGGAACTGGTTCTATCAAACTCAGATCCCCAGCCTCAGGAGCACCTTTACCCACTGCATTGTCTCAGTAGACCTTAAGCTTTGGTCATATTTATTCTGGGGATATTGTTAGGTATATATAAAGGAAAGAGGTCTTTAGGGGTTCTTGTTTGTTTCTTTTGTTTTATTTTGAGAAAGTATCAAGTATCCCATACTGGCCTTGAACTCATTATGTAGTTTGAAGTACTGATCCCCTGTCTCTCCCTCCTGAGTACTGAGATCACAGGCTTATGCCACCATCTGCTTTATGGGTTGCCTAGACAAACACAGGGCTCTGTGCAAGCCAGGCAAGCAGTGTACCAACTGAGCCTTCACACAGAGACTCTTTAATGATAGGTCAGAAAGTGGATAGGTTAAGTTTTATAAATTATATACCGGTTATACATTTAAAAAAAAAAGTAACAACACTCTAAAATTGTAAAATAATAATAGTAATAATAGCTTTTCTGTAGTTCTCCAGCTAAAAAGAAAACATCCACTGCCCAATTCACCCCGGAGGCTACATTCTGCTCACCCCTGTGAGAAAGCAAGAACAGCTTTCTCACCTTATTTTATTTCTGGCTCCTAGCGCTGGCTTTTACAGCGTACCACTAAAATAAAAGCAGAGAAAGTAAGGTGGGCACAGAGCCACACACCTGTAAGTTCAGCACTCAGGATGCCTAGGCAGTTTTGCAAATCCAGGCCCAACCTTGTCTACATAGTAAAGTCCCATATAAAAGAAACCAAGGTAAGGGTTGAAGAGATGACCAAATGGTGACTACTTGCTGCTCCTCCAGAGCGTCTGAGTTAAGTTCCCAGCACCCATGTGGCTCTGCTCACAACTCCAGGAAATCCAACTTCCTCTTACCTCCAAGCACGGCTTCACACATCTTCACAGTGCACATCCATCCAAATAAAATAAATAAGGTGTAGGAAGACTAGAAGGCAGGCTGAAGTTAGCTATATGCCATTGGTAATCCCTGAATTAGTAACTGTTTTTCATACTATAAACCTTCTTGGGGCTTGGGATATAGCCCAGCTGGTAGAGCACTCACCTTGCATGCATGAAGCCCTTAGTTTGATCCTTAACACCACATAAAATGGTGGCTGTACATACCCAGAACACCAAAACATGGGGGGCGGGGGGCAGCAGGGGGCTCACATAGTGAGCAGGGCCAGCAGGGCAGCTTCATACAATGTGCTTTTTAAAAAAAAACAAAAAACCCCAAAAACCTACTCTGATGAGTTCCCAGGACAATCATGTTCTACCTTAACCAGTTGTATATGTGAGTGGGGGCGGGGTACCGTTGTGAAGAACTGGGAATCCAACTCCAAGGCCCTGTGAAAACTAAGCTATTATTCTTGTTTTGGTTTTACATTTACTTAGTTTCTGGTTGTATGTATATGTATGGACCATAACATATCATGGCACCCGTGTGAAAATCAGAGGGCAGCTAACAGGAGCTGGGGTTTGCTTCTACCATGTGGGCTCCAGGATCAAACTCAGGTTATTGGGCTTGGCAGCAAGCCCTTTTCCCCACTAATCCATCTCACTGGCCCCCAGACCTTTGTGTTTTTTTGAAACAGGGTCTTTCTATAACTCAGACTGGGCTTGAACTCACTGTGCAGTTCAAGCTGGCTTCAAACTTGCAGTCCTCCAAGACTGGTTATTTTTATTTAACCTGTTCTCCTAATGAGAAAAGGAAGGCAGAGAGAAGGCAGGGAGCAGGTCCATAGCCTGGTGGCTGTTCCGGAAACAGCATTGGGGGGGGGGGTTGGAGGGAGGGGAGAGTTCATTAAAGCTGAGAGCCACAGGCCAGCCTTTCTAACAAGCACTGGTTTGCTAAGGAGAATCTGAATAAAATGTCTTCGTTTACTGAAGAGGGCCTTTTGTCATCTGATGCTGAGAACTCCAGGTAAGTTTATTGCACCAAAAGGAAAGTGTAGAACGGAAGGGTTGCATGGCGAGTCTGAGCCAAGAGCTTCTTTCTTACTCAAGCAGTAGTCGATTGCAGTTGATAGGCAAAGCCAGATCATAAGCCTACTTGGTAATTATGAAGTCCAAATAGGAGCTGTGTGAAGCAGCTGTTTAATTACACCAAGATAAGCTACCTGACAAATCTATCTTAAAACAGAATGCTTTTACATCTTGAAAATAAATAAATAAACCCATTGGCTGAAACCCCAGGTTCCCATCTCCATATCAGCAAGAGCCTCCCTCCTGGGATTAGAAATAACCAGCTGCTAAGCTCCTATCTTTGACATAAATAGAGAGACAGTGGCAACTTTTACATTACTAAGTAGATTCTTTTTCTTCGCTTCATTGCCTGATTAACATATCTCCTTTCTGATTGACATATTCTATCTTTAGACAGATAATATATTCATCCTGTTACTTTCAAGTTTTGCTGGCCTAAGAGTATTTCTGTCTTGTGTGACTTTGCATATCTCTATTCTAGTCTATAGTGTTATGGTGATTTAAGTCTCTGAAGCACAATCATTTTCTTCTCATAAATTTCAAGGTTTTTGCTAAAGCATCACTCTAGCTACCTTGTGCTAATTAGGTAACTCAGTACCAAATGGCCATGTGTCCCATTTAGCCAGTTAAAAGATGCAAGCTTACATCATGGATTCTCATGTGTAATTTGTAAACAAGTACCCCCCAGTTGTACGTGAATTAAATTCCTAGTTCCGTCTCAAGGGCTTAGTGTGTGTGTCAGACCCCTCTGGCCTTGACAAGCACACCTCCTTGTTCTATTTGGAGATCTTAGATGCTTTGTAACCTTTGCTCTTTTATTTCTCCATGATAAAACTACTCCGTCCACATTCTTCCTTAAAAGCCCCAGTGTCAGGGTTGCGCCTTTTGAAATAGAGAGATTCTATAGTCTCTAACTATGATTTCCTAATTTCCCAGGTCAGGAGGAAATTTCTTGTTGTCCTGCTGTGCTTTGTCACAGCAGGTCTGCCTTTTCATTTGGAACCCTCTTTGTCACTGCCATAGTAACAAATGGAAACATTGAGAACATTTTGTGACAGGCACTGTCATTGTTCCCAGTGAAAGTCTCTTCCCAGTAAATGAAACTGAGAAGAAAAATCATAAGAAATGATTATGAAAGGGGAGCTAACCAACATGTTCCCACTGGGCATCAGTGCCAGCCTGTGTTAATATAATAGGATTTAGTCACATGTTTTGCAGGAACCGTGTGTGGACCAAACCTACACATCATCTTTCGACTGAAAGGGATACAGCTGTGACAGATGACCTTCAGGCACCCCTCTGATAAAAGACTAGGGGCCTCTCTCAAGAACCAGCACAAGGTTGACACAGGAATGGCCAAGAGCCGTTTATGGCTTAGAACACAGTATTTTGAGAGCTAAAAACCTGTGCTACCTCTGAGTACTAGTGATGCTCAAAACTCTCGTCTTAGCTTTGACTGAGAGAATGTATTGCCTTAAAGAGTGCCTATTTAATATATAAAAGACTCTTAAGGCCATTTAGTGGCCACAGTATAAATAACTATTCTGTTTTTCATCTAATAAAATTCCACTGTCTAATGTGTATTTAGAAAATAATTGTGGTTTTGTTTAATTATTTCCAGATCCAGTGAGATGGTTTGATGCAGGCAGTCACCTGCCCTGGGCACTGTACTCGGGTCACTAGGCTTAGATGCCAAGCACCTTTACCGGTGGCACCATCTTCATCCTCTGTCCTTAATTACTGCTTCACAGTGTCATGCAAAGAAATGACACACAGTTCTTGTGGTTTGTTCGTTGTTCTTGTTATGTCATGTAGCCACCACTAAGTCCCTCCTGCTCTGGCTCTTCAGTGACCATTGCCCATGTAGCAGCCCCAGTTAAACTCTGTGAGCCACCCCTGCCCAAGGAAAAGAGAAACTGTGGAAGTGCAGGAGTGGGTGGGAGGTGAATATGATCAGAAGACATTATGTACATGTATGGAATTGTCAGAAACAATTCACAAGATGGGAAAAATTAAATTCCTACAGTTATTTTTTTGTGTGCTGCCACATTCCTTTGTTTTATATTTAGACAACTAGAAAGCAACGTGATGGGCATTCAGTATATTGTTTCCTCTGAACCTGTAAGTGAGTCCCAATTAAATGCTTTCCTTTAAGAGAGTTGCCATGGTCATGGTGTCTCTTCATAGCAAGAGAACTCTGAGTCAGATGGTATGTGCCACCCTTGTGTGATGATGGCTCATAACATTTAAAACAAATTCCCAGATGATTATCATCATAATAGATTATTTCATGTTAAATGAAATAATCTATTGTTCACTATCCATATAGATAGGAACAAATTAATAAGTGTATAATGATAAATGTATTCAGTTCTATTCGGGAGGGTTATCATGTGGTGGTCGTCTCCAGTCCCTGTATTCTTGTCCTTTTGCTCATTGGGTGTGTTAGTAACTGTATGGGCCTAATAACAGCAAGAGCAGGACCTGCTCTCAAAGAGAACTAGACTCTGAGTCCCAGCACCCATATCAGGATGCTCACAACTGCCTAGAGTTCCAACTCCAAGGACTCTGATGCCCTCTTCTAGTCTCTTCAGAAACCTATATGAATGCACACTGACACATACACACACTATCAGCAGAGGTCTAAATCAACCCCTTATAGCACTTCAGATATATGAGATGTATGAATACCCCAACCTACTTAGGCAGTTAACCTTTTTCCTTTCTTTTCATTTCTTTTTTTTTTCCCCTTGAGACAGTCTTACTAGATATCCTGTCTGCTTGAAACTCACAAATATCTACTGGCCTCTGCTTCCCAAATGCTGGGGTTTAAGGTGAGCTCCATCATGCCCCACCAACATTAACATTTTATAAAGTTCAGAATTATGTGTTTTTATTTCTGGCTCATGACTTGGCAAATTAATAATTTGTCACTTAGTACATTTAAGTATTTAGGATCATCTTGCTAGGAGAAATCATCAGGCATAATCTACTACAATGTATAAATGCTATAATGAGTTACTGTGCTTAGGGCACAGGAACATAGACACATCTGCTGCTGTGTTATGCCAACAGCCGTGACTGCCTCAACAGCTGATCTATACCTCAGCCACAGTGGGTGGCTGCTGTGGCTATTTCTCCTCCTCCTTCTCCTCCTCCTCCTCCTCCTCCTCCTCTCTTTGAGTGATGATCTTGTGTAGTCCAGACCATCTTAAAGTCACTGTGCAGCTAAGAAGTAGCTGGGACTCCTGGTCCCCCTGCCTCCACTTCTCCAGCACTTGGATTACAGGTGCGCCACCAGACTCAGTTTATGGGATCCAGGGATCAAACCCTGGGCCTTGTTCATTCTGGCAAGCTCTCATGTCCCCAGGGCCAGGGATTTGTTTTTATTTCAGATATCCCACACAGCAGGTGATAGAACTAAGTAGGCATCCGTTTATAGTCACAATGAAGAGGAAATAAGCCTCTTGAAGATGCTGATGTTCATTGTAGACACTGAATGTTGAAGTTTCATAGCTAAAGTAAAGGCCATGCATATAGTATAATACCCTTAACTCCCAGTGTACACTTTATGATGAGCCTTTGTGTTGTGCTGAACTATCACAACAGGACGTCTGCTCTCAGTCCACTTCCTGCACAAGTTAGCCCTTGCACCCATACACACCAGTTAAACTTGGGTTTTCATTGTATAAATACCTACTGTGCCAGACCTAACCTTGGCAAACACAGTAGCTTTTTATGTTAACTGAACACTCAGTGTTTGTTGATTTCTTTTTCTCTGAAAAGTTTGACTTCTAATATACAGACAAGTTACATGAATTCATACCTAGTTGGTAGTTGTGTTGTTGAACAAAATTTTACTGACTAGACTGCAAAGGAAATAGGAGAGGAAGGTTTACATATGAGTGAGTGCTCCTCACGCCAAGGAGACCATTATTTTCACATCTGGATAGTCTGAGCTAGCCAAATGGAAGGAGGAATTTCCTGCCAGATGTTCGTTCCTTGAGCAACCTGTGGACATCACAATGAGGGATCTAAATCCTGGTTTGCCAAAGCTTACCCATGATGCACGCTCGCTCCTAATGGGTAACAGACATTGCATATATGCTGCCACTAAAGCCAAGGGTTTTTGCTGTTAGGAAGCACGGGAACATCCAGGGCCTAATTTTCAATGCACAACATCAGTCTCATGGAAACTATTTCAAAAGTGAACATTCTACTGAAATTGCAAAATGTAAATGATTACAGTTTCATTAATAAAAAAGGAGGTGAGACTGTATTGCCACAAGTATTCCAAATGACTTGATTAAGGCCCTTTAATAAAGTCAGTTTAAGACAGAAATCTTTCTCTAAAGAAGCAATCTAAAAAGTTATGAAAAATTGTGTATATGTCAATTTCCTGTTCAAGGTTAACAGGGGAATTAGAAAGTAAAATATCATTCAGGGAAGCCGTACACAAAAAGTAGAAACACTTTATCCAGTTGAAACAAGCAGCACCGTTAAGGGAGGGGAAGCCTGCACACATCCGCTGCTGTCTCCTCTGTGCAGGGATATTGACGTTTGCCAGGCTGTTTGCTCCAGCTTTCTGATCTCCTGCAGTTTATTGTTATAACGACCTTATCGACGGGCCTCTTACCCAGCTCTCTAGGTTTAACTGAGTTGAGTCGATTTGTTACCACAGCTTCAAGTAGCTGTTACAGAACAAGCAAGCCATCCTAATAAAGCTGTAAACGTGTTTACTCAAACAGAGTATTGATTTTACTGGAGAGGGAAAGGCTGATGCTTAGCACAGTGTCAGGGTGGGTGGATTTCACTGCAGTTCTCCATTGTCATCTGTCATGGTTCTGAGACACCAAGGAAAGCCATCAGAGGATAATTAGAGGTAGCAGAAATTTAACCCCTAAAAATCAGTTAACCATTGGGGAAGGGGTTCTGTAGCTAATTATCTTTTATTAAAAGTTTCCCCTAGTAATAATAACTCAGAACTTTGAGTGATATTTTCAGGTAAAACAGGATCCTAAGGTTTTGACTTGTTAAATGTATGACTGTAATGGCTACAGGTACCTTTGACGTTTTCCCTACGAGCCATCTCTGGGGCCTTTTCATTGTAATCGTAATGTTAAGGTTGGTGCGCATCAAGCCGAAGCTGAGCTGTGGTAACGGAAATGCACTGGCTTCACATTTCATGAAAGGCTTCTATATAAACACCACCTGCCAGCTTGCAAACAGCTAGAAAACCCTTACAGTTGGGAGGAGCACAAGCACACACGTACGCCGAACAATAAACATAAAGTGAAAATGTATTAAAAATAAGCTTGACCATTCAGCGTGCCTTCCCACATCTCCACTAATTGGTTCAGTGTTTTACAGTAAACCTCTCAAGCCTCCTTGTATTGTTCCTGCCTAAGTGACCAGTGTAGATGAGGAGATCTAGTGGATGGCCAGTTCTAAGGTCTGGAATAACAGACTATCAAAAGGCAGCGAGAAGATATTGTGGGTTCTTTGAATTGATACTGTGTGTTTATTTGTGCATGTAGTGTTCCACACCAGATACTCCCCTAAGTTAAAATCTTAAAGCCATCAAGTAGCATGTTGTACGTTTTTGTTACATTAAAGGGGGCCATGAGGGCTCACACTCTTTATATGTCAGAAGGTAGAGGAGGAAATTGGCTTTTGACTGTTATGTTGAGATCTCTTCCTCTGTGTTAAAGTGTTTGATGACAGAGGAAAAAGGAAGACATGGATTTACCATTTAGAAGATACAATTTTTATATGTGCATTTCAGAATCCCTACAATACAGTAGCTTACTCTGCTTTCTAGAGAATGACCACAGTATGAATGAAGCCATGAGCATTGTGAGCATGAACAGGGCAAGTGCAGCGGGCCATCTGTCACGTTAGCCTCAGGGTACTGACTCTTTCTGTCCAGCTTTGTCAAAAGAAACAGTGGTCTTTTTCAAGTCAGTAAATTTTGAGGAAGGTAAGGAAGCTAGCTCATGAGCATAAAGCCTCCGTAACTTAAGAGATTAAAACAGTAGCTAGAGGCTGGAGAGCTGGCTCAATGGTTAGGAGCATTTGCCACTCTTCCAAAGAACCCAGATCCAATCCCAGCACCCACGTGGTGCTCATAACTTTCTGTAACCCAAGATTCAGAGGTTATTATGACCTCTTTTGGCTCCAAGAGCACCAGGTGTGTATGTGGTGCAGACATACATACATACGGGCAAAACACCCATCCATCTTAAAAAATCAAATGAATCAATATAGTTTTAAAAAGCAATAACTAAATAGATGTTTGATTTTTCAGCCCCACCAATTTCACCTTGTGAAATATTCCCATTTGAGATTATTCCTCCAAAATTCAAGTGTTACCAGTACAATAATATTAAGATGTTGGGCCTTAATGGCTGAATAGATAGATCATGAATAGAATTAAAGAGGTATAGGTGAGCTACAGTTGTAGCTCAGTAATACAGTATCTTCCAATCATGTGTAAGGTTCTGAGTTCAGTCCCCAAGGCATCATCATTGTCATCATCATCGTCATAATAATAATAGATTAAAAGGAGGCTTCAGCAAAGCTGTAATTCTCACTTTCCCCACTACCTTCCTCCATGTGAAATAGGAGAAAACCTTTACCCAACCAACTAGCAGCAGCTTGGTCTGGGATTTCCCATTTCTTCTATTAAACAAAATGGGTATTCTTTATCAATAATCTCATCTCAAGTATTCATTTATCATAATACAAACAGGCAAAAACAAGAGTCTATAGAGAAATAATTTTTGAGTGGTAATTTAACAGCACTAAGCCCCATTTTTTCAACTATAGAAATAAAGATGAGTATCTACCTTGTTTGCATTTTTCTGAAAGTCAAATGAAATGATGTTTACAAAGCATAGTGCCTGACCCACAGAGAGGATTATCTGTTAACCTGTTACAAGAGGAATCTCCAACAAGAGCCAGAACTGGAGGTCTTCACTGGATGGAACCAGATGGTAACTGTATACCTGGGCCAGCATCAGGCTGTCGTGAGCACATCCTCATTAGCTAAAGCTATTGGGTGAGCTATTTGCATGTCTGCTTCCATTCTCACAGCCAGCCTCCTGGACAACTTTGCATCCATCCTGGATTCTAGAAGAGCACTGGGTTATCTACCTGGTTCTTGGCACTGCTATCACAAGATCTGCATGGACCATAATTTCTTTGTCCTTGCTTGGTCTAGTAGGTAACTAAGTTGATTGGCCTGCAGTGAACTTCTCAGCTGACCTTCCGTAGTGGTGCTGGGTAGGAAGGCTCTATAAACAGATCTATTTACATACTTCATCTGTATGGTTTTCAAGTGTTCCTACAATGTGATGCGTGTTTTCCCTGGCTGCTGCTTCCTGACTGATACATACTCCACCCCACTTTCTTATAGGCAAAATAATCATTTTAGGAAGAAGTTCAGTTGATTTTCTCTCATGGTTCTATTGACGGTGGCTCCATGTTGGTTTGACACAATGGTCAAATAGAACTCTGTGACCTTCTGTCCCTGTCTTTTCCCCTCATCTTAGCTGTAAGCTCTGTGTGTACGGCTCTTCTTTCTGGCCTTAAATACTTTACACAATTGAACCATGACCTGGAACTCAGAGTAGGTCTGTGGTGGGCTTGTGTGATACAGAAGCCACTGTCAAGCACAGCTCTGAGAAGCATCCTAGGATGCTCCAGGGGGCTCTGCTGAGTCTCTCTGGTAACATTTTCTCTTTACTTCTGCCAACATTACCTGACTGGAGGTAGTGTAAGCAGAGCTCAACTGTATGAGATCCATATCACATCAAAGACCTTTAAATGTTCTCCATGTTGCTTTTCTTGCCATGCTGGTCTTTTATTGTTCTCCAACATGTACTTTGCTCTAACGCTTCCTTATTTTCTTCTGTATATAATGCCCATCTCTTACAGCACCCACCAAGGCTCTTTTCATGACACCTTCTCCAGAAAGCATTTCGTGAGTTCTTCAGATAAAGTTTTTTTTTCCTGAAGCAAAAAAACTAAGACACTCTATATTATGTATCTTTGAATTCTTTGTTATGTAGCCCAATACCTAGATATTCAGATATACAACTTTTACAAAAATAGAGCCTTTGAGTCACAGTCTCCCCTGCTTTGTGGCATCTTGGATCTGGTGTCTGCTGGTGCAGGAGACAAAAGCACTGAAGTGACACTAAATGGCAGGCAGTTTGGGTTTTGGTTTTGGCTTGTTTGTTTGTTTTAAGACAAGTCCCCAGGCATGGCAGTGTGTACCTTTAATTCCAACACCAGAACTGGGTGGTTCTCTGTGATCAAGGACACCCACGACTATAGAGGAAAGACAGGATCTCACTCAGTAGCCAGGACTAGCCTGGAGCTCACTTTGTACACTTAGCTACCACACCCAGCTTCTAAAGGGCAGGTGTCTTTTTTAAAAGCAAAACAAAGAACTGGAAAACTAAACTGACCCGGAAACAATAGAGAGCAATGTGTGTGCACACACATGTAGACAGGCTATTGCTTGCTAAAATATCGTATTGGGTTTGCTTTAATTGCATGGTAATGCCTTTAAGAACAAAGGTAATTACATGATAACTTGTGTTACTGCTCCCACATTATCTCTTAATAACTATGTAATTAACTTGTC
Source organism: Tokudaia tokunoshimensis (assembly GCA_036184795.1). Classification (NCBI taxonomy): domain Eukaryota; kingdom Metazoa; phylum Chordata; class Mammalia; order Rodentia; family Muridae; genus Tokudaia; species Tokudaia tokunoshimensis. The sequence continues at coordinate 81,920,728 of BTHU01000011.1, forward strand.
ACTACTGTACAATGTGAAGTTTGATATTACTTACATATAAAGAGCATCGATAACTTCAGTGAACAAGCTGGAGTGAGGCCAGGGAAAAAGGCAGTGTGAAAATCACCACATCAGAGCAGTCAGGAAAGCAAATGATTAATTAGATCGTTGTACCTGTCCAGAGGACTGAAGCCAAAGCCACAGCTAACAGCTGCAGAGCTGGGGTTGGGTCATGTGACTTTCTGAAGATACGAAGCATGCAGTAGAGAGGATGCTGTGAAAGTTGAGGAACCACTGGGGTAGGGTATAATGCAGAAACCCTGCACAGTCTATCCTCTTTGGAAGAGTTTTTGTTTTTAAGTAAACATGGGGGAGGGGGGTTGTTTGGTTGTGGTTGTTAAGACAGGATCTTACTATGTCTTCTAAGCTAGACTGGAACTGACTTCTCCTTGCCTCAATCCCCTAGTGACTAGTATCACAAGCAGGCACCACTATGCCTGAATCAACATTAAAAACAATAATAATGGAAAAACCAGCTATATGAGGAGGCAGGCACCTGTAAGCCCCTGGGAAGACCAGGGATCCAAAGCTATCTCAGATGGGGGGAGGGGGGGAACACGTACTTAGGGCCAACCTGGGCTATGTGAGATGCTGTCTAAAACAGAGAGGAAGACATTTCTCATCTTGTTTCACCAGCATCTTGAATTTCTATGTGTGGCATACGTGGCAAAGATGTGCAGCACCAGAAACTCTGATTCACTGCTGGTAAATGAAAACTGGGATGGCCACTTGGGAGTACAGTCTGGCAGTTCCTTACACACCACACATATGCTTACCATATGATCCAGCAATTGTGTTCCTTGGCTGCCCAAATGAGTTGGAAACTTATGTCTGCACAAAAACCGGTACACAAATGTGCATAGCAGTTTTACCCAAAAATGACAAGACTAAGAAGCAGCCAACGTGCTCTTCAGCCTGTAGGTGAGTGAGTATGCAAGCAATGGTCCATGCTGCTAAATACCACTAAGCCAGTAAGAGGAGGCAAATTGGGGCTGCAGGGCTGGGTCACTGGTTAAGAGCACTGGACACTCTTGCAGAGGACCCAAGTATGATGGCAGTTCACAACCCTCCATGACTCCAGGACCAGGGGAGCCGATTCCCTCTTCTGGCCTCCAAGGGCACCAGGCACATGGTAAACAAATATACACACAGGTAATAACACCATATACATAAAATAAATTAAAAAAAAAGAAGAAGAAATGAGTGCACAGGGCTGACCAAGTGGCTCACTGTGTAAAGGTACCTGCCATGGACCTAAAGACCTGAGTTCAGTACGCATATGGTCCTAAAAGAGACCTGACTCCAGCAAATCATCCTCTAACCTCCACATACTTGCCATGGCACAACACACCTACCCTACAGCCACACGTAATGAATAAACGTAAAGAAGTAAATTTGTTAAAGTAGTAAGTTTGTGTCACATATATTTGTCAGGCACAGAAGCATCTTAGAAGCTTGACATGGTGGATGGTGGATGGTGGCATGGTGGCTGGTGGCATGGGGGCGCACACCTTCAGTCCCAGCACTGGGAGATAGAAGCAGGTGGATCCTATGAGTTGGAAGCCAGCCTGTTCTACATAGGTTGTTCCAAGCCAGCCAGAGCTGCACAATAAGGCCCTATCTGAAAGCTGGGGCAGGGATGGGGGGGTGAACTTAGGCTGTTTATTCATTCACATTATAAATGAGTTCCCTCTCATTTTTAAATATAAACATGCACATTAAGTAAATTTATACATTCTTTATGATTAATAAAGACTACTTTTTGAAGACCCCACTTATAATTGATTATGCACTATCTGTAGTTCATCTTTGCTGGTTTTTAAAAATAGATTATTGAAAAGCTGATACTTTCCAGGGGCCAAAGGTCTTCGCTTTTGTCAGCATCCAGGTTTTCCTTGTCAGAGTAAATGAGACTTCAGAGTGCTGCACAATTCATCAGCCAGTTCTTCTCTCAGAAGGAGGGTGCCTGCACTTAGCCTCACAGAATGTTCCACAACATAAGCTTTTCTCACAAAGATCATGGCAGGAGGAATGAGGAAAACAGATGTTGCTCATAAGGGTTCTAATAGACGTGTTTCCATTGTAGGCTGATCCCACTCTCAACCTGGCGTCTGCCCCATTCGCTGTGTGGGCCGAACATTTCAGTCTCATTTCTGAGTTTGGCAGAAGTTTATACTGACCTTTGCCTGTTACCTGAGAATTGTGATAAAAATACTCTTGAGAGAATGAGTTTACATTCTTCCAAAGGCATCATTCTGTTAGCCAAATTAATTCTCTTCTGTGATTGGGCAAACATTTTATCAATACAAAGCATTTCCCAGGCCTGGCCGTTTGGGGGGGAGGGGGGGACATAAATCTGGTGTGATCTCTGCAGGTCATTGTAGCACAGCTTCAAATTAACCTCCAGCTCCACCCTGCTCCCCAGGCTGCCCGGGGCCTCAGGGAAGGCCCGGAAGTCTGCTCGCACAACAGTTTCTCATTATCCTGTCCTGAGCTTTTGAGCACAGAGACAGCGCAGGTTCTCCAGGGGCAGTAGCACAGGTTTTTCTGGTTTTGATCTACTTTATTAGTAACTACACCTTTTTCCTTCCTTCCTTCCTTCCTTCCTTCCTTCCTTCCTTCCCTCCTTCCTTCCCTCCCTCCTTCCCTTCCTGTCCTTCCTCTCCTTTCTTCTATGTTAAAGTACAGTTTTGTAAACTTTGACACACAGTATGTCCTTCCCTGTGAGCATGACCACCGTTCCCATACCCATCCGTAATCCTTTCCTGCCCCATCTCATGCCTTTGGATTGCTTCCACTTGGAAACTGTCTGTCACAGTAAAGCCGCCGTGAGCGTTCAGTTCATTTACAAGTCCAACTGCGTCTGCTTTCATTTACCTTGAGTAAACAGCTGGAAATAAAATAACTGAGTCATATAGTAGGTAAACTTAACTTTTTCAAACAATATTTGTTTTTATTTTATATGTATGAGTGTTTGCCTGCATGTATGTCTGTGCACCACATATGTGCCTAGTGCCCTAGAAGGCCAAAAGAGGGCATTGGAGTCCTTGGAACTAGAGTTAACAACTACAAATTGCTATGTGGGTGCTGTGAATGGAAATATGGCCTTCTGGAAGAACAGTTTGCGTTTTTAACCACTGAGCCATCTCTCCAGCCCCAAAGTTAATTTTTTCAAGCACTGATAAATTGTTTTCCAAAGTGGCCTTATAATTTTGCATTTCTCAGGGCTGGTAAGATGGCTCACTGGGTAAAGGCACTTGCTTAGCAAGCCCGACAACCTGAACTCAGTCCCTAGACTCATGTAAAGATGGAAGGAAAGACCTGACTCCTCAAGTTGTCCTCTGAGGCACATGTGCCCCACACAAGTCATATACTCAGGCAACAATAATAAATGAAGCTTCTGCCGGGCAGTGGTGGCACATGCCTGTAATCCCAGCACTTGGGAAGGAGGCAGAGGCAGGTGGATTTCTGAGTTCGAGGCCAGCCTGGTCTACAGAGTGAAACAGAGAAACCCTGTCCTGAAAAGGAAGACAGACAGACAGACAGACAGACAGACATATTCATCACTCACCTTACAATATTTATGAATTTCCTTCTCAGGTGGAAAAATTCCCTTCTGTTACTATTAAAATTAGGAATAGATATGAGATGTTGCCAAATGTTTTTTTCTGAATGTATTAGAATGCTCTAAGGTTTTCATACTTGTTTTAACATATTATGTGAATATCTAAAAATATTAATCCAACCTTGAAGGCTTGAGATAACACTACTTTATCATATGCTGTGTGTATGCCATGACACCTGTCTGGAGGTAAGAGAACAACTTTCAGGAGTCACTTCTACCTTCCATAATGGGGTCAGGGAACTGAACTCAGGTTATCAGGTGTGCATGGCAAGCACTTTTATTTGAGAAGCCATCTATCTGATTGGCTCTTATCTTGTTAGGGGATCAGGGATTGGAACAGGGTCTCACTTTGCAGCTAGGGCTAGCCTGGAGCTCACTATGTAGACGAGGCTGTCCTTAAACTCAAATTCCATCTGCCTCTCACCCCTTGAGTGCTGGATGCGGTGTGCCCCAGCACACTAAGCTTCTGCTTTTTATTTTTATTGTTTTTTGTTTGTTTTGTTTTTATGCATATGAATGTTTGCCTGCCTTTATGCAAGTGCATCACACAGAGGCCAGAAGAGGGCGCCAAATCCTCTGGAACTGGAGTTGCAGGGTTTGTGAGCCACTGTGTAGGTGCTGGGAACTAAACTCAGGACTTTGCAAGACCAGCAAGTACTGTTATCCTCAGAGCTACCTCTCCGATGCACTGTTGTCTTTTTTAATGTGCTGTTTGGTTTGATCTGCTCAGGTTTCCTTCAGAATGTTTCCATCTTTTCTAAATACTGTTCCTATATTGATAAGGAGTGTTGCTTGTCAAAGATTAAAGTACTGATGGTGTCGGGATTAAAGTACAAAGCATTTCCTTTTAGTTTTCTGGAGAATCTCTCCAGCATGGGTTTTGTTCTTCTTAACCATTCAGTGGAGTTTACCAGTGACACCATCTGACCGTGACCTTTAGTAAGAAATAGTTGAGTGTAGCTCTGAAAGAACAGAAGGAAATTTGGAACGGAGACACACCAGAGGAGGGCCCGGGTTCACCCACACGAAGAGTGCTCTGGGATACTCTGTGTAAGAAACTCTTTCTGAGACGGGTTTTGTTATATAGTTCTGCTGCCCTGGACATCAGAGACCTGCCTGCCTCTGCCTGGGATCACAAGTGCCCCCCCCCCCCCGTGGCTTTTATTTTCAGTGGCTGCAATCAGGCCAAGTGAGCTTTGACAACCCGTGTGCTCAGTAAGTGTCTGGTTCACCCGATGTGGCAGGTCTGAGGTCTTTGTCTTACATTGTTCATAGTGATTCTGAATTCTCCTGTCACATGTACAATATCCATGGCGACATGGTCACTCCTCCCTGGTTCGTACTATCCTCTTCTATCTCCATCTATCTTGACAGTCTATCTAGAAATGTATTTGTTTCCGCTTCCTCATGCTCACCGCCTTCTCAGCCCTGTGACGGCAGACAGGCCTGGGTTGTCTACCTTGTGTGGACTTGATAACCATGGATAGCCAAGTGGAGTAATTTCTATTTCTCATTTGTTCCTCCCTTTGTGGCTAATGTATAATATTTGAAGAGTTTGGTTTCATATCATTTGTCTTTATTTCTACAGCTTCTAGGAGAACAAACGTGACTCCTTTTATTCTGTCCTAGAGAGAAGTTGTCTGCAGTGCACTTTCTGCATTTAGCATTGTGTTAATGTCAGGCTGATCTGCAGCGCCCAGCTGTGAAGTTAGTGCAGTTCAGAGCTGCCTCTGGAAAGAACACCTTCTGTGTGTCTGTGTGTCTGTGTGATCCATGTGTCCTTCCCCTCCCCAACCCCCCACAATTTTGTTGGTTTTTTTTTTTAAACAGACTCTCCTGTAGCTCAGGCAGGCCTGCATTCTTCGTGCCTAGGATGCCTGAGATCCTGACCCTCCTGTTTCTGCCTCCGAACACTGAGATTGCAGATGCCCACTGGCACACCCGACAACGTGCTGCATCTCTCTGAGGCAATGGTAGGATTGTCTTGAAATAGCATTGTACTAGGAATAACAACACAGAAGCAAGCCACAGGGAAGGGGAGAGTTAAACCATAATTTATCAACAAAGACTCCACGTGATACGTTTCAGTGGCACTTGCTTTAGACTCTCCCTGTGAGTGTGTGTGATGTGTGCCTCAGACTTCATTACTCTGACACAGTGCCTGACACAGGGCTTCAGTGAGGACGGGTTTGTTTCTCACACTTGCAGAGGTGACAGGGTACCAAAGCAGCTCACAGAAAGCAGCTGGGAAGCAGAGAGGGCGTCGGCACTGCCCACTTCTCTCCCATGTACCATTCACTCAGGCCCAGCTGCCTCCTCGGAGGCCGCCCACAGGCAGCCGAGGTCTGCTCCCACCATTCCATACTTAGGCGAGCCCAGAGACACTGGGCTCTAGGAAGTCTGCTGGGCCCTAGGAGCATCTCCGCCCATCAAGTTGATGTCACGATTGATCGTTATGGTGACACTTGAAGATCAGAGTCACTGGGCAGCAGCTGAGCCCTTGACATTGCTAAGCTCCTTCCTACACAGCACTCACGCTCGTTCTTCTGTCTGTTCTAGGGTTTCTGTCTCAACTGGTCTCTGACAAGCCTCTGACTGAATGCATCCGCGCCGGCCACTATGCAGCAAACGTCATAATTAGGCGAGCTGGCTGTACTTTTCCCGAGAAGCCAGACTTCCACTGAGGAGGAAAGCGAGCTCAGGCTGTGGAGTGGAGACTGCAGTGACCACGTCCTGAGCATTTCCGCCATAAGAAAGAATCAGGTTACCTTCTGTCTTTACCCACCATGGTTCTCAGTGCTACTCCTAGGACCTTTAGTCTCTCTGAAATCTGGGGAAAATGTTTATTTCCATAGCTTGTTAGTGCCTCTTAAATGTCAAACAGGAATACAACATTTCAGTAGAAACTTTAATTTCATTTTCAATTGTTTGTAAATTCATCAGTATTTAGTAAATTGATCATTTTTTTTATATTTCTGCTTCCAATGCAGGTGCAATTTAATATAATAGACTTTTTAAAGAAATTAATGCTAACATCATTCTTGAGCTTTTTATATAAATATATTTAATTTGGAAGTGTGTGTCCACACATGTCATATATATATAGAGAGAGACCTGATAATTGTCAAATAAGGTACAGAAATGTTTATCATGCCACATTATTCTGCTTAAACTCTTCTGTGTGCTTCAGACATCTGATGAACTTGGGACAACTGACTAATCCGCAACATTTACATTATGTTAAGATTGTAGCCTGCTTACTGATGGGACTCTGTAATTTGATACAAATAAAAAATTGCCATATAGGGATTTTTTTTTCCTGTCTTGCTTATGCTCAATAAAATAAGGAAGGAAGAGTGTTATTTAGTACTGGGCCCTATGTTATTTTATTGATGGGGTAAGGTAAAAATATAGAACATTATATATAAATATATATAATATGATCACATACAATAACATTATAAGCGACCAGTAAGCACTCTTTTTGTGTGTTTTCATTTCTCTCAGGCAGACAAGTAGAAGTGGAATTACTAGATCATATGTAAACTTCGGTTTGTTTGTTTGTGATTGGATCTCACTGTGTAGCTCTATCTGGCCTGGAATTCTCTGTGTAGATCAGGGTGGCCTCCCACTCGCAGCAATCCACTTGCCTCTGCCCCACCACCCCTGATCATGTGTAACCTTTACAAGGAACTTTAAAAAAAATCCAAAACAGCTGTAGAATTTCCCAATCCTAGCACTTAGAAAACTGAGGCAGATGACCACCAGGCCATCCAGGTGATCTCAGGGCTAGCCTGGGCTACTTCACAAAACAAAAGCATATTTTTGCACTGCCTTCAGAGTGTGTTACAGTTCCAGCTTCACATCCTTAGTTCAACACTCATCACTGCCTGTCTCCATGATCACAAACAGACTACTGAAGGAGCCATATGACTTTGGGGGTTCATGAGTTTCCCTGTGTGGGTGAAGGTGTCAATGTGAATGTGCAGGTGTTGGTGCAAGTGTGCATGTGTTGGTGTGGGTGTACATGTAAATTCAGGTGCAAGCATATGTATGTGGGGGCCAGAAATCAACCTCAGATGCCCTTCATGGGGCGTCTACCTTGTTTGTCAAGGCAGGGTTTCTTCTCAGCCTGGAACTTGATTAGACTGGGCTGGGCAGCAGATCTCAGGATCTACCTGTCTGTCTGTGTGTCTGTCTCTGCCTCCTCAGCACTGGAATTACAAGCACACACCACTGTCCCTGGCTTTTATAAGGGACTCCACATCTATGCTGCCTCTCTGGGGACCAAGCCTCCAGCAGGTGAACAAGACAGAGACCACGGTATGGTTGCAGGGCCTCTGGTAATTCTGTCTGGCTTCTTGAGGGCTCTGAACTGTTCTCTGTAATAGCTGCACCCCTGAGATTCCGACAGACACAAGGTTTCCAGGGTCCCACATCTCACCTGCTGACACTTGATACTCTACATTGTTTGCACCTGTAATCGTGGGTATGAATGGTTCTGACTTGATTTCCCTAACTGTCCATCAGTGTTGTGCATCTTTTCATATGCTGTCGGCTCTGGGCGTTACTCATCCAGTTTGTTATGGTTTCAGATGCTTTCTGATCTATAAGTGGACAATTTATCTTAGTAAGTTGTATTTTCAATATTTTCCATATGAAGTACTAATATTTTCTCCCACCACATAGATTGTCTTTTCTATTTCTAGAGGTGTTCTGTCCAGTTTTTTTGGGGGGGGTTGTTGTGTTTTTTGTTTTTATTTATTATTATATGTAAATACACTGTAGCTGTCTTTAGACACACCAGAAGAGGGCATCAGATCTCATTACTGGTGGTTGTGAGCCACCATGTGGTTGCTGGGATTTGAACTCAGGACCTTCTGAAGAGCAGTCAGTGCTCTTAACCACTGAGCCATCTCATCAGTCCTTGTTTTGTTTTTTTATTGTTACTTGTGGCCCTGGTATCATGTCTAAGAAGCCAGTGCTGAACCCAAGTCAGAATATTTACTTCTGCATTTTAGTCTAAGGGTGAAGAGCACTGGCTGCTCTTCCAGAGGACTCAGGTTCGATTCCCAGCACCCACATGGCAGCTCACAGTTGTCTGTAACTGCAGTCCCAGGGATCCAATGTCCTCGTCCAACCTCCATGGATCGATACTGCCCACATGTAATGCACAGACATACGTACAGGCAAAACACACATACACATAAAATGAAACAATACATTTTTTAAAGAACAGTTTGGGAGAACTTAAGTATATGGTTGTCATTTCTCTTCAGAGACCCTGGCTTGGTGCAAAAACAAGCCTGTTCTACATAGCAAGTTCTAGGCCAGCCAGGACTATATAATGAGATCCTGTCTTATATGTAGATATCATGTATATGTATATATGTGTGTGAGAGATTTTTGAGGCCATGGTTTTTAAAACCATCACACTTCTACCTTGCTTCGGCAGCACGCATACTAAAAAACAGAGAAGAGTTGCATGCTCCCTGTACAAGGATGACACACATTTGTAAAGGATTCCATATTAATAAATGCATTATTAAATGTAAATACATACATATAATTACTTCAATGTTTGCTAGGCAACATTGAAATTCTGTAAAGTTGCTCCCATATCCCAAGGACTTCCAAGCCTCAGTGGCTTTGCCTTGACCTTCCTGTGACCACCAGACTGCTGCTCCCTGCTCTGTCCATGTGCATCCCGGTTTCCATCCTGTCTGAATCAGAGCATACACATGAAGCCAGCTTCCTAAGCAAGTGCCACTTACTGGTGTGTCAGAACACACCAGTCTCAAGTCTTAAATCCAGCACCACACAGTTTATAGTTGTCCATCTAAGTTTAGGTTGTAATGGTGTCTTCAATTTATTTTCTTCAAACAGACAAGTCTGTCTCCCACTCTGCTTTACAGGGAAGGGTGATGCTGGACTGTCCTATAGCTTTGAAAGGTTTGCTAGTTCCACAGGGATGCCTGAGCCCCAATCCCTGTAGCCTGTGAGTGTGACATAGCTGCAGGCACACTGCAGATGTACTGAAGGCTCGACCTTAATATAAGACTCTACTGGAATAGTCACAGGAGCCTGTGCAAGCAGAGAAACTTTCTGTAGCTGGAAGCAGCGGAGGAGGACAGGAGAGATCCAAGCAATAGAAGCTCAAGAAGGACCCAAGGTGCCACTGGAGAGGGTCGGAGCAAAGGAAAGGGACCTACAGCCTTCCCACTACAAGGAACTGTGTTTGACCCTTACTGTGAAATAGGGAGTCTTCCCCGGAGCCTCTTAGCAAGCAGAGCCCCGTCAAGAGCTGGGGGCAGCTTTCTGAAATCCCTATACACTATACAGATGGCCATCTGCCACCAACAACGGAAAAGCCAACAGGTGATCTCTTAGTAAAGACCAGAGGCCCCGTGTGGTGGCACACACCTGTGATTCCAGCAGGAGGCTCTCAAATTCAAGGTTTGGGTTACACATACAGACAAGGGAGGGAGGGAGAGTTTTTATTTATTCTGTCTTACCTGGCTAGCCTGGAACTCAGTGTATACCAGGGTAGTTTTGAACTCAGAGATCTGCCTGTCTCCCAAGTGCTCGAATTAAGGGCATATGCCACCACATCTGGTCTATTTTAATTTTTTGTGTATATGTGGGGTACAAGTGTGCCACCACAAGCACATGGAGGTCAGAGGACAACTTGTGGGATGCCTCTTCTGCCTTCTGTATGCACCAGGCGTGAATGTGGTACACAGACATCCGTGCACATAAAATAAAGCGGAGAGGGGATGAGGCGACCGCTCAGCAGTCTAAGAGTGTGCTCTGAGCTCAGGTCCCAGAAAGTGTTTTAAGTTTCTACACCATCTCTCCTGTCCCAATTAATAAAACAGAATAAAATAAAATAAAGTGAAAATTAAGCCAAGAGTAGTGGTGAACACCTTTAATTCCTGCACTTGGGAGGCAAAGGTCGGTAGAGCTCAGTGAGTTCTAGGCCAGCCAGGAGTACACAGTAAGAGCATGTCTCAAAAACAAAACAAAAATACAAAACTATCCCTTTTGTTTGTTTGAAACAAGGTCACATGTAGCCTAGGCTGGCCTTGAACTCCTGATCCCTCTCTCCCGAGTGCTGAGATTAAGGTGTGTACCACCACATCTAGTCTCAGTGGTTCTGGGGATTGAACCCAGGGCTCTGTGCATGCTAGGCAAGCATGCTAGCAACACAGCCATATCCTGAGCCTGTGTGTGTGTGTGTGTGTGTGTGTGTGTGTGTGTGTGTGTGTGTGTGTGTGTGTGTGTGAGAGAGATGAGGCTCACTTTGTAGCCAGGTTGGTATGGAAGTTACAAGCAATCCTCCTGCCTCAGTCACCTAGTGCTAGGATTATATATAGGCTTGAGCCACCATGTCCAAAATATGTGTTGTTTTCCATATCATAACTCCATAGCCATCCTCTATATGATCCACTTCCTCAGGACAGTTCCTTCAATCAACAAGTCCTTTCTGAGTAGCTTACATGCTCAGCAGCACTATGGCCTCTCACTGTTCTATTGCTATGAAGAGGCACCATGACCACAGCAACTCTTTATTATAAAAGAAAGCCTTTAAGTGGGGCTTGCTTACAGGCTCAGAGGTTTATTCCCTTATCATGATGAGGGAGAGCATGGCGGGATGCAGGCACACATGGTAGTGAAGAAAAAGCTGAGAGTTCTGCATGCGTGTCCACAGACAGCCGAGACAGACTGACTCTGGGATTGAATTTGGCTTTTGGAACCCCAGAGCCTATACCCAGTGACATGCTTCCTCCAACAAGACCACACCTACACCAACATGGCCACACCTCCCAATCCTTTCAAATAGTTCCACCTTTTAAGCAATCAAATATATGAGCCTATGGGGGCCATTCTTATTCAAGCCGCCACAGTCCAGGAAACATGGGCTTATCCCAGGAGAGTAAGAAAGCTTGGGTGCTGTCTCCCACCTATTCAACTGCTTAAGTCTGGGCATCACACTGAGTCTCTTTGCTTTTTAAGAAGGGCTATTATACAGCCCAGACTGGTCTGTCTCACACTCATTGTATAATAAAGACTTTGGATTCCTAGTCCTCCTGCCTCTCCCTCTAAGCGCTGAGATTGCACTTGCATGTGTGTCACTATGCACAGTCTAGGAAATAGGCAGACCTCTACATGCACACTGGGCACCCCTACCAGCTGTATCACCCCAGCTCAGTCCCATGTTCTGCATCCATTAGGAGTGTATAAATTAGAGTTTATTTTCTTCGTGATGGGAAAGAAAGTAGTTGTGACCTAGTTCACAGAGAGAGGGAGACATACTCACCCCTTAGAGTGAATTTTCTAACAGAAACATCCCAGCATACAGTGAAAGTGCTAGTTGTTGGTGACTTAGCCTTACTGAGTGGCCAGCAAACAGCTTCATTCTCCAGCCTCTGTAAAAAGAAGCTCCTGCTGGTGTTCCCTGTCTCTGGAACTCTGGCTTGTGATCAGTTGATTCCATTCAATAATCTTATGGTTTGAATACAAAATGCCCCCCACACGCTCATGTGTCCTCACCTAATGTTACTATTTTGGAAGGTTCTGGAAATTTTAGGAGGTAAAGCCTACATTGAGAAGGTCAGTCATAGTGATGCCATGTTCTTACAATCCTATCCCTGAGCTTCCCATCTGCTGTGAGCTGAACAGCCTACCCCTCCACAGGCCTCTCCCACCATCATGGTTAGACTTGCTGTGGCCCTGGATTCAGTGGAGCCAAAGACCATGGACTGACCCCTCAAAAAAAAAATGGGCATCAAAACAACCCCTTCCTCTTCTACGGAGCAACTAATACCCAATCAGCCACGTATTAAGTTCTATGGTCAGGCACTTCCAACTGAAGGTGGAACCCTCATGGTCCCACTGTGTGAGGACCCACTGTCTCACAGCCAGCCTGTAAGAAGACAGGTGGAGTACATATGTGCCTGTGTGAAGATCCTCAGCAAACAGCCATGTCCTCTGCCCACTGATCTGGGCCTCCACCATTTTTTCTAACCCAGTAAATGAATGATGAGCAGGTCACCCAATACAGAATCACATTTCTTGTCCTGAGGGAGCTGGGTTACTCCAGAGAGAGGGCATCTTGCTATAAGAACAACGGCTCCATGTTATGAAAGACAAATGTAGAAACAAAGTCTAACCAGTTGCTAAGTAGTATTGACTCCCAGGCCTTGTTTACCCACTGTGTGAATTGTTTGCTTTCATTGGTTAAGAGCAGGCTAAATCAATGTCAAGCAGAGTCTAATGCAATCCAAACTGTTGCCTTGTCTACCTGATTACCTGTCGTGAGAAGATGCTGTTGGGGGCAGAGGTTCTGGAGAGGTTCCATGGGAAAGAGCAACTGCTATACAAGCAGGAAGACCTGATTTCAAACCCCTGCCATCCATGTAAAAGTCCAGGGTAGAGCATGGAGAGCTGACTCAGCAGTCAAGAGTGTATATTGCTCTTACAGAGGAGCCAAGTTTTAGTCTCAGTTCTCACATCAGAGGGTTGTTGATACCCCTGTCCTATGCAGACACCTGCACTTACATGCACACACCCCAACACACATATACATCATTAAAAGTAGAAATAAATCTTAAAACGAAAAGGCCAGATCCACTACACATACCCATAACCTCCTCACTGGGTCAGGGATAGAGACAGGTGACTGTCAGTGCTTTCTGCCGTCAGCCTAGCTCCAGAAGCAGTGACAGACACTGCATAGAGGCATAAAGTGAAGAGCGACGGAGCAAGATGTGCGCTGTCCTCCTCTGCCTCAGCACACAGGCACCTACACACATAGATGATGCTGTTAGGGTTCCCAGTTCCAAAGCTCCCCTGCCCACTAAGGCCAAGTCAATACCAATACAGAGAATCCCTCCAGTCTGGTGGGGTTTGTACCTAATGCCAACCACAGGTCTGAAGCGCAGGTTTCGACAGCATGCAAACTGCTTGTAAGTCACTGCTCTGATAGGACCAGGCCCTAAGGGCCAAAGGAGTAAACATGATCATTGTGAACAGAATACAAGGGCAAGTACAGCTGAGATATTAAGAGTTTCCTGTGGGTGGCCTGGGCTGGAGACATTCTCCCTGAGTGCGGACACTGAAAGCCCATCTGGACAACAGTGCTCACGGCTATGCAGTGCTGGACAACTGCACCATTGAAAGACAAGGTGGTGCGTGCTCTGGATTCCTGGGGGTTGCTGTATGTCTTAGAAGCAGGGTGCTTTGTCCAGATCCCCTTTATGTAAGTGAATACCTTTTCTTCCAGGAGCCCCTGCTCCTGCCCTCAGCCTTTCACTGTTTAGCCCTATCAGCAGCTGGGAAACCAAGACAGAGGGGACTGGCTACAGATGGGCACCATCCAGGAGGGTATGTCCTCTCTCTAGAATGCTACTTCATCCCAAGACTCACTCACAGTGAACTCTGGGTAATTGAGGCTACAGTTTCTCTGGAAAGCAATAAATCCATCTGAAACACAACTCTAGAGATGGGGATATAACTCAGTTGGTAGTGTTTGCCTAGCACACCCAAAGCACCACGTTTGGTTCGACCTTCAGCACCACACAAGGCTGGCACATGCTTGTTAATTGCAGTCCTTGCAGGAGATGGAAGCAGAGGGTCAGAAATTCAAAACTATCCTTGGATACACAGTGAGTTCTTGGCCAGCCTAAGGTGCATGTGAGCTTTCCTCAGGGAAAGGGATTTGGAAAGAAATGGTGTTTGGTGGATTTCCATTGACTACTGTCAGTCTTATTTCCTTTCTGTTTGCTGTGACAGATCACCCTGACCAGGCAGCCCAGGGAAGAAGCAGGATACTTATAGTTTACAGTTCCGGGTAAAAGTCCATTGTGGTGAGGAAGGCAAGGCAGCAGGAACGTAAAGCAGTGATCACGTGATGTCCTCCGTCAAGCAGAGAGAAATGAATGCCCACAGGCCTGTGCTCACTCTCTCTGCTCTTACACAAAGCCAGGGAATTGTGCCTCCCTCGGTGGGCAGGGCTTTCCCCTTCAATTAAGATCATCAAGAAAGTCCCAGAAAGATTGGCCAACCCAATCGAGACAATCCTCACTGAGGCCTCTCCCGAGGTGAGTCTAGATGGTCACGTTGAGGATGGAAGCCATTACCATCACCTCACACTTCATAAAGATTCTCTTCTACACAGAGTGGTTGTCCTCATTTGTGACATGTCAAGCGGCATGTGAGCTCCAGGAACATTAAGCAAATTGCTTTAGTCCACACTGTTCTGGGAAGTGGGGGCCAGGAAAGAGAGCCCTAGCTGTCTTTCCTAATCTACTGGGGAATGTCACCTCCTGTGTACCTTGATTACAGCCTCCAAGACTAGGGAAGCCTTGCTAACCCAGCAGTGACAGATCCCTGCAGGGCACAGAATTTCAGACCTGCTGTGACTCCCTGTAGCTGATAGACTGTATATGCTGACTGTCAGGCAGATCCTCAAAACCCCTGGCGCAGGGCCAACCACACCATGACCTTGGAGTCTGAACAGAATGTCATTTCAGACTGCGAATCATAATGGCCCCTGATGAGACAGGGCGATCCTCTGCATTCGGAGACTGTACCTCGTGCTCTCTCACCTTTAGCCAGTGCTTCTTCCAAGGCTTCAGAACCGGAGTCGGGATGGAAGGGTCCAAAGAGGCCTGAAGTCCCTTCTATGCTCACACATTCTCTGCCTCTTTGCCAAGCCATCCTGTCCAGGCTTGCTCACCCCAAAGTCACAGATTCATCCTTTACCTCCTCGGCAACTGTTCTTTTAAGGACAACTCTGGGCAACTTCCTCCCACTGTTGCAATCTCTTTCCTCTCCGTCTCTTGCCTGTGGGATTAAGCACTCTGCTTCCTGGAAGGCTACACAGTACACCTGCAGTCCTCAACATGGGGGCCATTGAGACTTCAACTAGTGTAGCCTACAGCCGTAACAGATTGGTTTGGAGTTTGTCGGTTGGTTTGTTTTGTGAGTCTTACTAAGTAGCCCAGGCTGGACTTGAACTCACCGTGTAACCCAGATTAGCTTCAAATTCAGGGTCATCCCCCTACCTCCGCCCCCTCAGTGCTGGAATGACAGGCAAGTCCCGTCATGCATGGCGTTTTGGTTGGTTCTTTTCCAGTGCTAGAGAACACAGCGCTCGGGTAGTCAGTCAGGCAAACTCTCTACCACTGAGCTCCAGCCTCATCTTGCCACAGGTTTGTTAGGGTTTTTCTTTGTTTTGACACTTATATATTGTTGGAGTCAAGCACGGTGATGTCCACATACCAGCACTCAGGAAGCTGAGTCAGGGGGATTGCTACTAGTTTGTGGAAAAGCAAGACTCTACCTCAAAAAAAAATCCTATATATAAATTCATACCTATAACACTATAGATACATGTCAAGGCTTTATTGGTTGAAATGTCAGTGTTTGCTTTTGATTTTTGAGATGTAGTCTTCCCACATAAGAGGCTGAGTTTATACTCAATATGTCTTCCTTCTTTTCTCCTCTTTTCCTTTCCCTCCCCCACTCCCTGTTTCCTCCAGTTTACCACTGTTGTGTCTGTGTGCATTAATGAGCAATTACAGAACCTTATAGTAAGGTGGTCAGCTCAGAAGCCCCACTGCCCACTGAGGCCAAACAAATGCCAATGCAGAGAACCCTCCACTCAGGCACGGCTTTGCAGCATGAAAATGGCTGGCAAGTAATTGCTTCATTAGGAAGGGACCAAAGGAGTAAACACCATTGTCCATGTGAACAAAACGCAAGGGCTGTGTACAGACCAGACATTAAGAGCTTCCTGTTGAGTGCTCACCAGATGTCCGTCTGTGACTCCAGCGCTCAGGATGCTGATCCATCTTCTGGCCACGCTTCACATTTCCCACACCTGTGATTGTTCAGGAAGGCAGCTCCTAGCAAGGTCTCAAAATCAAATACCGATAGAAGCCAAGGAGGAAACAGAAACGGAAGGACAGGACACCCACAGCTGGGAACAAGGCACAGGGGCCATCTGCCAAGGGAGCCAGTGCTCCTCCTACTTGGTTCTTACAGGAATAACACAGTTACAGCCAGATCCCCAAATGACTGGCCTCTCTAAGGAGATCTGCAATTTCTTATTTTTTCTTATTTGTGAGTCTGTTGGGGTTGACAAGATGGCCTAGTCAAATGCTAACCATACAAATACAATGACTTGAGCTTTACCCCCAGCAGTCACAGAAAACATATGACAGGCACAGGGCATGGTAGCACTCACCTTTAATCCCAGCACTTTAATCCCAGGCAGAGGCAGGCAGATCTCTGTGAGTTCAAGACCAGCCTGGCCTACAAAACGAGTACCAGAATAGCCAGGGCTACATAGAGAAGCCCTGTCTCAAAAAGCAAACACACAAGCACAAGCAAACAAAAGTCTGGCGTGGTGGGGCAGGCTCTGTGATCCTAGCAACTCGGAGAAAGGCACAGAATTCCTAGTGCTCGCTGGCTAGGCAGCCTCTCTTAACAGGTAATTAATTCCCCAGGCCACCAGTGAGAGACCCATCTAACAAAACAACTTGGAGGGCTGGGGGTGGGGCCCACACCCAAGCATTAGGTCACACACACACACACACACACACGCACACGCACACGCACACGCACGCGCCCCGGAAGGCTGAGGTGCCTATTAACATATCAAAGTGAAGCTGGCCACCAGTTTCTCTAACATCCTTCAGTTCCTTCCTGTTACAGAGCATGTCTGACACACCCTGCCCCTCCACTGAACCCTCCAGCCAAGAGTCTGCTCTTTCCTGCAGCTCTTCCCTATGTGACCCAGACATTTTGGCTATACTGGTCCTTGTATCTTTTCTTCCCCTTTTCCCCTTTTGGCTCTTGGTCTCTGGTCTCCCCTCCCTGGACAGCCCAGCTCAGTGTGCCGATGCCATCCACTCGGACTCCCCAGACGCATCTGTGTCTGCCAATACACTCTCTCTTGTATTTACAGTAACTTTCTCTTCCATCAGAAGTAGTCACATCCTCCTGTTTTATTCCTCTCTTTCATTCATCTGGTGCTAAACCCTCAAGATCAGCACAGGTGAGTTCCCTTCCAAGGGCCTGGCTTCGCTACAGGCTACAGGCCTGACTCTCCACAGGTATGTACAGATCCTTTATTTTTCTGGCTTCTGCCCTCTGTCACATTTGACCACAGATTCCTGACTCCATCCTCTCAGCTCCTTATCTTCTCCACATGCTCTAACCATTCCTCTTCCTGTCTATGCCGTAAGTGTCTCCTTGGCTCCTAGAGACTTCTACAGCCTCCCAAGGCACCACATCTCCTGGCTCTGGCATGCTACACCCCTCTGGGTATCTCCACTAAAGACCCTAACCATCTCCCTTTTCCCTGCTCCTCCCCTCGTCTCTATGTCTCTATGTGTCACCCCAGCTTTTCCTACTGTGACTGCAAAGTCACATTGGTAAGCCAGGAAGCTCCTCATGCCCCAACCAGGCTCCAGTCACAAGAGCAAGGGACATCTCTCCTCTGTGATTTGGAACATATTTCTGACAAGTTTCCCATTCCACTGGGGATGCCCCAGATGGAAATTCTTGTCACAGTGACACTTTTGTCCACCTCAACTACTTTCTGGCCTCCAGCTAGGAACCTGCAGTCCTACCACTATTATCTCTGGCTCCTGCCCACAGGCCCCTCTGAAAGTTTCCTCGTCCCCTGCTTGCCCTCAGGCACAGCTCCTCCCAAGTTTCTCTAAGCCCTAGTCCATCTAGGCCACCGTGTTCTCTCTCGCTCTCTCTCTCTCTCCTCTCTCTGTCCCTCTCTCTTCTCTCTCTCTGTCTCTCTCTCTCAGTCTCTCTCTCCTCTCTCCTCTCTCTCTCCTCTCTCTCTCTCTCCTCTGTCTCTCTCCTCTCTCTGTCTCTGTCTCTGTCTCTGTCTCTGTCTCTCTCCTCTCTCTCTCTCTCTCTCTCTCTCTCTCTCTCTCTCTCTCTCTCTCTCTCCCTTTCTCCTCTCTCCTCTCTCTTGGAACTTAAAGGAATTCCCTCTCTCTCCTCCTCAGACTGCACACCCCTTGGCCCTGGTATAGATCCGTGACTGAAGACTGGCACGCTGGATTTTCACATTCTCTCTATGGTAACAGCCCAGCCACTGCACAGATGATCCCTGACCCCTTACATCTAAACTCGCTCTGCTCTATATTTCCAAGTCTCTCATCTCTAAGGATTCTCTACTTCTCACTCTTAAAAATCTTTTCTCTGCATGATTTCTCTGCACTCCACTCTCAAAAACTCTCATAAGACTATGCTATAAACTTTATCTCATGACTTGTAAGTTCATTGGTTATGGTTAAAAAAATAAATAAAATAAAATCCTTGTAACAAAAGGTTGATACTAAAAAAATCTCTACATGCTGGGCAGTGGTGGCACACACCTTTACTCCCAGCACTTGGGAGGCAGAGGCAGGTGGATTCCTGAGTTCGAGGCCAGCCTGGTCTACAGAGTGAGTTCCAGGACAGCCAGGGCTACACAGAGAAACCCTGTCTCAAAAAACCAAAAAGAAGAAAAAAAATCTCTACATAGACAATCTTAAATAGATAATCTTAAGGTCGCAGGTCACCTCCAAATCCAGTGATGATGGTGACATCATCCATAGGCGGCAGGGACCCGCTCTTCTGTTGCCATGGCAATTGCCATTCATTCCCAGCATCCACTCACATTCATCCATCCATCCACATTCCCTGCCCACCTTTACCTGCATTAGAAGTGCACACTGTTACCTCACAGCTCAAATAAAAGGCAGACCCTCCTGACCTTTGCCCTCTCTCCCTCTTCATCTTCATTGGCCCCTTTTGTCCTTCCCCCAATATAAACCTTCCTACTGTCGAACTGTGCTGGCTTGTGTGTGATCTGTCTGAACAAACCACGATTCTAACACAACAACCACTACCTGGCTTTACATTTATTTGTTTTATGAGCAGCTTCTTACATGTATGTCTGTTCACCATGTGTATTTCTGGTGCCAGCAGAAGCCAGAAGAGGGCACCGGATCCTTTGGAACTATAGATGGTTGTGTGCCATCATGTGGGTGCTGGGAATTGAACCAGTGTCCTCTAGAAGACACTCTGGATTCTCTCAGATGGCTCTGCCTCTGCCTCTGCCTCTAGCTCTGTTCTCCCTTTTATCCACAATAAACTTTTGCCTCCACAGACTTAGGAACATCACGTTGTTCTTTTTATTTATTTTTTTTTCATTTACCAAGGTTGTCTTCTGTCTTCTGGACTTCACACATATTTACACACAGAGACAGATTCTCTCTCTCTCTCTCTCTCTCTCTCTCTCTCTCTCTCTCTCTCTCTCTCTGCAGGACAGGATCTTGCTATGTACTAGCCTCAAGCTCATGCCAATTCTCCTGCCTCAGCCTCCCAAGTGCTGGGATGTCAGGCATCCACCACTAAGCCTTTAATTCTGGATTTTAAATAAAATTGCCCAATTTTTTAATCATTGGTTCTGGTTTTTTATTTATTTTTTTTTGTTTTGTTTTTGTTTTTTTGTTTTTTCGAGACAGGGTTTCTCTGTGTAGCCCTGGCTGTCCTGGAACTCACTTTGTAGACCAGGCTGGCCTCGAACTCAGAAATCCTCCTGCCTCTGCCTCCCAAGTGCTGGGATTAAAGACGTGCGCCACCACCGCCCGGCTCTGGTTTTTTATTATAATCATTATTTGGGGGCATTTGCAATAGGGTATCATGGGGCTGGTCTCAAGGTCACTCGCTAACCTCCTTCCTCTACCTGAGAGCTGGGCTTATTGGTGTGCTCCACCACACCTGGATTGTATCTGCTTGTTCTCCAGTGTTTCACACATTGTGCTTTCTGCTGTTGCTTAGCTGGCAAACTATAGAACCAGGTCTGGGTCTTCTTTTCTGCTTCTCTCTTCTAAACACACACATGCGCAGATACAACCCACCACCAGCTCCTAGCACTAGGCTGAGAACACTCAAAATACCCAATAAAGAAGCATTTTGGCATGGATGGAGAGTCTAAAGGGCTGTTCTTTTCAACAGTTATGGCCCAATAAATTATACTAGCCTTGCCTCCTGGAGGGATAGGCCACACCAAGGCCCCCACAGATGGGGACTGCCGCAGTGCAGATACAGGGCAACCTTGGCCCTCTTTGGCTGTCTACCTGGATCTGGGTTTAACAACTTGGCCTGTGGTTTTATAGCCTGAATCACCAGGCTCAGCACAACAGTGTGAGTTCTTTGTCCACACACCGCTGCCAGGTGTTCAGAGAATTGGCTGTGAGGGCTCACACAGCTCTGGGAGCCTTGCAAACAGGGAGGGGTGTCTGCACCCCAGACTGTGAGGCCAGGGAACTTGTCTGCAAAAGAGTCCTGTCTAGATCCTGAACAAAGAGACAGAAGTGGCCAGATATGGTGGTGCATGCCTGTAGTCTCAGCTACCTGGAAGGCTGAGGCAGGAGTTCACTTGAGCCTAGAGCTGGAAGCCAGGATGGGAACTCAGCAAGGCTATATCTTCAAGTACACATGAAATGTAAATAAAGATTTCATATACATGTATATACATATGAAATAAAACATAGAAAGAGGAGCTGGGTATGTGGCTTGGTTGGTAGAATGTTTGCCTGGCATGCATGAAGCCCTGAACTTGATCCCCAGTACAATGTAATCCATGCATGGTTTTGCACACATGGAATCTGATACTTGAGAAAGGTGGCAAGAAGATCAGAGGTTCAAGGTCATCTTTGGATACAGAGTGAATCCCTGAGACTGTAGAAAAAGGAAGTTAGTTAGTTAGTGTAGTTAGTGGTGTAAGCCCCACTGCTAGATGTAACAGGAAGATGTGCTAGAATGGAGACTGAGTTCAGAATGGGATCACAGTGACCACTATGGTTGTGACTGAGCTGTACAAAGCTGGGAGGGAGGACCTAGACTTGATCTCCACAGCTCTGAGTGCTGGGCGGTCCTAGGAAGTACGCAGGAATCCATCAAAGCTAAGGCTTGAGTCGGGTTTACATAACTCCAAAGCCTGAGAAGTGTAGTATCCAAACAAGTGACAGACAGTCGGAGGCTTCTGCGTGGGGTTAGCAGGGTCCCTGGCTTACGGGTTGTGAAGTCATTGGTGAAGCAACTGTAAATAGAGCTCATGGCAGTGGTATTGACTATGGCTTCCAGGACCTTTCTAGTGGGGGATCACTAGAGAGGTCTGTGTTGTAAATATACCAGTGTCCACTGGTTTCAAACTGCCCAGAATGCAGGCCCTGAATGCAATCCTGGGAAAACACAGTCCAAGAGCCAGTGTGAGTTGGTGAATGTTCTCTGCACTCTGGGTTTTCTGTGCTTGTTTTCACAGCTGGTGATGGAGCCCAGGCTTACACATGCTGGCACTGTACCAACTGAGCTACATGGCTAGCCCTAAGGCTTCCATTTTTTGTCTGTTATATTGTCTATGCTGATGTTTGCTTATGTGTTGTCTACATGTATGTGTGTACATGTAACCAGAAGTCAACACCAGGCATTTTCTGCACTCTCCACCTATTTTTATGTTTTTTACTTTTTTTTTTTTTTGGTTTGTTAATTTTGTGTGTCTGTCTTTATCCCCTTGTGCTCACATGCATGTCCTAACACACAGTGGATATCAGAAGACATCTTCCATGGTCTCCTCTTCTACCATACAGGACCTGGGGACCCTTAGGTCTGCGCAGCAAGCACTTTTACCTACTGAGCCATCTCAGAGCATGACCAAGGCAACTCAAAAGTATAAAGAGCTTATCAGAACTTGCAGTTTCAGAGGGTGAGTCCATGACCGTGATAGCAGGTGGTTGCACCCTGGAGCAGTAACTGAGAGCTGTCATCTGATCCTCAAGCAGGAGACAGAGAGCTAACTGTGAATGATTGTGTGGGTTTTTGGAACCTCAAACCCCACCTCCAGTGACACACCTCCTCCAACAAGGCCACACCTCCTAATCCTTCCTAAATAGTTCCATCAACTGGGAACCAAATATTCAAACATATGAGTCTATGGAGGCCATTTTTATTCCAACTACCACATTCTACTCCCTGGCTCCCATAGATTAGCGGCCATATCATAATACAAAATTCACTTAGTTCAACTTCAAAAGTCCCCATAGTCCTTCACAGTCTCAAAATGTTTCTAAATCCAAATCTTTTATGAGTTTTAAAAAGTCAAATTACATACTTCCAATAATGGCCCAGAATATACATTACCATTCCAAAAGGGAGCAATGGGGCATAGTGAGGAAATACTGGACAAAAAGCAAGACTGAAACCCAGCAGGGAAACTGCTAAACCCTGTAGCTCTGTTCCAAAGCCAAAGAGCTTACATGGCTCTGCCCTTCCAACTGTGCTGACTGCAGCAAGTCTCTGTCTCTCTGTCTCTCTGTCTGTCTCTGCTCTCTGTCTCTCTGTCTGTCTCTGCTCTCTCTCTCTCTCTCTCTCAACTCCACTCTCTCTATTCAGTTCTCTCTGGCAGACATCTCCAACATTTTGAGGATCTCCAATGCAATCCAGACCTCACTTTCACTGCTTCATGCAATGGCCTCTCTGGGGCCTCCAGGCAGGAGCTCCCCTGCCACATGCCTGGCCTCACTGGCTTCCCTTCACCTTCACCACAGAGGAAGATTTCACAACCCCTTTATGCCTTTGTCCTTCGGGACTTTAAAACCAGAACCATGTGGCTAATGCTTTCAAGTTCTGCTGCCTGCTTGGCATGGATTCTAGAATTCTCTTTAAATTACATCTACATAAGTTATGCTTTGTTATTGTTCTTTATGGACAGATAATTCCTTAGACCTTTTCTTTTCAGTCACAGTATTAGCTGGGTGAGGTCTGACCTGAGGGCTGCAGCCCCTTTATCCCATTTCCCCTCTCTCTTTCAGTATAGGCCTTGGTACCCACATTGTATTTCCTGGTCTCCTTTGGCTCTCCAACTATATTTTGCATTTCTTTTTGCCCCACTTGCTCCTTTTCTTTGTGGACCAGCTTGAGTGATCACTAATTACACATGACAGAGTCAACATGAGACCATCTTCAAATCTCTGCCAACAAAATTTAATCCAAAATTTAGCCTCAGACAGATTCTTAGGACAAGGGCAAAAAGAAGCCACATTATTTGCCAAAATGGTACAAGAATGGCCTGTATCCAAGTTGCTAGTATTGTCCCTCTTGAGCTGGGCCTCCATAGTCCACAGTGCTCTCTCAGCGCTTCTGTCTTCCAAACTCCTGCTCTAATGAACCCACTTGCAGCATTCAACTGCTTTCCTAGTCCATAGTCCCAACATCTTCCATATTCTTTCAAAAAACCAGCATGGCCAGCCCTGTCACAGCAATGATCTAGTGCCTGGTATCAACTTCTGTATTAGTTGTTTTCCTATTGTATGACAAAACATCACGACCAAGACAACTTACAGAAGGAAGTGTTTAATGGAGACTTACAGTTTCAGAGGATGAGTCCAAGACCACTATGGCAGGGAGCATGGCAGCAGACAGACCCATAGGCATGAGTCAGAAGGAGGCAGAGATAGTGTCTTAGTTAGGGTTTCCATTGCTGTGAAGAGACTCCATGACCACAGAATCTCTTATAAAGGAAAACATTTAACTGGGGCTGGCTTACAGTTCAGAAGTTGAGTCCATCATCATCATGGCAGAAAGAATGGCAGTGTGCAGGCAGAGATGGCACTGGAGAGTTCCCTAAGAACTCTACAGCTGGATTGTCAGGCAACAGGAAGAGACACTAGGCCTGGCTTGAGCTTCTGAAACCCCAAAGCTCATCCCCCAGGTACACACTTCCTCCAATAATGCCACACCTCCAATAACGTCATTCTTTATGAGTCTATGAGGTTATTTTCATTCAAATCACCACAGAGAGAAGGCTAACTGGGAATAGCATGGATTTTTGAAACCTCAAACTTGCCCATACCCATCTCCTCCAACAAGGCCACACTACCTAATCCTTCACAAACAGTTCCACCAAATGAGATCCAAGCATTCAAATGTATGAGTCACGAAGGCCATTCTCTTTCAAACCACTACAACCACCATGCTTGAGTTTCATTTGTTCTTCAGTGCTGAAGATCAGACCCAGAGCACTGCTCAAGCTAGCCCCAGTGCTCTACCAGTGAAATTCATCTTCAGCCAGCCCAGTATGCTTAACACTGAGTATATCAGCTTGAAATACTTACAGCTCCAGCACGAGGCTCTCAGTTTGATCCTTTCCTGTTACTTTGATGAAATACAGGCAAAAACAATTTAAGAGGCCAAAGGTTTGTAGGTGGTGGTGACTCATGCCTTTATTCCCAGCACTCAGAAGGCAGAGGTAGGTAGATCCAAGTTTAAGGCCAGCCTGGTCTACTGAGTGAGTTCTAGGACAGCCAGAGCTACACAGAGAAACCCAGTCTCAGAAAAAAAGAAAAAAAAAGAGGGCAAGGGTTTGTTTCAGGGTACAATCTGTCATGGTAGGAAAACAGGATCCTGAGGCAGCTGGTCACATTACATCACAGTCAAGAAGAAGAAAGCAACGAACACCTGTGCTCAGCTCACTGTCTCCTTTTATCCAGTGTAGGAACGGAGTCTAAGGAATGGTGCTGCCCACTGTAGACATTAGCCTTCACATCTCAGCTAACATACTCAAGATAATCCCTTACAGGTGTGTTTGGAGGCTTGCCTCTAAGGTCATTTCAGATCCTGACAAGTTAACAAAACTAATCATTACAACCCCCAACACCATATACACACCAAAACCAAAACAAAACAGGACACAAAACACTTGAAGTTAACATTTAAGATTTATTTTTATTTGTGTGTGTGTGTGTGTGTGTGTGTGTGTGTGTGTGTGTGTGTGTGTGTATGTGTGTGTGTGTACCCCTGTGGAGGCCAGAAGAGGGTATCAGATTTCCTGGAGCTATAGTTATTATGGACAATTGTGAGCTGCCTGACAAGAACTGAACTTGGGTCCTCTGAAAGAGCAGCAATTGCTCTTAACAGCTGAGCCGTCTCTCTAGCCTGAAGCACAGAAATACTTAAAAGAAGGTCCAAGTTGGGCTTGGTGACACAACCTTGGATCCCAGCAATTGGGAGGCATTGGCAGAAGGATGTCTTTGAGTTTAAAGTCAGCCTGGATTACATAAAGAGATCTTGTCTCAAAGGAAGAAATAAAAAGGAGGAAGGAAGGAAGACCAAAGCATTGATGTTTTTCATTGTTGTTGTGGAGTTACTAGGACATTACGTATGTATGATGCTTCAAGGAATTTGTCTGTTGTACAGCATCTCAGCCCTGTGACGTCTCCCAAATATGCAGTGATGCTTGTCCTCCATCTCTCCCTTTCTCTTTCCTTGCCTGTCATCCTGAAAGTTACTAGGTGATTGCCATGGTTCATGAGTATCCTCCAAAGGCCCAAGAGTGGAAGCCTCAGTGCTCCTGAGAGTGGACACTTTTAAGGGGTGGACCTAGTGAAAGGAAGTTCTCTCTCTGGTGGGTGTGCCCTTAAAGGAGATACTGTGATCCTGCTTGATTTTGCCTCTCTGATGACCAGCTGGCTGTGCAGTGAATTTGCATTCTCTGTCTTGTATTCCAGCCATAATGTGCTGGACCACCACATGCCCAAAGAAACAGGACCAAGTGAGCATAGATTAAAACCAGAAGACAAAAAACACCTTTTCTCTTTAGGTTGCTCCATACCCAGCGCTATCAAGGGGAGAAAAATCAAAACAAAACCAAGAGCATGAGAAGGAGACATGACAGCACCTATTCTGTAATCTGCTGAGATGCATTACTTGAGTCTAATCATAAATGAATATGCTCCAAAATAATAGGCTGTGAAATATTAACTACTTTAGTTAATATTTTAAAAATATCAAGGCTGAAGAACTATTGCATAGTTCTTCATAGAGGATAAAAGAGACCTGGCAATGGAGGCAGCTAGCAATTCTGAACTGGACCTGTGTGCTTTAAGGGACACAGGTAAGGCCATGGCAGGATGTGGGTGGGGCTTCGGAACCTTACAGTACCAGCACATCAGTGTGTCTCCTGGTCTGAGAGTCTGTGCTGTGGTTGTGCACATGATGAAAACACACAGAGAAACACTCAGAGCCTCGATCAGCAACCTACTGTCAGATAAAAACAGCTTTGTATTGTATTTGTTTTCTTTTATGGAGACGGGATCTTATATAGGTTAGGCTAGCCTCAAACACTCTTTTTTAAGGTTGTCTAAGGACAACCTTTAAATTATGATCTTCCTGCTCCTATATCTCACTAGGATTAAGAGCATGTTACACTGTGCCCAGTTTATTTGGTGCTGGGTACAAAATCCAAGACTTCTCCCATGCTAAGCAAACATTGAGCCATGATCAGTTCATGTATATAATACCAATTTTTCTGTAAATTTATGCATCAAACTCCAGAGTTTCCCCTACACATATGTAGCAGATATCAGCTTGGTCATCATGTGGATCCTCCTAAAATTGGATGGGAACTATCTCTGACTCTGTTGCCTGCCTTTGATTCCTTTCCCCTACCTGGGCTGACTTGTCTGGTCTCAATGGGAGAGGATGTGGGAGAGGATGTGAGCCCTGGTGAGACTTGATGTGACAGGGCAGGTTGGTACCCAGGGATGGTGTGCCTTCCCTTCTCTAAGGGGAGGGGGAATTGGGAGAAGGGGATAGGAAGGTGGGACTAAGAGGAGAGGAGGAAGGGGGCTTTAAGCGGAATGTAAAGCAAATCAATAAATGAAAAGAAAACCAGCCAAGTAACCGATTTAGATTTGTGATTTTTCAGTGAAAATCTTTCTAAGTTTATAAACACTTGAAACATGTAAGAGTAATTAGGTTCACCATGTTTACATGTTTAATTTGTTAGATTTACAAAAGGTGCCTAGATGTTGGGAGACTCTGACATGTGACTGGAGTTGTCTGAAAGGCAACAGACTCTGACATAGTTATGATCAGACTGACAGGTTCAAAGTGTTTATCCAACTATAAATGAGACTAAATTATTTTTTTAACTTACAAGTAACTGCAAAAATTATTTAAACTTAGAAATGGCATAGTTTTCAGTCTAATTGAAAAGTCTACTGACTGCTGACTTTTTAATTCCAGAGGAAATTGCTTTCTTTTGCCGTGTAACAAATTCAACAAGTGAGTAGCATTGCCAGAGCATGAATTTTGAGCTTAGAGAGAACAAAATTGCAATATAAAACACAGTCTCTGACTAGGTTATCAATGCCAGAACATAACATACAGGAAGCAACATCAAAACAGGTCAGATGCCCAGCACGGAGACCACTCATCACACCCTGTGTGCATGTAGTCCAAGGCACAGTACCTGTCAAGATGGAAATGTAGGAGGCACAGTAATATTTGGCTTTAATGGGATAAGGTAGTCCGCTGACAGTGCAGCTCAGTGGTGGAGTGTTAGCCTGCCATGCATAAGGCCCAAGCCCACACATCTGTGCACAGGTCATCAAGGTGCCTCAGCAGGTAAAGGTGCTAGCAGGCAAGCCCGACAACCTGAGGGTAAAAGGAAAGAACTGACTCCCACTAAGTGTCCACTGGAGGCACTTCTCACTTGAAACCCAGGTGACAGGTTGGCAAAGAGATGAAAACCAAAGACCAATCAGAGGGGTGACTTCAACAAATCACCAACCACAGAGACAGGCCAAGCGGCCACCAATTCTAGAGGCAGCTGAAGCATGTCCAGGTGCAGACGCACCGTCTTTGCACACGCACCGTCTTTGCACACGCACCTGGCAGGGAAAGCAAACAGATAGGAACCATGGCTTCTTAACCAAGCCTAGCTCCCGGACTCAGTAAATAGGGACCACACAGGCTGCATCTGTGCTAAGCAGCTGAGGGAAGAAGCAATGGCAGGTGTCTATGTTCAATCATTGTTAAAAGAGAAGTCCACTGCTTCCAGGCACTTTGTTTCCAAAGTTCTGGCAACAGCCATCTAGTACACTTTCCCCAAGGGAACTTGAAATGTAAAATGCTCTGAGGTGAGCTTCCTGGCAGGAGGGGCTCAGGTGGGGCTGTGGCCTTGGCTTCTCACTCCGTGTGTCAGAGCTGGCTGGGGTTGCTGTGACACTGCTCATCATTATGGGGCCAGGGCTGAGGGAAGGAGACCTTGGGAGCTTCTTGCTAGCACACTGAAATGCTTCAGTCTGAACACAGACACGACAGTTGTCCCCAACTGACAGTGGAGAGCCGATCCCAGGACTCCCGTGGATAGCCACTGCATAGAATCTGGGAGCCTCCTCCTGGATGCTTCAGAGCATTAAAAACATTTCATTACCTTTAAGTATTTACTTATGTGCACACGGTGTGGAAGCCAGAGGACAACTTGCAGGGGTCAGTTCTCTCTTTCGACTATGTGGGTCCCAGGGATCACACTCGGGGACCAGTACCTTTCCTTGCCGAGCTCTCTCTCCAGCTCTATATCGTTTTTTAGATTACTTCTGTGTCAATAGTTGTACTATATTGTCTAGGGGGAAAACAAAAAGTTAAATCCAAACACGGTTAATAGAGATGCATTTTTGGTTTCAACTTTTTTTCTCTCTCAAAGCTAGTTGAATCTTGAGTGTAGAAGCCTGTGGGTACAGAGGGCCACCTACCACTCTGAACTCGCTGGCCAGCATGAGTAACATGCACAAGAAGACCAAACCCAGGTTTCTAACACTGGCCAGGAAGGCAGAGAATGGGAAAACCACTTCTGACAATACCCTAGCCTTCCAGAGCTCACTGTCTGAGGACAACCGTAAACAAACCAGCCAATCAGAACTCAGCACACAGCATGTCCATGCCATTGTCACACTGTCCCTGAGAAGTAATGTACTTTCTGGTACAGCATGGTAGACACAGCTACCTACGAATAGGGAAGCACAATAAAGCAGTATGCTTGAGCCTATCACAAAGATGCCTCTGAGTGGGAGAGCATGACAAAGGCAGACTACCCAGTTGTAAGGAGACAAAAGCATAGCAGCCGTCTTCTAGCTTATTCGGGAGAAAGCCTCTGGCTCACAGCCCGAGACTTCCCCACTGCCAGGATGAGCAGGAGGGCAGGAGTCCTGAAAGCTCAGAGGTAATAGCTTTAAGAAAGGGCACAGACCTGGAGGGTACCCAGTAGATTTGTCCATCCAAGCCTGTAACCGGCTCTCAAAGCTAAGATTCACCTGCCTTAAAAGGCCCCCTTAAAAAGCAACAACAGCCTCTTAGTTAATCTGGACAGAGTCAACCTATCTCAGTAACTAAGAACTGTAGCCATGGGGCTGGAGAGATGGCTCCGTGGTTAAGAGGACTGACTACTCTTCCAGAGGTCCTGAGTTCAAGTCCCAGCAACTATGCGGTGGCTCACAACCATCTGTAATGGGATCCGATGCCATCTTAGCATCTCAGGCTGTGTTTTGTCCACCAGGCACTCTCTAACACCCAGTCCAGGACTTAAGACTTGAGGAGCACTCCATAATTGTTCACTGATTCAAAAAGAGGGAAAGAAGTTAGAAATGCAGCCCAGTTGGCAGAACTCGTGCTTAGCAAGCATGAGGTCCTGGGTTCCATCGTTAGCACCAGACAACCTGGGAAGGGCAAGTGGAGGAGGGGGTAGAAATCAAGAGGGTCAGAAGTTCAAGGTCAGCCTCATCTATACAGCAAATTCTAGGCAAAGATAGTTGGGTATGGTGGCACTGGTTTTACTTTCCATCTCTAGGGAAGCATAGGCAGGAGAATGTCTGTGAGTTAGAGGCCATGCTGGTCTACATAAAGAGTTCCAGGCCATCCACATAAAGAAAAGCTATCAAGAAGAAGGAGAAGAGAAAGAAAGAAAGAAAGAAAGAAAGAAAGAAAGAAAGAAAGAAAGAAAGAAAGAGAAGGAGGAGGAGGAAGAAGAGGAGGAAGAGGAAGAGGAGAAGAAGGAGGAAGCCTAGGAATAGATGCACTAAGCCACCCAGGCCCCTTCTGTCCCCAAATGAGGCTATTCTTGGAGAAAGGCACAAAACATGCCATGGATAGTTAAAGCTGAGAAAGAAGGCAAGGTGGTGTGAATGGGTGGCTTTGGGGACCTGCTGTAGGAAACAGGAATGTCATCCTAGGTGGTGAACTAGAAAGAGAAGAGGGTCCTCTCCCACAGGAATTTGCAACCACCTAGCACCCAGAACTTAAAGTCTGGGGTGTGAGGAAGGCAGAGATAGCCCTGTGTGGACAGCAGCATAACCCTTCCTTCTCCATCAGAATCCTAACTGTGTGAACTTGTGGAAATGACTCAGACGCAGGGCAGAGCCACTGCCACCCTGGGCATAGTCACGGAGCTGCTGTCGCCAAGCAACAGAAATGTTCAAAAGGATAAATGTAAGCAAAAGACGTCAAGGGGTGGAGGCAGAAAACCACTTTATCCCTGACTTCCCTGGATCTAGAAAGAAACTTCTGACTAATATTCTTTCAGAGCCTGGGGGAATTTTCAATATCTAGTTTTCAAAACAGTGACTGGCAAGCCAGGCTCTAGTGGCACTTACCTTTAATCCCAGTACTCGAGAGGTAGAGGCAGGAGGATCTCTGTGAGTTAGAGATCAGCCTGTTTTATATAGTGAGTTCCAGGAAAGCCAGGGCTACATAGTGAGACCCTGTCTCAAAACAAACAAACAAACACACACACAAAAACCAAAGTACAGCTGTCGGCTGGAGAGTCGGAGATGCCATTTACTGTTCTTGCGGAGCACCTGGGTTTGGTTTCAAACACGCGCATCGGGTGGCTCACAGGTGCCTCTAATTCCAATTCCAGGGCATCCAACACCCTCTTCTGGCCTCCAAGGGCAGTGCACATATGTGGCACATATACAGACAAGCAGGCACATAAATATGAATAACACTAAATGAAAATTTAAAACCATAGAGACTGGAAGGATTTTCTTTTTCTTTCTTTTTTTTTGTTTTTTTTGTTTTTTTTTTTTTGGTTTTTCAAGACAGGGTTTCTCTGTTTAGCCCTGGCTGTTCTGGAACTCACTCTGTAGACGAGGCTGGCCTTGAACTCAGAAATCAGCCTGCCTTTGCCTCCAAAGTGCTGGGATTAAAGGCATGCGCCACCACTGCCCAGCTGGAAGGATTTTCTTAACAGGGTCTTTTATATCCCAGGATAATGTGGAACTCACTATGTAGTCAAGAAAGACTTTGAGTTTCTGGGTTTTAGCCCTTCAACTTCAGAATGATGGGATTTCAGATCTGTACCACCACATCTAGTTTATATAGTCCTGGGAATTGAACCCCAGACTTCATGCATGTTAGGCAATCATAATTCCAAGCTCTCTGTGTGTGTGTGTGTGTGTGTGTGATTAGAATTCACATACAAAACCAGGAGGTAGTGGTGCATGCCTTTAATCCCAGTACTCTGAAGGCAGTGGCAGATGGATCTCTGTGAGTTGAAGGGCAACTTGGTCTCCAGAGTGAGTTCCAGGGCAGCCCAGACTGCACAGAGAAACCCTGTCTCCAGAAAGAAAAAAAAAAATCCACACACAGGTTCTTGAGACTATATTTTCTTCAAAACGATTTATTTATGTATTCATTAATTCTATGTGTTATGGGTGTTGTCTTAATTACTTTTCTTTTTTTTTTTTTTGGTTTTTCAAGACAGGGTTTCTCTGTGTAGCCCTGGCTGTCCCAAGTGCTGGGATTAAAGGCCTGTGCCACCACGGCCCGGCTTAATTACTTTTCTATTGCCATAACAAGACACCATGGTCAAGGCAACTTATGAAAGAAACTACTTAGTTTGGGAGTTCCAGACAGTTAAACACCATGGTCATCACAGCAGGGAGCATGGCAGCAGGTAGGCAGGCATGGTGTTGGAGCAGCAGCAGTTAAGAGCTTACATTCGCCGGGCAGTGGTGGCGCACGCCTTTAATCCCAGCACTTGGGAGGCAGAGGCAGGTGGATTTCTGAGTTCGAGGCCAGCCTGGTCTACACAGTGAGTTAGTTCCAGGACAGCCAGGGCTATACAGAGAAACCCTGTCTCGAAAAACCAAAAAAAAAAAAAAAAAAAAAAAAAGAGCTTACATTCTGATCCAAAAGTTGGAGGCAAAAAGAGCTAACTGGCAATGATGTAGGTTTTTGAAACTTCAAAACCCATCACAATGACAGACCTCTTCCAAAACAGGCTATACCTCCAAACCAAACAGTTCCACCAACTGAGGACCAAGCATTCAAACATATGACCCTGTGGGGACCATTGTCATTCAAACCACCACAGGTGTTTTGCCTGAATGACCGTCTGTGCACCACATGCATGCAGTACCCAGAGAGTAGAGGAAAGGGTGCTGGGTACCCTGGCACTGGAGTTACAGATGGCTGTGACCTGCCATGTGGATGCTGGAAACTGAATGTGGGTCCTCCAGAAGAGCAGCCAGTGCCATTAACCAGTAATCCATCTCCCCAGCCTCCCAGGACTGTCTTATTTACTACAATTACTTGTCAACTTTAGGGACACAGGTAAAATTAACAGCAACTCAGATTGGCGAGACAATGCGATCTCAGACAAAGGTCTAGAATATTCATCTCTTCAAATCCTACAGAACCACAGATATGGGCATCTGGAGGGTGTTTGGCCCTGATATCCAGGCCTATTGGCACTATGGCCAGCTCATTGGAGAGCTGAACTATTGTGAAAGGCCAGTCAGCTAGGAGGAAATAGAACACGCCTTGATGCCTCAGGCTATTGAAGGTTAACTGGCTGCTGGCCTTTCTGGCCTCATCATGCAGAAGCAATTTCCAGTTTTTTGCAGTGCTCATCCATAGGATCGAAGGTCCAATTCCCAGTCTCCCCCCAGATCAGCCATCCATACCTGTGGGAAGTAGCTGGACCTGAAAGTATGTGTACCCTCTCAAAAACCCAGACCCCAAATCCATCTAAATAAAGTCACTTAACAAGCTCCCCTTCTTTTATAAGGATTCTCATCCAACTCAGTTGCTTACCTGCCCAAAGCATACTCTATGGCAGCTAAGCAGTTATGAAGCTCTCTGCAATCTTGTGTATAATGGAAACTACACATCAGCTCTAGTGATGTAATTATGAGGTGTATTTTACAGGGAAGGTTCCTTCCAGCACTTGTTTGTTTGTGGTTTTCAAGACAGGGTTTCTCTGTGTAGCCCTGGCTACATTTTATACACCAGGCTGGCCACAAATTCAGAGATCTGCCTGCCTCTGCCTCCCAAGTGGTAGGGTTAAAGGGTGTGTGCCACTACCACCAGGTCATCTGCTAGCATATTTAGACAAACTTCAAGTTTCACAGCATAAAACGCCAAGCCTGGGCTGGTTGGAAACAGTTATATTGTATAGAATAATGCCATATTTCCCATTCACTGGACCTTTGTCTTCATTTCATAATTAGATTCATAAGTCATAATTCCTAATGTCTTAAGTTCACAAGTAGGTGGCCTCTGCCTGGAGTGGGCACCAAAGGAAGTCAATGACATAGGAGCAACCTTGGGCCGGGCCCTGAGAGAGCAGGGGGCACACCTGGACACCAGAGCCTGAGCAGGTCATCTCCTGTTGGCCCCAGAGAAAGTCCTGCTAAGTGAAAACCCTGGAATTCCGCTTTCCAAAGGATTTAGCATTCAGTCCTTAGGAAGAGGAGGGCACCGGAAATTAGAGATTCCAGCATACTGACAGGAAGAGTGCTGAACAGGAAACACCTTAGCGAGTCACCATGAAGCTGTTTTGTGTTTATGTGGAACAGTGATGTGCCTATTTAGATACTGAGGCAGAGTTCCACAGGGTCCCAGGCTGGTTGGGAACTCACTATGTCGCAGAAGCTGGCCCCACACTCAAGGTGATCTTCCTGCCCCCAGCTTCTTGGGTGCCAGGATTAAAAGCACAACACAGCAGGCTACTACACCTGCTTCAAAGAATAAAGAGTGGCCTTCCCTGTTCGGGTAGTGACATAAAGTTTAGTCTTCATTGCACTGAAGTAAAATAAGACCATTTCAGTAAACTTTTCCCAGCGTTTCTCTCTCTCTCTCTCTCTCTCTCTCTCTCTCTCTCTCTCTCTCGTTATTTTTGGGTGGTTTTTTTGTTTTTAAGGTGAAATTAAATTTTAATTTTTATTTTATGTGTCAGGGTGATTTTTGTCTGCATGCATGTCTGTGTACCACCTCCATGCCTTGTGCCTACGGAAGCCAGAAGAGCTGCCGTGTGGGGCTGGGAACAGAACCCAGGTACTCTGGAAGAGTGCTCGTAACACGGGAGCCATCTCTGCAGTCCTTCTGTGTTGTTTGGGAGGCATCCTGCTTTAATTCTGGCTGACGCAGAGCTCACGGTGTAGCCAGGCTGACCTGGGACTCACAGAGCGCTTCTACCTCAGTCCCCAACTCTAGAGTTATATGCATGAGCCTCCATTTTGTTTGGTTTTGTTTTTGCTTTATTTTTTCTTAAAACTTTTCTATTCATTCATTATTTATTTTATGTGTATGAATGTTTTGCCTGTATGTGTGTATGTGTAACATATGTGTGCCTGCAAATATCAGACGAGGGGGTCAGATCACCTGAAACTGGAGTTATGGAGAGTTGTGAGCCACTTTGTGGGTGCTTGTAGCTGAACTCACGTCATCTACAAGAGCAGTCATCGCTCTTAACCGCTGAGCTATTTATCTATCCTTACCTCCACTACCTGGTGCCAAGATTATAGGTATAACCCACTACATCTGGCATACATGATGCTTGAGGTCAATCAAACCCAGGGCTTCCTGCAGTCCAGGTAAACCCTCTACCAACTGTGCTCTATCTCCAACCTTGCTTCATTTTGTTTGAGGCAGGTCTTATTTTATATCCCAAACTGGCCTCAAACTTGCAGTGATCCTTCTGCCCCAGGCTACTGAGTTCTGGGATTAGGTGTGCGATACCACACACAATTGGGTGAGGGAAAAGGACTGAAGCCCTGAAGGCCAGCAGAAAGAATGGAAACAAAACAGGCAATCTTGGGAGGTAGAAGGTTGGGGGGGAGGGGCAATTTCCAGAATGCACCAGAGACCTGGGAGGTGAGAGATTCTCAGGACTCAAAGGGAGGGACCTTAGATGAAATGCCAGACATTAGGGAGAGGGAACTTATAGAGCCCACTTTCAACAGGAAGACAGGGCATCAAGTGAGGGAGGGGGTTGCCATCCCACAGTCAAAACTCTGACCCATAATTGTTCCTGTCTGAAAAAAACTGCAAGAATGAAAATGGAGAGGAGCCTGAGGAACAGAAGGTCCAGTAAGAGGCCCAAAGTGGGATCTAGCTCAAGGGGAGGGCCCAAGGCCTGGCACCATTACTGAGGCTATGGAGTGCTCACAAAAAGCACCACCAACCAGGGAGCATACACCAGCTGATATGAGGCCCCCAACACATATACATCAGAGGAATGCTGGGTCTGGGTTCAGTCAGAGAAGATGCACCTAACCCTCAAGAGACTGGAGGCCCCAGGGAGTTTAGAGGTCTGGTTGGGGGGGGTGGGGACATCCGTGTGGAGACAGGGGGGTGGGGAGGAAGTATAGGATGTGGAACAGTCAGAGGGTGGATGGGGGTGGGTGGGGTGGGGAATAAAATCTAGAGTGTAAATAAATAAATAAATAAAAGACCCCCCCAAAAAAAGAATAAAAAGATTTATTCTTGATGTGTGGTTGACAGGTGTGGGAATACATACTTGTAATATTAAGTGGGAGGTCGAGGCAAACAGATCAGGAAACCAAGATTATCCTTAGCTACACAAGTTTGTGACCAGCCTGGACTACATGAGACCCCCACCTCAAAACAATTATCTATTTTACAGGTAAACAAGCTGCCATTTGAGATTTAAACTCAGGTGTTTTTGGTGCCAAAACCTTAGCCTTTGCCTATCCACTAGGTCATGTTACCTTCTAGAGCAGATGTAGGAAGAGAAAAGAAGAAAGAGGGAAGAGGAGGAAAAATAAGGGGATGGAGAGAAAGAATGGGAAGTGGACAGCAAGTGTGACGAGGCATGTCTCTGAGACGGGTCCTGTTGAGAGAGAGCCTACTCTGCTTAAGTGCTTGTGTGGTATACACCCACACACTGCAACATGGAATGGTTCATCGTAGGAAAACAAAGAGAAAAGAATTGTGGTCTCTCACTGCTACAGAGTTTCTGTAACTAGAGAGTCTGTCTTACCACCCACATAAACAAACAAATATACATATACAACATAATAAGTAAATAAATGGAACTATATGGTATCTATCCATCCAAGAACCAAAGACACAAATAGGAAAAAGAGATAAAAAGACCTGCCATGTGCCAGGTAGTACTAGCACATGCCTTTAACCCCAGTACTCAGGACCAGAGGCAGAGGCAGGCAGATCTCTATGAATTTGAGGCCAGCATGGACTGCAGAGTGAGTCCAGGACTGCCAGGGCTACACAGAGAAATCTTGTCTCAAAAAACCAAAAACCATCCCCCTCACCAAAAAGAAACAAAGAAAAAAAAAACCATACCATGTAAACAGTAACTAAAAGAGCACAGAGATGCCTAAGTACCGGGCATAGAAGGAATGAAGACTTCATAGCTGTAAAATGTTCAGTGTATCAGGAAGGCTAATAATCATAAATGCTATCAACCCTTCATACCTGTGAACTCTACATCTATGGAATCAACCAACATGGACTGAAATATATGAGGGAATTTTCCTCTGTACTGAACAAAGGCAGACTTTTAAAAATCATTATTTCTAGGGCATGGAGAGATGGCCAGTGGCTAAGAGTACACTCTGGGGCATGGGGAGGTGGTCCAGAGGCTAAGATGTGCACTGTTCTTGTGGAGCCTGTATTCTGTTTACCACTCAAATCAGATGACTCCCAACTCTGTAACTCCAGCTCCAAGGGATCCAATACTCTCTCCTGGCCTCCACAGGCACCTGGACATGTTCAGTTACCTAGACACAACAGAGTTTAAACCAATCATTACCCCTGAGCATACAATAGAGCTACAATCAGCATGGAGCGTCACTTCTGCTGTGTGTTAGAAGTGATGTCCAAGTACCTATGGGATGCAGGAGAGCTGAGTACTAGGCTGAGGAAGGAAAATGGCCACAAATGTGAGACTAGCCTGGGATAGAGTGAAACCACATTCAAAAGAAACAAAGATAATCCACTCCATTCTGCTGCCCTGTGACTAGCTGCCTGCTGCCCTCTGACTAGCAGCCTGTTGCCCTGTGGCTGCCTGGCTTGTAGTTGACCTCCAAAGTAATAATCAAACAGCATGGCTTCCCTTCTTTCTTCTATTCTCTTTCTCCAGGCAGATGCTCAGACTTACAGCTTACTTGCCCTGTGTTTTTGTTTTGTTTCCTTTTTCTTCTAAACTCTAATAAAATTGTTCTAGAGTTTCTGAATAGATAAGTAAAGAAAGAAAGAGGCTGGAGTGCAGCTTAGTTGATAAGACTGAATGCATGAAGTCCTGGGCTCATCCCCCATTGTGCCTGTAATCCCAGCACTCAGAAGGTAGAGGCAGAGGATCAGAAGTTTGATGTCATCCTAGATTTTATAGTGAGTTTAAGAACAGTCTGGACTGCATGAGACTCTGTCTCAAGAAAAGAGGCAAGGAGGTGGTGTGGAGACAAAAGCTGGATGGGATAGCAGCACTCATGAGGCAGGTGGATTCCTGTGAGTTTGAAATCAACTAGAGCTACTACATAGTGAGGCACTGTTGAAAAAGTAAAAAAGTGGAAAAATAAGGGAGGGAGAAAATGAGGGAAAAAAGGAAGAATGCACAAGGAGGATGTGCATGTTTTATACATACATGATACCATTTTATATAAGGGACTTGAGCATCTCAGGTGTGAGAATGAGAAGGGTACCAGAACTGTGGTTACCCAGGGCCAGCTATAGTCACATGAGCACAGACCGGCACACTACATGAAATGGAAACAGAGTAAAAGAAGAACTAGAGAATCCCTCCTCTTAGCCACAGAGGTCCAGGCCCTCTGCTTTCTGATGGCAAGAATGATGGTGCAGGAGATCCAATCCACAGTGGCTGGAATTCAGCAGCACTACAGACACCTGGGCACGCAGGACACCGAGGCAGGAGGATTGGGAAATTGAGCTGGTGAGTCCTTCTGTCTCTTCTTTCCATCTTTCACTCTCTCCAAAAACACCTTTATATAGCAACTAATAGGCACCTACTGGGTACTCTCACAAAAGCAGGATACCCTTACCTCTCTAGTGTAGGGGAGACATGCTGCAGGATACATCCTACACTGGGCTGTAAAAAGGGGTTTTAATACATTTAAAAGAACTAAAATCATACAATCTGCCTCTGATCACAATGAAATAAATGTGTTCTATAGCAGAAGGAAATCAAAAATGTGTGGAAATTATACAGCCAGAGGGTCAAAGATATCAGCAGGGGAATTGGAAAACAATTTTAGATGAATAAAGTGAAAGTCCAACAAGCCACCCCCACCCCTTGGAACACAGAAAGAGTGGTGCCCTGAGGAGAAGTGCCCTGTAAGAGCCTGCATAAAAAAGATTTCAAATTAGTAACCTGACCTTTCACCCTAAGAAAGCAGTAAAGGGGCAGGAGAGACAGCTCAGGGGTTAGGAGCACTCACTGCTCTGGCAGAGCGCTTGAATTTGGCTCAGGAGCACAGAGGACTGAGGTTCAGTTTCCAGCACCCACAAGGTGGTTCACGTTCAGTCTCCTGCTTAACTCCAGGTCTAGGGCATCTGGTGCCCTCTTCAGGTCTCTGCGGGTGCCAGGTGCGTATATAGTACCGGTACACAAAGACAGGCAAAACACTAGGACACATGAAAATAAATACACAGATCTTTAGGGGGAAAGGGAGCGGAAAGACAGACAGCTCAGTAGTTAAGAGCACATCCTGCTTCCACAGGACTCAAGGTCGGTTCTCAGTACCAGTATCGTACAGCTTACTACCGCCTCTAACTGGAGCTCCAGGGATAGAACACTGTCATCTGGCCTCAGAGGGCCCTTCACTCACAAGCACATGTACACTGAGACAAACACGCACATGTAAAAATAATTCTAATAAACAAAAGACAGACCCCAGTGAAAACCAAAGGACGGCAGCTTCTATGTGTAAACCTGATCCTTGGGAGGTGGAGTGTGGGTGTGTCAGGAGTTCAAGGTCAGTGTCACCTAAGTGGGGGAGTTTGAGGCAAACCTGAGAAAAACAAAACAAAACAAAATAACAAGAAGAATCTGGCAAACCTGTAACCAGAGAGTGACTCAGCTCTCAGGGACTTCCCAAGAGCAACTCAGCAGTTAGGGGCACTTGCTGCACTTCCCAGAGACACAGATTTAACTCCCAGCAGCTGTATCTCCAGTTCCAGGTGATCCAATGCCTTCTTTCACCTCTGAGGGTGATGTGTGTATGTAGCACACATTTCTCCACAGAAAATAAGTGCACAAAGAAATATCAAAAGAGAGAGAGAGAGAAAGAGAAAGCCTTACCTTAAACAAACAAACAAAAGTCTGAGACTTAGTTTAGTGGGAGAGTATTTGTCTAGCTTGTGTGAGGCCCTAAGTTCAATTCTCAAAGGTACTAGAAAACCAAACCAACCAACCAAACAATACTGAAAGTGTTGAAGATCTACATCAATGGTAGTGTGCCTTGCAAAAAATTCAGTTTAAAATCTTAGCTAAAGACGGTGTAAAGCAGAAAATAGGCAAATGGATAAATTTATGAATAAGATTAACCAAAAAACTGGGCAAGATAATTTCAGTACTGAAAGGCTTGGCAGGAGGACCATGTGTTCAAGGCTAGCCCCAGCAGCTTGGTGAGAGGGAGCGGGAGGGAGGAATGGAAGGACAGAGAGGGAGAGGCAGAGAGCTAAAGTACTACAAAAGATCCTTACGGGATGAGCAACCTAAGCTAGCAATAATGGCTGTGCTCGTTTGAATAAAATGTCTCCCATAAGCCTGTAGGCAAAGGAGGTGTGGCTTTGTTGGAGTAGGTATGGTCTTCTTGGAGGAAGTGAGTTAGTTCACTTCCGGCTGCCTGCGGATCCAGAAGTAGGACTCTCAGCTCGTTCAGCACCTTGTCGGCCTGCACGCTGCCGCCGTCCACCACGATGATAATGGACTAAACCTCTGAAACTGTAAGCTAGCCTCAATTAAATGTTTCTTTTGTAAGAGTTGCTGTGGTCATGGTGCCCTTTCACAGCAAAAGAAACCCAAACTAAGACAGAAATTGGTACCAGGGACTCGGGTATTGCTGTGATAGGCCTGACCACGCTTTTGTCTGGAAGAATGTGGACATTGGGACTGTCTTAGGCATGCTTCATAACGCCTGGCTTTTTTTTTTTTTAAACCAGGTAAACAAGAATAAAGGCAGAAATAAGAGCCAATCTGACCAGCCTTGGGTACTTAATGAATTACAGGCCAACCTGGGCCACAGTGTGAAACCTCTTTCAAAAACCAAACAAAATCAAAAATAAAAGGGGCTGGAGATAACCCACATAGCTCAGTGGGAGAGCCCTGCTTGCCTAGTATGCTCAAGGCTCTAGGCTTAAGCCCAGTACCAAAAATCTAATAACCACCTATGCCAATGAGATCTGGTGTGACCAAATCCTAAAAACATGTGCTTAGCATGTGTAAAGTCCTGGGTCCATCCCAACTCTAAATTAACAGAGCACAGCCGGGCGGTGGTGATGCATATCTTTAATCTCAGCCCCCGGGAGTAAATGGTGGATTTTTGTTGACCTGAAAAGTCCCAGACTCTCTAGGCTGGATTTTTCTTTTGACTATTTTCCCCACCTTGTGTTGGCTATGGAATTCCCTGGAGCCTCAATAGTATCCCCTGATAATTGGCATTAATGCCAAGTTTTATATAACCTTAGATTTATACCTCTGTTCGGAAGGGTGGGAAAGCGCACAGAGATGCCCAGTGCTCAGCAGGTGGAGCCACTGCGGGGCCTGTATCAGAGAAGCTGCTGTACTTTCTCAATTCTGAAGAAGGAAACTTGACATTCAAGTTTCCCCTAGGGAGCAATAGCTCCAGGAGCAGCCCGGGGCCACCTTCTATGTCCCCCTCCTAAAGTGAGTCTGAACTGCAGGCTTTCAAGTGAAGCTTCTATAAACTGTTTCTCATGTTCTGTGAATGCTCCCAACAAACTCGTAGTGGGCAAACCTCTCCTCTGCCGCCGCCGCCTCCTCTTCCTCCTCCTCCTCCTCTTATTATTATTGGTGACACACATGCCATAGTGCATATGTGGAGGCCAGAGGACAGTTTTATGACGTTGACTCTCTTCTTCCACCCTTAAGTTTGGGGAATTGAGCATGGATCACCAGTCTTTCGAGGCAATCACCTTTTCTTGTTCTAAGTAATTAATGTTATGGGGGCTGAGACAAGAGCTTACTCTTTAAAGTACTTGTTTTGTGAGCATAAGGGCCTGAGTTTGATGCCTAGAATCCAA
Source organism: Tokudaia tokunoshimensis (assembly GCA_036184795.1). Taxonomy (NCBI): domain Eukaryota; kingdom Metazoa; phylum Chordata; class Mammalia; order Rodentia; family Muridae; genus Tokudaia; species Tokudaia tokunoshimensis. Next base: position 81,962,798 of record BTHU01000011.1, read on the forward strand.
CCTGACTTAGTGACTTAAGCTTGTAATAAGATGTGCCCAGGACATGGGAGGACCCCAGCAGAACCTATTGAGTACACTCTAATGAGAGGCCCTGTCTCAAACAAAATCCAGGTGGATGGACCTGAGGAAGGACACTGGAGGTTGACCTCTGGATTCCACAAGCACACCCACACACACATAAACATGTACACCCCAACCACCAAAATTAACACTGTAAGGCTAGGGATGTAATATAGCTGGTAAAATTCTTGCCCTAGCATGTAGGAAGCTATGGCTTCAATTTTCAACATTAAACCACACTGGGATGGTGGGGCATACTTGTAATCTCAAGCACTTGAAAGAAGAGTTTAAGGCTATCATATCATTTGAACCCAGGCTAAGTTTCTGTCTTAAAACACTCACACACACACTCACACTCTGAGGTGGATGGTACTTGATTTAAGAGCCCTCTGGGTCTGCTGTATTCTGTGTAGTGGGACTAGTTTTCCAGTGTCCTTTCTCTTAGTACTGACACATTCCCATTTTTAAATTAGAAAATCATATATCCTTAAGAAATATCAGTTGTAAATAAAGCAGTAAATAATGTTATATATAAAAACCCACCCGTGCTGTGTATGGTGGCTCACACCTTTCATCCAATACTTGGGGATCTTTGAGATAAGATCTGGTCTACACAGTGAGTCCCAGACAGTCAGAATAATGTAATGAGACCTTTTCTTGAAACAAACAAAAACTGAAAATGATAAATTTTAAGGAACATGTATTTTTTCCTAATTAACATCGACAAAAGTGCGGGGCACACTAAAGGTTTAAATCTCAGCACTCAGGAGGAAGAGGCAGACAGATCTCTGAATTCAAGGCCAGCCTGGTCTACTGGGCAAGTTCTAGGTCAGGGTACACAGAGAAACCCTGTCTGTTATACCCAAATCAACATCATCCAAAACAACAACAAAAGTAACTTATTAGAAGGAGACAGAACAAAAGCAAGTGAGGGCAACTAGTGTTGGGGTTGTGGGAGGGAGCAGAAGTCCGGTAGTTCCTAGTCACAGAAACAAAACCTAAACACCCTAAACTTTATCTGAGGCAACACTGGGCAGAACCCAAAGAACCAGGCCACTATAATTGGTACAAAAGTCCTAGGGAAAGGCTGAGGCACTGGTCTGCACTGGAGAGACAGTTAAATGAAACCTGAGATCTAGGCTTGGCTCCTGGTCTAAGGAAGAAAAAGCTATGAAAGCCTTTATCGGGACACTTAGTGATATTTGAATATGAATTCCAGGTTAGATAACAGCAATTTAACAATGTTACATTTTCTGAATTTGATAATTATGTGATCATTTAAAAGGATGTCCTTGATGTTAGTGAAAGCCGGACCTATTTAAGGGGTAAAAGTCTTCAATCTACTCTCAATCACAGAGCGTTACAGAGATAATAGTATAAGACAGTTGGGGGGTGATAAAGAGAATGGGGCAAACCTCTGTCCTCGGAGTCTAATAGTACCTATAAGAGTTTGTTTAAGTGATGTTGCAGCTGCCCTTTGTCCTTCATATCACATGAGTTCTCATGAAAGATGGAAAAGGACTTCTATGATGTTTTAGAGTCGGGGTCTCATTCAGTCTAAAACTCTGGGTATGGCTGAAGAGGTGCTTGATGGAGTGACAGAGGGAGAGGGTTAGTCATGCAAGTACAGTCCTCCTTGTCACAAACCATGTGCCCTTGCTCTTGGAAGTCCTGAGTGACACATTGGTGTTCTTACCTTACAGAATGTGTCTCTTATATCATGGCACCAATGGCTAAGAGCCAAAATGAAATCAGTCTGAGGTGACAAATTTTACTTTGTACTTCTGCCCATAGACAATGATACATTTATCTATATCTCTATATCTCTATCTATCTATCTATCTATCTATCTATCCATCCACACACACATATATGTGTGTATATATATTTACATATATATACATATGTACACACATATACACATATATATATATAAAGTGGGGTGGGGGTAGAGGTAGGGGGTAGGGATAAGTTCGGATAGCATAGGAGGTGGGGCAACAGTATTCTGGGGTCAGACAGCAAAGGAACGGGGCAACATGGTGGGGACAGCATAGGAGCTGGGTGTCAGTTTGGGGAGAGAGCACAGGTACTGAGGGGGCCTGCTCCAGTGTTGGATTCCTCTCTGCCTTTTCATTACTAGGTTCCTCCAGGCATAGACAGGCTTTTCCAAGGGTCCTTGGATTAGAGTTAATCACTTCATAACACAGTCTAGGCCACCCATTTCTTCATTGTCTTCCCTAGTCTCTTGGAAGACTAGAGGCTTCTGGAGCTGCTCTGACTTGGGGGGATGCTGGGAGTCAGTGAGTGTGTGACTCTGCAGGGACCCTGGGCCTAGCAGATGGGTTTATGGGCAGAGACTGGGATGAGCCTGTCTGTATTTACCTGTTCTTGACTTAAGAGGCTGCTGCCTGAGCTGGGGTAATGTCTTGGAAATCTCATTTTGTCACAGTTGAACAAGGCTGGTAGAACCCCAGCGAGCCCCTTTCTGACTCCTTAGAAGGAGTCACCTGTCTGCTGGCCACTTGAGCAGAGCCATACCCCTGAAAGGGATCTTTCGGCTGCCTATGTGGGGTTCAGATGGCGAACTGGACAGGCATGGCCCTGGCCTTCTAGAAGCCTAGGAAATATGAATTAATGGATTTCAACAGTGCGGTGTGTCATATCAACAGAAAAAGCAATTGCAGAGCACCCAGGCAGTTATGTATTTTTAATTTTTTGAGACAAGATCTTGTGTTGCTCAGGCTGGTTTCAAACTTGCTAGCTAACTTTGATCTGACCTTGAATTTATTTTTATTTTAAAATTATGTATGTGTGTATGTGTGTGTATGTATGTATATATGTATGTATGTACACAAGTGTGTGTAGCTACCTGAGAAGGTCAGTGGTATCAGATAGCCTGGAGCTGGAGTTGCAGGTGGTTTTGAGCCCCCTGGGATGGGTGCTGGGAACTGAACTGTTGGTCCTCTGCCCGAGCAAGCAATACTGATCTTAACTGCTGAGCCATCTATCTGGCCCCCTGACCCTGTCCTCTTGACCTTCCTACTTCCTAAGTGCTGTTATAGGAATGAGCCACTCATTATACCTGACCTAACATTTTCTTTGATTAAAAAACTCTAATGGCAGCCAGGTACCCTTAATTTCAGAATAGACAGGTGGATCTCTGTGATCAACATAGAGTGTTCTAGGCCAGCCAGCACTGTCTCAAAAGAGTGTGGAGGTGCACGCCTTTAATCCCAGAATTTGGGAGGTAGAAGCAGGTGGATCTCTGTGAGTTTTGAGGCCAGCCTGATCTACGGAATGAGTTTTAGGACAGCCAGAGCTACATAGAGAAACTCTGTCTCAAAACAAAACAAAACAAAACAAAATAATAAAATACAAACAAAAAAATAAATTTAGAAGACCAGAGGAAAACATCTGCTTATTTGTTCACTGAAGGACTCAGTTGGAGTAAAAACAAAATAAAAACATTGAGAATGAAGGCCAAGGGTACAGATGTACTGCATTCAAGGAAAAGGAAATACAAATGGTGTTTAAACATATGAAAACACCCAACTTCCAGTCAAAGAAATGCAAATTGAACTTTGATGGGATATCTCTCCTGTTGGGTGGCCAAGAGCCTATGGCTGATAGCTGGGTAAGCCCTGGAAACTCCCTCTCCGAAGGAAGTCTAGAACCACGTGGTGACCTTAACTCTAAAATTCAAAACTGTAAGCCATCTGGGTTCTACAGGTTTCTGGTATCAGCCCTCAGCAGGTTGAGGCAGATGGGTCAAGAGTTCAAGTACAGTATGGGCTTTTATAGCTGGCCCCTATAGCGAAATACACTTTTAAAAATATGTAATTTATTTTTATTTTCATTGGTGTTTTGCCTGCATGTGTGTCTGTGTGAGGGTGTCAGAAGTCCTAGAAGTGGAGTTACCGAAAGTTGGGAACTGCCATGTGGGTGCTGGAAATTGAACTCCGGTCCTCTCAACTGCTGAATCATCACTTTAGCCATTAAAAATACATTTTAAAAAGACATACTGATAGTCGAGTGTTTGTAATTCAATAATACTCATCACTGAAGATAAATGTATTTTTAAAAATGCATTGACAATATTTTTAATGTTTACTAATCTAGAAAGGAAAGTCTCAAGATTACCATGAATTTAATACCTAGTCATTCCAAACACTTTGTATGTGTATTAGCTATTACTACTTTTGTGATTGCTGATGTTGGCTGTGTGTTCAGCTGTATTGAAATATTTATTTTGAGAGAGAGCAGGGTCTCACTATGTTATATGTCACCCAGGCTGGGCTTGAACTTGTGCACTCAAGTGATCTTCCTCTTCAGCCTCCCAGCTGCTGGGACTACAAGTGTGCTCAACCATACTGGGCTTCATATGAAAAATCAAAAACCAAAATATTGTTAAAAATGTAACATATGGGCTAGCCAGATGGCTCAGGGAGTAAGGATGCTTGCCACCTCCCAAGCCTGATGATCCCTGTTAGATCCTTGGGACCTACATGGTAGGCAAAAATCAAGCCCTGCACTGTCCCCTGACCTGCACTTGCCACTGTGGCATCCATGACCAAGTACTCTCGAGTTCCGGCATACAGATAAATATCACATCAGACACAAAGGCAGGAGTTCAGGGTTATCATAAGCAACATACCAAGTTCAAGGCTTACCTAGGCTATATGAAACCCTGTCTCAAAAACAAACAAACAAAGTCAGTTCTTTTGTTTATAGTTTGTCTCACAAAGATGCAGACTGCTGTGAACAAAGGCCTCGGTGAAGCACTGAAGGGTACTGGAGCTCCCAGGGCCTCAGCTTCCCCTGGCACACTGCAGTAGAGCCCTGTGTGCATTGTGCAGTCATGGAGGGCCCGAGTGATGCACAACAGCAGCACTTCTGAAGTCTCTGCAAGAGCACAGATGGTCTAGGGTCACCATCCTTGGAGTGACTCCTCAGCTACACAGGCCACTCTTAAGCCAGTATGGTAATAATGCTGGCCTGCCAGCTAGAATCCTTGTCAGAAGCAAGTCTATTAGTTTGTAGAAACTTTGGCCTTGTCTGCCTCTCCCTGCAGGCCTTTGCTCTGGGGTCTGCCTGGCCAGGAGGCAGGCTTGGTGAGGGATCCTGGGAAGGGAGGCTGATTACTTCCTGGGAGGGCGAGTGAGAGGCTGGAGCAAAGCCTGCTTCACTTGAGTGTTTGTGTGCCTGACAGCCACCCTTTAGCTAGGTGAATTCTTTCAGTAAGGCTCTCATTCACATTCTGCCAAGACATCCGCCACCTATTCTTGAGTTCACACAAAAAATTAAAAGAAAAACAACAGTCCTGCTAATTTAGCAGCTTGGGAGATGCAGCTGGTGCTCTCTGGGCACCAGAAAGGCTGGCCTTCAGCCTTCCGGCCTCAGCCTGAGGGAGGTCTCCCAGGAGTTATTTTGTATCCTGCAGCTCAAGGCCTCATTGTGACAGCTGAGTGACTTAGCTGGCACTGTGGGATGGAGAATGATAAAGGTACAGAGCACAGGCAGCTTGGTAGTCGGGGATGGCCCTCGATGGTGGGGGAGAGTACGTGGCTGGCTTTGCCTAGGTCTCCTATGAGCCCCTACTTAAGCAGCTGCTGCTGCCCAGGGCACAGCAGTTCTGGCCTTCCTCACTCCACTCTCTATGTGAAACAATCCTCATATTAAGTGTAAGGCTTTTGTTGTCCAAAGAAAGTGGTAATTCCCATATCCTTGCAGTTGGTATGTGCACATGCGCCTGTCTGTCTGTCTGTGTCTCCAGACCTATTCATGCCTGGCCTATGACAGTTGTTGTCTTGGTGACTGCCAGTTAACACCTTCTTTTTCGTTTGTTACGTTTCAGGACTCCTTCCTTCTATCCCTAGTGTCACCTCACCCTTCCTGGGCGCCGGTCTCTGATCTCCTCGTGCCAGCTTCCTCTCCCACTGATGGCCTGTGGTGTAGTGAGATCGTAGGCTCCTCAGATCTGCATCTGTCAATAATGATGCTCTCAAAAGTGCAGTCCTGAACTCTTAAATACCCAGAAAGGGCCATTCTTATGGAGGAATGGCTTCAGCAAGCCTGGTCTGTAGTTTAGCCTCCTGGAGGGGCAAGCAGAATGTAATGGTAAAAAGCCTGACTGGGAATACTGACCTCCCACCAAGTCCTCAGCACCTCAGGGTCACAGTTTCCTTGTCTGTAGAACAGGGGATAATAGCAGTATTTAAACTAGATTGTTGTGAGGATCAAATGAGCCAATTCAGGGAAATCACTTAGCTTTGTAAGTACTCCATGAGTGTTAGCTATTATTAACAACATTGTTACACCAGACACTTTAAAGCCATGTTCAGCAAATGTGCTCCTGGAGTCCACTTCAGCAGCCCCGAGTTCTCACACTGTTTATCCTCCAAGGTTTTGAGTGGAGCCACAGAATTGCACAACACCATGCCAACGTCATTCCCCCAACTCCTTTAATTGATGAGAATAAATTGTGCTTCTCTTAACTGTCCTGTAAATCAGCTCCTAAGTCATTAGCCATTTCTTAGAGCTCTAAGACTAGACCTAGAAACTGCCAAGAGACTTTTGAACAGATTCAAGGCAGAATTTATTTCTCCCTCCCTTGAGATGCAGACCTATCCCCAAGCAACATCCATATTTTCAAAAGCTTCATTCACAGCAATGAGAAAACAGTTATTTTGAAGTCAGGAAGCCAGTTTCTGTGATAGTTAATTTTGCAGTGCTGTAACATTCCTGGGACTAAGCTGAGTGGAGTGGCATACGTAAGAGGCGGAGGCTGGTTTGAGACCAGCCTGAGATACGTAGCAAGAACATGTGTCAAAACAAAAAAACTGGTACTGTGATCTGTAAGGACCAACCATTTAGGAACGGAAGGGCAAAAAGGTGTCTTTAAAAATGGTTTGGAAACCTTGAGTTGGTGGCACACATCTTTAATCTCAGCATTTGGGAGGCAGAGGCAGGCAAATCTCTTGAGTTTGAGGCCAGCCTGGTCATAGAGCCAGTTCCAAGACAGCCAGGGCTATACAGAGAAACCTTGTCTCAAAAAGTACCAAAAACAAACAAGTTAAAAAGTATTTGCATTGCTTCTCATTGTTTTGGCTAAGGTCAGGGTAGAGATGTACTTGTGAAGGATTGCATTCAGGAGTATGTGTGAACACCACCACCTGCTTGCCATATTAGATAAACTTCATTTTCTGTTTAGCTTAATGCATCAAAGTTTATTCTCCTTGTAACAAGTCAGAGCTGTGGAAGGAATCACCTGTATTCAGTTACTCAGGAGTCCAATCTAAACAGAGTTAGGCTAACTTGTTGCTCATCCTGTGACTTCTGAGATGATACTGAAGATAAGGAAGAGAAGAGATGGAGAACAGGTTGCTCTTATTCTTTTCTGTGTGAACCTCTGTGATCGATCTGTGTGTAGTATATGTGTGTGCAGTGTGTACCCTCGGAGGTCAGGGGAGGACACTGAGTGTCTTACTCTATCACTACTCTCTACCTTCATCCTTGGAAACAAGGTTTCTCACTGGACTGGGGATAGGCTGGTGGCCAGGGATCCCCCTGCCTCCTCCCCAGCAGTGCCGTGGCTCAGGTGCCTACTGTCATGTCAATGCTAATTTATTTTCACAGGGGTGTTGGATTCTCCTGCTTGCACAGGAAGCTCTCTTATCCACTGAGTCTTCTCCCCAGTCCCTCGCTATGTAACCAGTCTGGCTTCCAATTTACAACCCTCCTGTTTCAGCCTTAAGTGCTGGATAGGTATGTGTTTTCATACCCTTGCTTTTAAACTTTTGACTCCAAAAATAAGATGCATTGCTTCTCATTTTCATCACCAATGGAGGACTGGTCCCACAGCCTGCCCTAATGGAATTGAAAGCATTGATACACAAGGGGACACGGAGAATAACTGGGGAACAGTCTTGTTGTCACAAGGATGGATACTGTGGACTACAGGTAATCTAGATTTGGTGTTATTAGTTTAAGTCACCAGTGCTGACTCAGGAAACAAACTCTAGAGATTATTACGGACACTTTACTAAGGGCAATCACTGCATATATAGCAGAAGAATGGGAAGGAACAAGATCTCAGTCCCAATTACTAGGTTCACCAAGTCCTATCAACCACCAGGGCCAGGCACATGAACCAGATTAATAGGCAGCAAACTCCAGAAGGGGCAACTGGAATAACTGTAGTGGGCAGGAGCTACTCAAGATGTATTACTTTGGATCTCCCAAAGGGAAAAGCTGAGATGGCTGCTGTATACATTCATACCAGAGAAGAAAAATAGAAATAATCATATAATACATACTGTATATAATGTTTAGATATTAGTGTCCTATTGGTTATGAGACTTAGCCATTAGCCGTTAGTTGGCTGAGCCATAATTCTCCAGGCAATATGTATATGTATATGTATATGTATATGTATATGTATATGTATATGTATATTTACTTGAGACAGGGTCTTGCTGAGTAGTTCTGACTGGTCAGGAACTCAATATGTACAGCAGACTAGTCTCAGATTTACAGAGATCTGTGGCCTACCAAGTGCCAAAATGACAGGCATGAGTCTCAGCTAAGCCTTGTGGGACAAAGCAGTAATCCCAGTTATGTGGGGTGCTGAGGCACAAGGACAATAATTCCAAGGCCTACCTAGGTTTTGTCTCAAAAAGGACACTGATGGGGCTGGAGAGATGGCTCAGTGGTTAAGAGCACTGACTGCTCTTCCAAAGGTCCTGAGTTCAATTCCCAGCAACCACATGGTGGCTCACAACCATCTGCAATGTGATCTGACGCCCTCTGAAGACAACTTCAGTATATTCATATACATAAAATAAATAAATCTTTAAAAAAAAAAGGACACTGATAATACAAACAAAGAGCCTGGAACAGTGCCGTAGATGAGGCCTACTTTCAATTCTCGGTACCACTAAAAATGAAACGAAAACCCCCTGTGGGTTGGAGAAATGGCTCAGTGGTTAAGCGTGTGTTGTGTATCGCTCTTATGGAGGACCAGAATTCGCAGCACCAAAGTGGTGACTCACAACCGCCTGAATCCAGCTCCAGAGCATCAGATGCCTTCTGGCCTCCAAGCACCTGTACTCTATGCACCGACTCAATACCCACAGGCAACATAATTAAAAATAAAACACATGTTTAAAAACTAACAATAATTGAGAGCTAGAAAGATGAACCGTGGTTAAATGCACTTGCTGCTTTCACAGAGGTCTGAGTTTAATTCCTGGCGCCCATATGGTGGCTCACAACCATCTGTAGCTCCAGTTTCAGGGAATTCAGTGCCCTCTTCTGGCCTCTCAGGTACCAGGCATGAATTCAGTACATGACATAAATTTAGACAAAACACTCATACATATAAAATAAAAATAAATCTTAAAAATAAAACAAGCAATCCTCGTTTTGTGAGGCAGTACGTCTTATGTGGACAGCAATATACTCACAGATTAGCATAGGTCCTAGCATATGGTAGATGCTTGATAAGTATTTGCTAAATAAATGAATAAATTTAATCAAGAAAGATTTTTAAATTGGTGTTGGTAGCTCATGTTTATAATTCCCAAACTGGTAAGCTTAAGGCAAGAAGATTGCCTTGTGTTGGAGATCAGTCTGGGCTATAGTATAAACACCAATCTAAAAAATAACAAGAAACAAAACAAGATTGATTTTTATAAGTTCTTTACACATATAATCTAGATACTAATATTCTGTTGTCTACACAATTGTTGTGTTAGAGGCCAGTCTTCTCAGACAATGTGCATGTGTCCTAATCACTCTATATCTGGAAATGTCCCATTTCTTCAACAGAGTTGATGACACAGGAGCTAAGTTTTCCTTCTCAGTCATATGATACCCATATAGCCAAGCATCACATCATTTAAATCAGCAACTTCTACACTGAACTTCTTGTTGCAAGTTCACCTTTCAAGTTCCATCCCAAGGAAAGGCCAATGGGACGAGACTGTTGAGCCATCCTGCTAACTCAAAAACTCTCTTGTAGAAAGACATGCTTGAGCTTTCATATAACAAGCTCAGATACAGAATTCCACAAAGAGTGGAGGTATGGCTCAGCTGATAGCATACAAAAGGTCCTAGCTTCTAGCTTCAATCCCCAACATCACACCAAAAAAAAAAAAAAAACCAAAACAACAACAACAACAAAAACAGAAGAAGAATAAATGCCTTCAAGGATCTTTTTTTTTTCCCCATACAAGCTGGCCTGCATTTACCCACACTGCCTAGAACTGTCCTCAGTTTTGCCTGATATAATCACAGCCTTGTGAGTGCTGGAATTATAGGAGAGCCACTACAACTGGCCAGTTTGGTTGATTAAATAAAGATCTGTTAATCTAAAAGCTATCTTTTAAATATATATTAGCAAACCTCATAAGCCTGAAGATTTCCTATACAGAGTCTTATGTAAGTATGTAAATTTGCACAGGAAGTTTTGAAAAGATACTGATGGGGACTGGGGACTTAGTATAGTATGGTAAAGTACTTGGCTAGCAAGTCTGAAACCTGGGTTCCTTCCCCAGCACTAAATAAATACACTTGGGCTAGGGATGCACACCTGTCCTCAGCACTTAGGAGGCTCAGAAATTCGACTGAAGGGCAGCAAGTTTCAGGCCAGCCTGGGTTATGTAAGGACCAGTTTTATTTACACAAAAATTAAAGTTTTTAGTGTGAATGTATGTATATCACATGCACACAGGTACCCACAAAGGCCACAAGAGAGAGTTTGATTATCTGGGACTGGAGTTAAAGGTGGCTGTGCCCGATGTGGATCCTTGGAACTGAACCTGGGTTCTCTGCAAGAACAAATTCTTAAACTATTGAGCCATCTTTCCAGCTCCAGTCCTCCCTTATTAAAAACAAGAGCGCTTGCTCCTCTCTTGCCCTTGCTCTTCCCTTCCTGTTCCCGTCCTCCTCTCCCCATTCCCTCCCCTCCCCCCATGTGCTCATGGCCAACCTCTACTTCTCTACTCACTCTCTCTGCCTTTCTCTACCTCTATTACCCCCTTAACTCTCCTCCCCATGCCCTGAATAAACTCTATTCTATACTTTAAAAAAAAAGAGAGAAAAATGGAGAAAAACCCCAAACAAATGATAAATAACAGACCCTACCTCCAAATAATTCTAATTTAAGTAGTTTCAGGTGAGACCTAGGGCAAGGAAACGTTGGGCTAACACTCAGATGATTCTAAATATGGTGAGTGCAAGAGTCACGTATGAATTGCTTCAGGACACCTCCATAGATAGAGTAAGGGCAGTTATTCGGATGAGCAGGCTGGTGGTCTGTACAATAGAAAGATTAATTAGGAAAACCTGTGATTACAGGATTGGGTAAATGCTTTTATTTATTTGGTCCTTCAATAAGCACTAAGCTTCATACAGATCAGGGCTACATAGGGATCAGAACACTGTGGGCCCCTGCACAGGCCAGGACAACTTAACAGGAAGCAGCAGCTGAGCCTAGAAGTCAAAGAGTCCTTCAAGGTCTCTCAGATAAAGTAGGGAGTGAGGGCACTGCACAGAGAACAAGGGAGCTGGCCACAAGTCAGAGAGGGCTAGTGCTGGCTGTACTCCTCCACTGGCTCACTGCTTTCAGACCTGATCCAGAGTGTATTTAAAGGATTCGAAGCTTTGTAAGTTATGGAGGTGAAGCTTACATCTCAGCTCCTGGAGGCTGAGGCAGGAAGGTTTTGGAATTGGAGGTCAGGCAGAGATAGATGCAGTGAGTTAGTTCCACACTAGCCCCCTCCAACAAAACAAAAGCAAGCAACCAATCAATCACAAAGCAGGAAGGCACATAAGAGGTGTGGGATGATAGCATCTGAGGTTAGCCTGGGTTATTCCTTTACAGAGCTTGAGCTTTTTAAATCATTTAATGATGGACTGATAACCTCTTCTGTCCATGACTTTTGAAATCAGGTGTTGGAACTCTGTGGATACCCATTCCTAATTAGCCTTGCCAGTTTTGAAGCTTTGCATAGGCTAATGCTTTTTTTTTTTTTTTTTGTCTTTTTATTCTCTTTTTTTGAGTTCTCAAGAATGCTGATAGTAACCGGTGTGATTCTAGGTTTTCATCCCAGCTAGGAAGAGGTAAAGGTAGGATCTCTGTAAGTTCAAGGTCGGTCTGGTCTACAAAACTAGCTCTAGAACAGTCAAGAAGACTACATAAACCCTGCTCCAAGGCTAATGCTTTTTTTTAAAAAAATATTTTATTTTCTGTGCCTTGGTCATTTGCTTGCATGTATGCTCATGTGAGGGTGTTGGATCTCCTGGAACTGTTGTTATAGATATTGGAAGCTGCTATGTGTGTACTAGCGATTGAACTTGGGTCCTCTAAAGAGCAGACAGTACTCTTTTAACAATTAAACCTTCTCTGTAGTCCTAGGCTAATGCTTTCTAAGGGCCTAACTAAAGGTATGTAGAATTCATCATCATGGGCTAGGTCCTGGATAAGTAGGTTCAAGGTCTTTCAGTCTGCTGCTTCCTTACCCATTTTCCCCCAAATCAGAGTGTGCATGTACGTGGTACTTCTTATCTAGCTGTCTGACTTGTCTCAGAGCAAGTAAAGAAGCCCCAAAGATCAAAACCCCTGTGGTTCCCTTAGGCTCCTTCCCCACCTACTCTGCACTTTTTTTTTTGGGGGGGCGGTTAAAGCTCAAGGACACATGGGTCACACTGTGGAATCATTCCAATCCTAATTCTGGCTAAGAAAGTCATGGAATTATTTCTGTTGAGGGGGAAGAATTCAGCCTAGGCTAGCAGTTCTCAAATTCAAAAACCTGAGAATTTGCCGGGCGGTGGTGGCGCACGCCTTTAATCCCAGCACTTGGGAGGCAGAGGCAGGAGGATTTCTGAGTTCGAGGTCAGCCTGGTCTACAAAGTGAGTTCCAGGACAGCCAGGGCTACACAGAGAAACCCTGTCTCGAAAAACCAAAAAAAAAAAAAAAAAAAAAACCGAGAATTTCAATGCAAGTCTTGAGCTAACAGTGTAGATCTGGGAACCCATTCCGGAGCTACTGAATCAGAACGTGGGTTGGGCCAAGGATGCTATCTGGGAAGCATCCCAGATCATTCTGACTCCAGCGATCTGAGGACTGTACTAAACAGCACAAATAGCTGTCACTAGTTCTGGCAGAGGCTAGCTGTTTTCCGGTGGTCAGGGACAGGTGAGATAAGATGCTCGTTTATAATGGTGCAGAATGTGTGCTATGCTTGGATTTCAATTCTAGCTATTCCTAGGTTAACTTAATTGAGCTATTTCACTCAGCAGAAACTTGAGATACCACAGATAAGAAAGAGGTTTAAGAGTGAGCAGTGAGTATCTCTGGCTGCGTCTATGTTATCCTCTCAGTCCTACTTATCTGAAGAGGCAGATTTATCAAAGTACAAGTAACCCTCCAGGGGAATAACAGTGCGAAACTGTTCCCTTTTCTTGCCACACCCGTTGGATAATTTTGTAAGGAAAAGAAATTACCTGATATTTCTGTTTTCTGAGTTTGCTAGCTCCTGGAGCTACTGCAACAAAGATTTAGGCAAACATCGACCTATTTTTTTGCTGTCTCTCTTGCTCTCAGGATGGCTGGGGCTGGAACCATGAGCATTAAACAAGTTCTTTAAAGAGTCTGTTTACTGTGATGCTCTGGAAATCCTTGTGCACAGTGAACCCAAGGGCCTGGGTTTCGTCCTCAGCACTGTGACAGCTCACAGTGTTAGGGCTTCCTTTTGGGTGGCAGTGGGAATGAGTGAAGGCTGGCAAACGGAGCCTTGGGTTCTGACAGGTTTTAGTTGCATCTTTAATATACTTGGTTCGAATATAGAGCTCTAGGGTTTTAAACCTTGTTTTTAAGCCATGGTTTATTTTATTGCTTCAGATAAAATGCAGTCAGAGGGTTGGGGGTGGTGGCTACTATCTGTAATTCTATCAGTTGGGATACTGGGTAGGAGGACTGCTGAGCTTGAGGCCACAAGACCTTGTCCTGTCTCAAGAAAATAAATGTCATTCCAAGGGACCAAGATGTAACTTAAAAAATAAAGAGCATCGGGGCAGACTATCAGAAATGCAACAAAGCAAAACAGAAGGGCTAATGAGTCAGTATCCTTAAATTTACTTTGTTACTTCTTGGAGAATAAAATTCCTAGCACGTGTATTATGGGGGGAAAACACACCTCATAAATGCCCTCTCTTTGAAACAATCTAAATGAACAGGACTGAGTTATGGACTAATGGCTTGTAAAGACTCTCCTTGAGCAAGTCATTGAAGATCCTAAATGAAACAGACAGGAAGAGACTTAGTAAACCCAACTCGGGGTTTGCTTCATCAGTAACTCAAAAGTTGCCAAGCTAATCAGTGGCTGAGTTTACCTTGTGTTTTGTTTCCTTGGGTTGAGCCTGAGAGTGCCCTGATTTCATCTAAAGAGGTTTATGTTTTAAAAACTAACAACCAAGTAATAAAACACCTATAAAAGAGGTTTATAATGGAACTGGTGACAGTTCTGAGTGTAGTGTTACAAGTCTTCTGTTCCCCTCTCCTTTAAAAAAATATCTTTCATTCACCTCTGCCCTTTGTCTTGGCTTCTTCCTCACCTTGCTGCCAAGCTCAGAAGCAGGGGAAGCTCGCCTTTGTGTATTTCTGTCTGCGTGTGACAGGGATGCTGCTGCTGTGTCTGAGATAAGAACCGAGATTATTGGGTCTAACAAAGTACATAGTTGGACAGTAGTTTCTAATGGGGGGTTGAACACTGCTGCAGTAGTGTCAGTGGCATGAAAATGTAAGTCACTCAGAGTAGGGAGACTTCCTACTCCTTGACATACTACATTTTCTCATCAGGGGCCCCAAGAACATCCTGATTCAAGGACAAAACTTCAGGCAACAGGTGGTTTTTCCACCCCAGCTGCCACACGGGGAAACTTGGCTTTCCCAGGGACATAGGTTTGTTTCCCTTCTTCCCTGTGGTCTGGGAAGAGAAGCTGTTCAAACTCTGTAGGAGGAGCCTTTTCTCAAGTCTACCTTTCTCATACTCTCAAGTATCTCTTACCAGCATCCCACCCAACTCTGGGAAGAGCAGGGACATTTTCTCCAGAGTCCGGAGGGCGCTGCAAGGCAAGTGGGCAGCTTTAGAGTAGCTTTGGCTGGGCGGCCAGAGGATCCCCCAGCCTCCCTCGTATGGGCCTCAGGAACTCCGGGGGCCCGGGGGAAGCCTGGAAAACCGAACTTCACCATCAGCTTTCCTTACAGCGCTGGTTGGAGACGAGGGAAAGGCCCCCCAGCGGTCGCCCCCCGCCCAACCCTCTGCCATCCAGCTGCACAGTCCAGGAAGCACCCAGAACACAGCTCCGAGCTCGCCAGCCTCCCGCAGGCCGGGAGAGGGCATCCTGAGGGGCAGCTTCCCTCTCCAGTCTGCGTTTGACATCCCCACTCCCACCCGAGGATGCTTGTCCGCAGTCGCTGAATGTCACTGCTCCCTCTTCCTCCTGATCAGGGTAGAGACAGCTCCTGAGGCATCCCCCCACCCCAAAACTGCCGCGGTCACCCGAGGGTACAAGGCCCGGGAGAAGGACGAAGTTTGGGGCCCACGGCGGCGGGAGGGGGGGCGCGTTTAAGAAGACCGCACCTCAGTCCCAGACCTGGCAGACACACTCCCCGCCCCAAAACAGCCCAGGCATCCCCATCCTCTCGGACACCGGCATCCCCGCCCTCCCCCGAGGGCGGTGAGCGGAGCCCCCCGGGGCGGAGGCAGGTACCCCCGGGGCGGAGACTGGAGCGGGCGGGGTCCGGGCTGCGCCCCCGGCCGGGCCAGGCGGGCTAGCGGGCGGCGCGGGGGGAGCGGGGCTGGGCGGCGCTGCCTCGGGCTCTGTGCGCTGCAGCCCGGAGCCGAGGAGGAGGAGGCGGAGGAGGAGAAGGAGGCGGCGGCGGTGGGTCCCGGGCGGGGGGAGCGCGGCGCTGCGGACCCGGGCGGCTGGCAAAGGACGAGGCGGAGGCTGAGGAAGGCAGCGGGGAGACCCGGTCTGCAGCAACAAAGGGCAGTAAGCGATTGGCCGGGCTGCAGGCGAGGTTAGCCGGGGACCGGGGTGGCCGGAGGCAGCGGCGAATGGTGCACGTGCTTGCAGACACGGGCGAGTGCGGAGTCGGGGGTGCACGCCCGGCGGGTAGGGGGCTTGCTCCCCCTCCGTATGGGATGGCGAAGAGACTGCAGTGAGATCGTTCCGCCTATACCCGGCCTGAGGCTGGCAGGGTAGGGGGTATGTGAAGGGGGTAGGATGCGAGCCAGGGGGCGGGCGAGTAGTCGCCCGGGACGGGACAGGAGAGAGGGTGGAGGAGGGGGCTGGATGGAACGCTCCGGGCGGCGCGCCCGTCCGCGCGTTCCTCGGCGGGAGCAGGCGACTGAGAACCTCGAATTTTAACTTCGCGTGCCCGCCCGCGCGCGCCCGCATGCGCCCACCCCTAAATCCTGCGGCCGCCGCCAGCGATCAGCTCTCACACAAACTTTAGCTGCGGGCTAGGGGCTTTGGGGTTGAGTGGGGGAGGGGAGAGGAAAAAGGCTTCTGATTGGCGTTGTGTACAGCCAATAAGGCCAAGCGCCTCTGCTGCGCCTAGATCCAATCCATTTCTAGAGGTAGAGGGGGCGGGTAGGTGGAAGTAGAGGTGGCGCGGAGTCTGTGAGAGAGAAAAAGGGCTGGACCAATAGGTGCCCGGAAAAGGCGGGCCCCGCGGTCTGTTGATTGGTACTGGCAGTCGACCCTCCCTCGGGGTGGTGCCGGAGGTGGGGGGTGGAAATGATGGGTCGAGAGGTGTGTCTATGTGGAGGCGAGATGACCGGCAGGAACTTGCCCCAATGGAGGGCAGAGTGTTTAGTGAGCGGGTG